>CAJNDS010002122.1:122500-135000 GCA_905221605.1 Symbiodinium natans | reverse complement strand
CGCTGTGGGAAGTGCGAAATGATGAGGGCACCTTAGTCTGTAGTCCTCTTAGGATTCCCTAAGCACTAAACCCTAACCCCTAACCCCTAACCCCTAACCCCTAACCCCCTAAACCCTAAACCCTAAACCCTAAACCCTAAACCCTAAACCCTAAACCCTAAACCCTAAACCCTAAACCCTAAACCCTGAACCCTGAACCCTGAACCCTAAACCCTAAACCCAACATGGCTGGCTCGGCGGTGATCCTTCTCCTTGTGCTCGGCGGCTCGGCGCAGGATGCAGGCTCCTCTGACATGTGCCGAGGACGACCCGGGGAGCCTCGGTAGTCCTAGGTAAACCCTAAACCCTAAACCCTAAACCCTAAACCCTAAACCCTAAACCCTAAACCCTAAACCCTAAACCCTAAACCCTAAACCCTAAACCCTAAACCCTAAACCCTAAACCCTAAGCCCTAAGCCCTAAACCCTAGACCCTTAAACGGGAACCCTTCTGAATCCTCTTCTGGCTCTCTTAAACAACTCACACGGTCCCCCTAATCCTGTCCCCTAGGTAGGCCCTTGGGATATGTTGCTTATGTTTCCTTAGTGGGTTTAAGGGAAGATCATAGGGTTTAGGGTTGGGTGTAGGGTTTAGGGTTTTAGGGCTTAGGGCTTAGGGCCTAGGGCCTAGGGCTTAGGGCTTGGGGCTTAGGGCTTAGGGCTTAGGGCATTCAGGAATATATATATATATATATATATTGCTTCAGGGTTTTAAGCACCATCCTAGGATCTACAGTGTTCCAAGCAGACGCCTTTCCATGGGCCTCCTCTGCTTTGCGCCCGAGTCGGTGAGCAAGATGCTTCGTAGTAGACAGGGGAACCTTTAACCTTTTTGGGGTTTAGGGTTTAGGGTTTCGGGTTCAGGGTTAGGGTTTAGGGTTTATAAAGTCCCAAGGTCAACCTTTAATTCCCCCAGGCTGGTGGGCAGCTAAGGAGGCGGCCAACGTCACGTGCTTCGAGAGTACCACGGGACTCCCTCTGACTGAGTCCCTCGAGTCACTGGCTTCCCAGCTCCCTCCAACAACTGCCCCGGAACTTTTCCGGATCTGGCCCCCGTGGCCCAGGCCAAGGCAGTTTGCACTTGCCGCAGACGCTAGGACCCAGAGCAGGTAGGCCCTTCTTCCCTTTTTTTCGGGTTTAGGTTCCCTTATAAACCCCATTAACCCGAAAAGGGCCCTTGTAAACCCCATTAAACCAAAAAGGGCTCTTCTAAACCCCATTAAACCAAAAAGTGCACCCTTTTTTATTCCTAGGTTACTCCTGGGTCTAGGACAGTGACCGCATTGCCTTCGTCGTCGGCCGGGAAGAAAGTTATGGGCCCTTTGTGCTCTTCGCCTACGAGCTAGATCCTTGGGGACCAAACAAGAACCCTAGAAGGGTTTCTGGTGCATATCCCTTCATAGGGGTTAGAGTAGTATAGGGTATATACGACTCCAATTTTAACCCTAAACCCTAAACCGCAAACCCCAAACCCTAAACCCTAAACCCTGAACCCTAAACCCTAAACAATGTTAAGGTTCATGTTGGCCCCCCAGCTCCCGAAACTCAGGATACACCGAAGTTTCGGGAGCTGGGCCGCGTGGCGTTGATCAACGGCTTAGAGCCGACGGCGCTGCATGGCTTCGCAGATGGCCGCGTTGCTGGGAGTTGCAGCAGACCTCCGTTTTGTTGTTTTTTTTCTTAAGGGCCCCTAGACCCTGAGCATCCCTATGCCCAAAGCCTAAAGCCTAAGGCCGCAAGCCATAAGCCCTAAGCCCTAAACCCTAAACCCGAAACCCGAAACCCTAAACCCTAAACCCTAAACCCTAAACCCTAAACCCTAAACCCTAAACCCTAAACCCTACACTTAGGTTTTGGTCGGCTTCCAGGAAGCCCGGGTCGACTACGTCGACCTGCAGGATGGCACTCAGGAGGTGTCTCTGGGTTTTGTTGGGATGAGAACGATTAGTTTGGGGGTTTAGGGTTTAAGGTTTGGGGTTTGGGGTTTAGGGTTTAGGGTTTGGGGTTTGGGGTTCGGGGTTCGGGGTTCGGGTTTGGGGTTTGGGGTTTCATACTAATCTCTTTCGGCTCCCCCGTACACTGTACTCCTCACAAAGTATTGGACCGTCTTGGATATCTGGATTTATTGTCTAGCCTTCCTTCAACAGCATTGCAGGTGTTGCATGATTCAGTTGGCCGCGGGCAGGGGAAGGCCATTGATGCCTTTGCGTGGAACGGTGCAAACCTTTTGGTTGCCGTGGATGACTTTCTGACGCCCAAGTGGATGGTCAGTCTTGATCTGTCTGTCGGGCGAAGGCCAGCCGTGCTGGGTAGAGTGGGCCTACCAAGTGGTGTCAATGAAGAGATATTGGATGCGCTGTTCCTTGGTGCCCAATCCTTAGTATCTCGGTAGCTAAGTGAGTACACTTTACGCCTGTTGGGATACTATGACTCCCTGTAAAACTGAAAGTGTACACTTTTTGGGGGGCTTAAACCCTAAACCCTAAACCCTAAACCCTAAACCCTCAACCCTAAACCCTATACCCTATACCCTATACCCTATACCCTAAACCCTAAACCCTAAACCCCAAACCCCGGGGGGGGGGGGGGGCTTTATGAACTCAGCAACCAAGGTATTGTTGACGAGGTTTGAGCATAGGGTATACCCTTTGGTTCTGAAATGGGTCCAGAAGAAAGGATCCTACCCCTCAGAAACAGGGGAATCAGGGTGAGAGATTGCTTGGCCTTATAGACGCTCTTCTAACCCGAGGCCTTCCTTACAACAGCTGAGTCTCCCCCCCACGGGTTTGGGTAAAGACAAGCTGCTTTTGGGCTTCGGGCTTACGCAACCTCAGGAAACAGAACCATGTCCGAACTTTACAGGTTGAAGTTGGGATGTTCCCTCTTCTACTGACAGCTCCTTAGTAGGGCTTCGTACCCCCGATGTTCTTCCCTAAGGACTGTCAGGAAAAGGAGGAACATCTCAAGGTTGAAGCAAGGTCTGAGAATACAGCGGATGCAACATTAGAGCCTCTGGTGCGGTGCTCAATGCTTGCAAAGTGCAGCAGATGCCCAGATGGGCATTTTCCCAAAGTAGGAAAGCGCGATAATCCTGATTATTGCAACACCGAAAAAAAGAAGCGGCGCCCCCACTTGTCGGAAAGCCTCCGCAAATAGTTAAACCACCGGTGCTGAACCGCCGAGCTCCGACAGGAGCCCCTAAACCCTAAGCCCTAAGCCCTATGGCAGGCCAGGGATCTGCCTTGTCCTTCATGTCTCTGGACGAAAGCGGGCTTAACTTCACCCAGGTGTCTGGCATTGAGTTCATGGAATGGGAAGCAGAGGAAGGAACCACGTGGGTTGGGCGTTTTTCTCAGCTGCTCAAGCTGGAGAAGAGCTTGCATGACGAGATTGTTATTGCTGCAGCAGAGCGTGGGCTGGTGATTATTCCAAACGAGACGCAGCGGGCGTGCTTCAACATCACAGACCGTGATCTGCTGGGAAAGAAGTTGACGAGCGGAGCGAGGCTTGTCAGGACCGCATTCCCTGCCATAAATGTTTGCTGCCGTCAGAACGTGAATGTCGTCTTGCAGGTTCAGGTGGCGACCGAGCATGAGGAGCATCCTACCCCGAATCGTTACCATGTATCAGTCTATAATAGCCAATGGGCGGAGCTGCACACTTTTTCTTGGCCTTTCCTCTCGTCAGATGGGCAGCAGCAAGATTCTTGATTGACCCTGGCCATGCGCTCGAACGATGCCTCTCTGGTTGCGATACCGAGTATCTGCAAACACATGGTTGCAGCTATCGGAGTACGACCTTGTGAGCCGTCAGTGGTCACATCATGCTCTGGCAGTGTGTTAGGCATATAATCATAGCTGTGATTTTGCGACCGGGTTACAGTAACTACTGCTTCTACTGTTGCTATGACCAGTAATCATTGCACCCACTGCTGTGTTTGCCTGCGGCGGTTTGCTTCTTATTCCAAACGGTTTAGGGTTTAGGGTGCGTATAGGGTTTAGGGTTTAGGGTTTAGGGTTTAGGGTTTAGGGTTATACATGGAGGGTTTGAGGGGGTGGGGGGGGGGGGGGGGGGGGCAGAATTCTCTAGAGTCTCTCTCACAACTTTCCACGCAATCCCGTGGAAGCGCCTCATTGGCCCTCCTTGCAGAGCCCCGGGTTTCGGATACAGGGTTTAGGGTTTAGGGTTTAGGGTTTAGAGCTTAGGGTTTAGAGTTTATTGCTAAACCCGAAACCCAGAAGGGTTTGGAGCTCAGGGTTTCGGATATGCGGTTCAGGCTTCAGCGTCATGAGCAATGGTCCAAGCTGGCTGGGGGGAGCCCGAAAAGGGCTGAACCGTGAAACTCAGCGCTTCGAGGTGCGACGTCTCGCAAAAGAAACCCTCTAAGCCTAAACCCTAGACCCTAAACCCTACACCCTAAACCCTAAACCCTAAACCCTAAACCCTAAACCCCTAAACCCCTAAACCCCTAAACCCCTAAACCCTAAACCCTAAACCCTAAACTCTAAACCTCCGCACAACATCCCAAAAGAATGTTTGGAGGAAAGCGGCTCGGCAAAGCTGGAGGTCAACGGCCCGGGCCTTTGCGAGGATGAACGCTTTAGTCACTGTAGGGTCTAGGTTTTAGGGTTTTAGGGTTTTAGGGTTTTAGGGTTTTAGGGTTTTAGGGTTTTAGGGTTTTAGAGTTTTAGGGTTTTAGGGTTTTAGGGTTTTAGGGTTTTAGGGTTTTAGGGTTTTAGGGTTTTAGGGTTTTAGGGTTGTAGGGTTTTAGGGTTTTAGGGTTTTAGGGTTTTAGGGTTTTAGGGTTTTAGGGTTTTAGGGTTTTAGGGTTTTATAGGGGTTTGGGGGTTAGACGGTTTGGATGGTTTAGAGGGGTTTAGGGTTTCGGGTTTTCGGGGTCTAGAGGTTTAGGGTTTTAGGGTTTTAGGGGTTTAGGGTTTTGGGGTGCAGGGGTTTAGGGTTTTAGGGTTTTAGGGTTTTAGGGTTTCAGGGGTTTAGGGGTTTAGGGGTTTAGGGGATTAGGGTGTTGAGGTTTTTTTGGGGTTTAGGGTATAACCCTAAACGCTAAACGCTAAACCCTAAACCCTAAACCCTAAACCCTAAACCCTAAACCCTAAACCCTAAACCCTATACCCTAAACCCTAAACCCTCAGGATTCAGGGTCAGAGTGAGCTTGTTGCGAGCTTCAGTTCGCCAGCAGCCCGGTCAACTCAACCGGCCACCCTGCGACTGCGTCAGATGCCGAGCTCTATCCCTAAACCCTAACCCCTAAACCCTAAACCCTAAACCCTAAACCCTCAACCCTAAACCCTAAACCCTAACCCTAAACCCCCAACCCTAAACCCTAAACCCTACACCACCTGAAGTGCAGATTTTGCAAGCCGGTCCCAGTGGTAGCGATGTGGTCCTGCGAAGCCGGCTGAACGCTCCTGCATCCTCTGCCATCGACTTGTTGTATGCGAAGGAAGCCTGGGATGCGTTGTGGGTTTTAGGGGTTTAGGTGTTTAGGGTTTTAGAGGTTTACAGGTTTAGGGTTTAGGGTTTAGGTTTAGGGTTTAGAGGTTTAGGGGTTTAGGGTTTAGGGTTTAGGGTTTGGGGGTTTAGGGTTTAGGGTTTATGCAAGGCCGGCGGTGTTGCTGGACGAGCCCGCAGTCGGAGTGTTGGCTTCGGACTCCAACTTGTGGAGAACCAGGCATCTCAAGATACGGGCGGGTGCACTTCGTGAGAAGATTGCTCCGTTTGAGTGGGAAGCCCTCCACATCGAGGGCAGAGTCAACACGGCTGACGTGGGTACAAAGGTGCTCACATCTTCAGCGATTCAGCGTCGGCCAGGGCCAGGGCCGTTTGCACAAGCAGGGGTTGGGCCGCATGAAGCATCGCCTCCTTTGGGTGACACTGTCCCTCAAGAACTATGCAAACTGCAACCTGTTCCGGGTCATTGTTGAAAATCATCTCACATTCTTATGAATACTTAAACCCAATAGGGAACAAACATGATGATTTTTAAACGGTGCCCCAAACATGGCGAAGTGTTCCAACAGATGACAACAGATGACAATCCAGCTGATTTGATGACCAAGGCTTGAAGCGAGAGCCCTAAACCCTAAACCCTAAACCCTAAACCCTAAACCCTAAACCCTAAACCCTAAGCCCTAAACCCTAAACCCTAAACCCTAAACCCTAAACCCCAAACCCCAAACCCTAAACCCTAAACCGGCGCGCGAGCGAGCTTCGGCACCGCGCCCGAATTGCTTTTGGGGGGGGGGGGGGGGGGGGGGGGGGGGTTTGGGGGGGAATCATTACTGATCGTTGTCCCTTATGGTCCCTTGATAATTGTACTGTAATCACCCCGAAATCCTGTTCGAATTCTTAATGTACACCCCCAAGCACCGACTGCACCCTACACCCCCAAGGAAAACACTGATTCCTAACCCTAGGCCCTAAGCCTGTATGCAATCCTCCAGCGTCTTGCGGACCGCAATGGAGTCTTGCAGAAATGCTAAACCCTAAACCCTAAACCCTAAACCCTAAACC
The DNA here is from genome assembly GCA_905221605.1 of Symbiodinium natans. Taxonomy (NCBI): domain Eukaryota; class Dinophyceae; order Suessiales; family Symbiodiniaceae; genus Symbiodinium; species Symbiodinium natans. Next base: position 128,428 of record CAJNDS010002122.1, on the reverse strand, counting down.
CTAAACCCCAAACCCCAAACCCCAAGCCCTAAACCCTATACCCTAAACCCTAAGCCCGAAACCCTAAACCCAAAGCTTCCCCCCTCAACGGGCCGCAGCAACAGCTGCTCAGCCCCAAATGCACCGAAGCCCGCACCGAGGTGAGGACCTGTACCGAATCCACGACTTTCCGGAGGACGCCCTGAACCCTAAACCTTCATTCAGGGTTTAGGGTTTAGGGTTTAGGGTTTAGGGTTTAGGGTTTAGGGTTTAGGGTTTAGAGTTTAGGGTTTAGGGTTTAGGGCTTCATAAGGGTTCCGGAGTGTAGGTGTGAAGCCCAAGACCACTGAGGTGGTGGTCCTTGGTCCAGGGCCCCGTAGGGAACAACAAGCCCGCGCGAAGCCTTTGCAACCCTAAACCCTAAACCCTAAACCCTAAACCCTAAACCCTAAACCCTAAACCCTAAACCCTAAACCCTAAACCCTAAACCCTAAACCCTAAACCCTAAACCCTAAACCCTAAACCCTAAACCCTCAACCCTCAACCCTCAACCCTCAACCCTCAACCCTAAACCCTAAACCCTAAACCCTAAACCCTAAACTCTACACCCTACACCCTAAACCCTCAACCCTAAACCCTGATTCCTCTACAAGGACTTCCTCTGTAGGTACTGTCGGGTTTCTCCTGGACACGGAACGCCTTGACCCCTTTAAACCCTCTAAACCCTAAACGCCCCATGAACCGCCGCCGCACCCCTAAGGACCCCAATCCTGAGGGGCTTCGGAATTAGGGTTTAGGGTGGAGGGTTTGGGGTTTTAGGGTTTAGGGTTTAGGGTTTAGGGTTTAGGGTTTAGGGTTTAGGGTTTAGGGTTTAGGGTTTAGGGTTTAGGCCTGCACAATCAAGCCCTTGAGGACGCCGAAGAGGTGTCCGAGCTGCAAGGCATTAGCCTCTTTCGGTCCCACAAGGACCTCCAGTGTTCAGGGCTTACCCTAAACCCTAAACCCTAAACCCTAAACCCTAAACCCTAAACCCCAAAACCTGACAGTGCCCCGGCCAAGCAAACAAAAAAAGCTTTCTACCGCCTTGTGCCTCGGTTCGAAAGCCTGGGCCAAAAGCCCCAAACCCCTAAACCCTAAACCCTAAACCCTAAACCCTAAACCCTAAACCCTAAACCCTAAACCCTAAACCCCAAGCCCTCGGCCCGAATGTTGGCGCCCGAGCATGTGCCCACAGGATGTGGACAGCGAGTTCCCACCAGACACCGACTCCTCAGTTGCATGTCTGCGTTCTGCAAGTTCCCTGAACCCTAAACCCTACACCCTACACCCTAAACCCTAAACCCTAACCCTAAACCCTAAACCCTAAACCCTAAACCCTAAACCCTAAACCCTAAACCCTAAACAGGGGACCCAAATTCAGGCTCCATTGCGCTTCCCGTCTCGTTGGGGCCGTGCAAGTTTCCGGGGTTGAGGGTTCAGGGTTCAGGGTTTAGGGTTTAGGGTTTAGTGTTTAGGGTTTAGGGTTTAGGGTTTAGTGTTTAGGGTTTAGGGTTTAGGACTTTTTTGTTTTTTTCGTCTTGGGCTTGGGGTTCGCGATTTTTTTTTTTGCGGAGGGGGGGGGGGGGAAGTGTTTTCCTTGTTGCGAAGATGGGCCCAAGCCCGGCCTGCAGCATTTTTTGTCTGCCTGGGGTTTCTCAGGGTTCATCCGAACGCCAAACCCTAAACCCTAAACCCGAAACCCGAAACCCGAAACCCGAAACCCTAAACCCTAAAACCCTAAAACCCTAAACCCTAAAGCCCTAAACCACTCCCCCTCCGAAGCCCTTCAGACTCTAAGGTTCTTGGGGTGTTTCCCCTTTTGTTAGCAGTCCTTAAAAGGGATTATGCTACCCCGTATGATAGTCCCTATGAAAGACTGTTAGTATAAGGGGGAACATTCCAGCCCTAAACGCCCAAAATCCTGAACCCTAAGCCTAAACCCTAAACCCTAAACCCTAAACCCTAAACCCTAAGCCCTAAGCCCTAAGCCCTAAACCCTAAAAGTCCTAAAGCCCGAAAGCGTGGCCGCACCCAGATTCGGGTCCTGGTGCAGAAGGCGAAACCCTGGCTGAGCATTGCAGTCGCTTCGCTGAACATGTATGAGATTCCCCCAAAGAGTTCGGGTTGGGGTTTAGGGTTTAGGGTTTAGGGTTTAGGGTTTAGGGTTTAGGGTTTAGGGTTTAGGGTTTAGGGTTTAGGGTTTAGGGTTTAGGGTTTAGGGTTTAGGGTTTAGGGTTTAGGGTTTAGGGTTTAGGGTTTAGGGTTTAGAGGTTAGGGTTTAGGGTTTAGGGTTTAGGGTTTAGGGTTTAGGGTTTAGGGTTTAGGGTTTAGGGTTTAGGGTTTAGGGTTTAGGGTTTAGGGTTTAGGGTTTAGGGTTTAGGGTTTCGGCTTCCGCGTTGCTAGCAGATTGCGGCTTATTTGCAACTGGGGCGAGTCACTTGGCGGAAGGCCAAAACCTTAAGCACTTGACACGTGAGGACGTGGTCATATCGTAAACCCCCCATATGAAGCCCTTTAACTTCCTGGCTTTGGGATTTGGGTTTAGGGTCTAGGGTTTAGGGTTTAGGGTTTAGGGTTTAGGGTTTAGGATTTAGGGCTAGGGTTTGGGCCTCAGAGCGATTAGCTTCCTGCCAAAGGAGCTCTCCAACGAGACGCAGCAGCCTGGCCACACGAGCCCGCGAACCCATACACCCCTAATGTTCCAGAAAGAAAGAACCTCCGAAACCGTCGGCCCTAAACCCTACACCCTAAACACTACACCCCAAACCCTAAACCCCAAACGCCAAACCCCAAACCCTAGAGCTTTCACTTCCCGGATCCCCCAAGCACCACACAAATTGTGCTGCTTGGGGCATCGTCCCATGATGGGATGTCGGCTTTGGGGTTGGGATGTTCCCCCTATTTACGAATAGTCCTGAATAGGGAATTATAGTACGCGCTACTTCTAGCTTCTAACCCCGATTTGAATGTCGGGTTCAGGGCTTCTCCACCCTAAACCGCAAACCCTAAACTAAACGCTAAACCCTAAACCCTAGCTCTAAACCCCAAACCCTAAACCCTAAAGCCCTCCTTCCACCCACCCCTTGCGAACCACAAAAAAGCCGTTGTGGTTGGCGGCTTTGAATTCTGAATCCGATAGGCCATTGGGGTTAGGGTTTAGGGTTTAGGGCTCTCACCTTAAGACTCAGAAAGATACGATTGTGAAAGGAATCCTTCGAACAGCTAGTTTCGGGTTTAGGGTTTAGGGTCTAGGGTTTAGGGTTTAGGCGGTTTAGGGTTTAGGGTTTAGGGTAAGGTACAGAGTGTCTGATACATAAGCCTTGGGGATGTTTTCATTATATTATCAGTCCTTAAGAGGGGCTTTTGTGGGGGGCAGTCCTTTGAGGGATGATAGTCGGGGGTACTAGAATCCCTACTAAGGACTGTTAGTATACTGAGGGGGAACATCCCATCACAAGCCCAACTTCGGGGGCCCCTCTCAACCCCGGAAAAGAAAGCAGCAGCTCTATAGCACTCAAGGCCTCAAAGCCTAAACCCCAGAGTTTCCTAAGCCCTAAACCCTGAACCCTGAACCCTAAACCCTAAACCCTGGGCCCTAAGCCCTTAACCCTTAGTCCTGAAGCACTAACCCTGTTAAGGACTCCACCTCCTAGTTTTTCGTAGGGAAGGAATCAGGTGCCTGTTATATCTTATATCCCCCTATATTCACCCTTTAAGGGATTATATAGGGTACCTCATTCCGTAATTCCCTACTAAACCCTAAACCCTAAACCCTAAACCCTAAACCCTAAACCTTAAACCCTACTAAGAACCAGCAAATTGAGGCACCCCAGGCTTTGGGGCTTTGGGGTTCCACGTTGGGGATGCAGGGTTCAGGGTTTTTTAGGGTTTAGGGTTTAGGGTTTAGGGTTTAGGGTTTAGGGTTTAGGGTTTAGGGTTTAGGGTTTAGGGCTCCAGGGTGGACAATGAGGGCGTTAGGTCCAGGGTTTCGGGTCGAGGGTTGTGAGCTTCACGGCTGAGTGGTTGACAAGACACTGTCGAAAAGCGAGGCTTTAAAAAACGGTCTGGGATTTAGGGTTTAGGGTTTAGGGTTTAGGGTTTAGGGTTTAGGGTTTAGGGTTTAGGGTTTAGGGTTTAGGGTTTACGCGCACACCGACTGGCACGCGGACACGGACTGGCGCTGGCACGCGGACTCCGACTGCGCCTGCCACGATGCGGGAAATGCCACAGCTGCCTCATCGTCGCTAAACCCTAAACCCTAAACCCTAAACCCTAAACCCTAAACCCTAAACCGTAAACCCTAAACCCTATACAAACCCTAAACCCTAAACCCTAAACCCTAAACCCTAAACCCTAAACCCTATATAAACCCTAAACCCTAAACCCTAAACGCTAAACCCTAAACCCTGAACCCTGAACCCTGAACCCTAAACCCTAAACCCTGAACCCTAAACCCAAACCGTGGCCTGCGATCGGTGGAAGGGACGAACGCCCGCGTCCATCCGCAAGGAGGCGGGCCAGAATGAGGTGGAGGCAGAGGAGTCAGGGGAGGCGAAGGAGCCAGGGAGGGTTTAGGGTTTAGGGTTTAGGGTTTAGGGTTTAGGGTTTAGGGTTTAGGTTTAGGGTTTAGGGCCGATCCTTCTTGACTGATCGGAAGCCGCATTGGAATCTGCGGAGTGTCTCCATGCAAGGGTTCACAGCCTGACGAAGTTTGATCTGCACTTATGTGCGGGTTTTCGAAAATACAAATAGTAGGATCCCCTTATAAGAAGGTACTCCTAATTTTGGAAACCCCCAACTAGTGCATTCCTCTAATCCCTAGCTATCCCCCAAACCCTAAAACCCAAGACCCTAGACCCTAAACCCTAAACCCTAAACATCCCTTTTCATACCTTCCCCTGTATACAGATGTCCATTTATCATCGGCTGTGGCCCCTGTTTTGGGGGCTTCCCAACATGAGGGCGGGCCCATGAACATGCTACACAGTTTGAAGAGCCCTAAACCCTAAACCCTAAACCCTAAACCCATACCCTAAACCCTAAACCCTAAACCCCAAACCCCAAACCCTAAACCCTAAACCCTAAACCCTGAACCCTGAACCCTAAACCCTAAACCCTACAGCAATGCCTTCAACCAAGGCTTGACATTCCCACGCTGCAGCGCGCAGCACAGCATCTCATTGTCAAGAAGAAGGCCAAGGTTGCCTACTGGCCAGCAAAAGGGCGGCGGTGGGGGGGGGGGGGGGGCTAGGGTTTAGGGGTTAGGGTTTAGGGTTTAGGGTTTGGGCTTAGGGTTTAGGGTTGAGGGTTGAGGGTTGAGGGTTTAGGGCGGGGGGGTGAGGGGGGGTTGCTGCGATACGCCACAGAAGCAGTGAATGTTAGGGCTTTGAAGGTGTTTTTGTGTTGCTATGGTTTGATCTCGGATGGTCAAACCAATACTACCTTAATATCGCTAAGGTGCCAAAGCCACCCGACCCACTTCCGCAGAATGAAAGTCCCACCCCCCCCCTCCCCCCCCACCACCCTCCCGCCCCCCCCACCCCCCTCCCGCACCCCCACCCCCCTCCCGCCCCCCCACCCCCCTCCCGCCCCCCCACCCCCCTCCCGCCCCTCCCCCCCCTCTGTGGGGTGTAGGGCAGGGGGTCCAGCGGCTTAGCGTTTATGAGTCTTTTTGCAAAGAGGTTTAAGGCCCCGAAGAGATGTAAAGAGGCTCAAGAACCCCCCAATAGGCCCCTAGCCCCATCACTTCACTGTCAAGATTACAACACCCTAAACCCGAAACGCCAAAACCCCCGTGCAGAACTTATCGGGTTCTTAAGGGCGGGGGGCTCACGCGGGGTAGGTACCTAGGGAAGCTTAGGGCTTAGGGAAGCTTAGGGAGCCTTAGGAAGTAGTAGGGAGTATTAGGGA
>CAJNDS010002122.1:85000-112500 GCA_905221605.1 Symbiodinium natans | reverse complement strand
AAACCCTAAAACCCTAAACTCTAAAACCCTTAAACCTTAAACCCTAAAACCCCAAAACCCTAAATCCCTTAACCCTTGGCCCTTAAACCCCAAAACCCTGAAACCCTAAAATCCCAAAACCCTAAAACCGTATGTTCTAGAACCCGAAAACCCGAAAGCCCTAAAACCCTCAAACCCTAAAACCCTAAAACCCTAAAGCCCTAAAACCCTAAACTCTAAAGCCCTTCAACCCTAAACCCTAAAACCCTAAAACCCCAAAGCCCCAAAACCCTAAATTCCTTAACCTTGAACCCGTAAACCCGAAAACCCGAAAGCCCTAAAACCTTAAAGCCCTAAAACCTTCAAACCCTAAAACCCTCAAACCTCAAAACCCGAAAGCCCTAAAACCCTCAAACCCTAAAACCCTAGCTTTGTGGTACTTTACTGTAACTTCAGATCCTTATCCCTTTTTGGGTTTATTGGGTTTTCTTAACAAGGCAGCTAAACATTTAATTTATAGCTACCCTCCCAAATGCAGCCAAGCTAGGAAACCCTAAACCCTAAACCCTAAACCCTAAACCCTAAACCCTAAAACCCTAGGACCCCGATGTCCTCCGCTTCTTCGTCGAGTTTGTCCTGCGCATCGCGCGGCCTCACAAGCGCCGGGGAGAAGAGGGGAGGGGAAGGTTTAGGGTTTGGGGTTTAGGATTTGGGTTTGGGATTTAGGGTTTTGGGTAGGGTTTTGGGTTTAGCATTTAGGGTTAAGGTCTTAGGGTTTAGGATTTAGGGTTTAGGGCTTAGGGTAGAGCGATTTAGGGTTTGGGGTTTAGGGTTTCGGGCTCGTGTAGGGGTACCATGAAGAGTATGAGCCCTCCAGTAGGCGTTCAAGGTGTACTGAGTTTAGGGTTTAAGCTTAACCCCTAAACCCTAAACCCTAAACCCTAAACCCTAAACCCCAAACCCTAGACCCTAAACCCTAAACCCTAAACCCTAAACCCGTAGGGGTTTAGGCCTTGTATGGTTTTTGGCTTTAGCGTGAATTCTGATCGGCAAGTATTATAGCTCACTGATGGAGATGGGCAAGTCGCAGCTAGGGTTGCTAGGTGCTAGTTTCAGTGCCTAAGCCCTAAACCCTAAACCCTAAACCCTAAACCCTAAACCCTAAACCCTAAACCCTAAACCCTAAACCCTAAACCCGGCTTAAGGCTTCTACTCGAAAGCGTAGACCCGAAACCTCACGATGCTCAGACTTTGGGATTTAGGGCACCTTAGTATGGGCCCGGAATTGGAACCCTTATATACCCTTTATATATCCCATAAGAACCCAAGGGGTCGTAAAGAGGGTGAGGAACCTCATTCAGGGACCATGTACCTGCCTTCAAACCCTAAAGACGCACGCATACGATTAATAACCCGGCCATATGTCTAACATCTCCTTTTCTCTTAACCATGATCACCCGATCGTTCAGGAATGGCAACCTGAGCCAGATCCTGACAATGCTTCCCTCTAATTTCCCTAAACCCTAAACCCTAAACCCTAAACCCTAAACCCTAAACCCTAAACCCTAAAGCTTCGACGAACTTCGTGCTGCTCTCGGCCACGATGTGGAGCTTGGAGTTACAAAGCCTCAGTCAGAGCTGAAGGACCTGGAGAGCTCCTGTCTTACTGCTGCCACGCATGAGCACGGGACCCGTGCGCAGATTACTGCCAGCACGACCGGTCCTTTCATCTCTCATGCGCCGACGGTTCCTGGATTCGGTGGAGAGGCACTGCCTTAGTTCCTGGTTTCTTGTTGTCTGGTATATTTATCATCCCGCCAGTGCTCGAGACTGTTAAGCAGTCAGGTGCGGCCCGGAAAGATTGGGTTTTCCCAGGTCATGATCATCTCACAAAATTTACTAGATGTGAAAAGATAAGAAAAAAAGCGTACAACATGTTATGAATAATTGTGCTTGCGAACACCAACTATTTTCTTAAATGAAATGCAAGCGCGTATTCGTTCGTATAATCGTTTCGTACGCGCATAATCGTATTTTTCAAGAGCACATGCGAATCATTAAAGTTCATGCATTTCCTGCGTTCCTTTCGTTCGTTTACTTCACGCATAATTAGTAAGAGAATTGCGCGAAAGAAGCGAAGACACGAAACTAATCCTAGCAAATTAGGGAAAAATGGGGCCTGTTAATAATATAAATAAATTGCGGCAGCAAGTATTCTATAGAAGGCCCGAATAACAAGAAAACCATAACTCCAAACACAAACTCGGTAAAATTATATATTTGACTGGAATTTTGGAATAATAATTCTATTTTTAGCCTTCCAAATGAAGGAGAAGTCTTTTATCCTTATATTTTGGATACAATGTTATAGGGGTCCTTTGTTCGTTGATAAATCTATAATTACAGGACCCCGTCAATATTATTTGTATTAGCTTCTTCATGGGCTATTTGCACAGAGAATTCTCACAATGTAGCAAACGGGTAAAAGGAACGTAATAATAGTATAATAACCTAATTAAGCCTTTGATTACAAGTTTATTGGGCTCTTAATGGGTTTCATTCGCACATCCTGGTAATTTAAACCCTCTCCCCCCCCCCCCCCCCCCCAACCCCTAAACCCCTAAGCCCCTAAACCCCTAAGCCCCTAAACCCCTAAACCCCTAAACCCCTAAACCCCTAAGCCCCCCAAAACCCCCCAAAACCCCCCTAAACCCCCCTAAACCCCTAAACCCCTAAACCCCTGAACCCCTAAACCCCTAAACCCCTAAACCCCTAAACCCTAAACCCCCTGCAAAGCACCGGAAGGCGATTGGATTCAGTGGCCTTCGACGATCTCTTGAAAGAGTTTGGAGGTGCGCTGGCTGCCGGTAAGGGTGTAAGGTGTAGGGTTTAGGGTTTAGGGTTTAGGGTTTAGGGTTTAGGGTTTAGGGTTTAGGGAAGGGTGTAGGGTTTAGGGTTTAGGGTTTAGGGTTTAGGGTTTAGGGTTTAGGGTTTAGGGTTTAGGGGTTTTTGAGGGCTATAAGGAGGACACCTACAAGGGACCCTTCATCTTCTTCCCCTCTAGAACACCGGTATATACCTTTCCCTAATGAAACCTAAGTAGCCCCCTAAAGAACCCCTAAAGAACTCCTAAAGAACCCCTAAAGAAAGGTCCCTTATCAGGGTCCCTCCTTTCGTCCCTTGAGTTTTTGAGTCGAGGTCGGTGCCTTGCGGCGCCCTTACAAGTCCACAATCTCTCGATTCTCAGCCCTTTGATCCCAAGACCCTGAATCCCAAAGCCCTAAATCCCTAATCCCTACACCCTAGAGCCCTAACCCTACACCCTAAACCCTAAACCCTAAACCCTAAACCCTAAATCCTAAACCTCAAGCCCCAGAAGGCCCTCCAGTCGCTTCGTCGTCTTCTGAGCGGCGCGTGCCGCAGGGCGGCGAAGGGGGTGCCGACCTGAGATTCATGCCGCAGGATTTAGGGTTTAGGGTTTAGGGTTTAGGGTTTAGGGTGTAGGGTTTAGGGTTTAGGGTTTAGGGTTTAGGGTGTAGGGTGTAGGGTTTGGGGTTTAGCGTTTAGGGCTTAGGGCTTGGGGTTTACGGACCTCAGGTTTTGTATTCCAATGGCGAACCAGCAGTGTGACATTGTGGCATATGGGTTTAACACATAGGGTTTAAGGGTCAGACCAGCCCCGTACCAGGTTGTATGTAGGTCGTAGAGATGGTGGTGGGGGCTTTCGTGTGTTCGGGCTCATTTTGGGCCACCCTCCTGCTCCTAAACCCTACACCCCAAATTTGATTCTAAATGCTCAGCGCCAAACACCCGAATTTCTATGTCCTTCTTTCTGGATGGCCCAAATGCTCAAAAGTACCAAAAAATCCTGAAACCGAATCTTGATCCTACATGTTAAAGCCAAACAAATCCTAGAATCCTAAGCCTTGAAATCAACAAAGTAGACCCCCGAAGAAGCATGCTTGAGCCTATCCTTCTTTCAACCGGGGGTTTAGGTTTAGGGTTTTAGGGTATTCTACTTGCCCCGCCAAGCCGTCTTGTTGCTACTCTTCCAATTTGCCAGCCGATCCGTCTCCAAAGCCCAAAACGCCAGGGGGTAGCAGAGGCCTCGGCTTTTCGGGTTACTGTTGTAAGGCGGCCCCAAACATTTTTGGACACTTAAAAGGACCATAATATTGAGGACTGACCATATAGGTTACTATAGTACAGGTCTCCGAAGAATTAAGTTGGGAACCGCGTTTCTGCTTTTGGGGGCTAAAGGAGGGATCCTTGTAAGGGACCTTCGGGGTTATTTAATGGCTATCTAGGTGCATCGGGGCTCTATCCTAAACCCTAAACCCTAAACCCTAAACCCTAAACCCTAAACCCTAAACCCTAAACCCTAAACCCTAAACCCTAAACCCTAAACCCTAAACCCTAAACCCTAAACCCTAAACCCTAAGCCCTAAGCCCTAAACCCTAAACCCTAAACCCTTACCCCTTGATTTCTGCTTGTGGGAACAGGTCTGGGAGTCGAGGCCCGAAAATGGTACTTGCCCAAAGTAGGGGTACCCCTTTTCTACCCCAAATAGAATGGAATCCTCTTAAAGTTTTTTGGCGGAAACCCCGAACTCGAAGCCCTGAACCCTTCGAGTCCTTTCCGAGGACCTCCACCGATGGCGAGGTTGGAGGAAGGCACCATTTAGGGTTTAGGGTGTAGGGTTTAGGGTTCAGGCTTTGGGGTCAGCCCACATTTGACTTGGTTGTCTGTTCAGGTTTGCGTAGGCTTGAGTTTATGTGCACTGGCGTTGCCACTTGGGCATTCCCCAAAAAGGGATACCCCTTTCATAGCCGCAAGAGAATAGAATCCCCGTAGTAGGTTCCCCAGAAAGGTACCCCTATTTTCGGAAACCCCCATGTAAAAGCTTACTGCCTTGCAGTACAGTACTATCGTATCACTGTTACTATTGGAATCACTGTGACTGGGTTTTGGAGTACTATACGTTAAAACTTAGTTTTTGGTTCTGGGTTCCTCTTTTTTTACTTCTACCTAACAAGTATATGCTTTTTGTTCTACCCCAAAGTGGGGGGGGGTAAAAACTACTGCGATTATCGCTATCACGACTTTACCATTCTTTCCCAGTGGTGTTACGACTCTTCTCTCTCTATTAGGGTTTAGGGTTTAGGGTTTAGGGTTTAGGGTTGAGGGTTGAGGGTTGAGGGTTGAGGGTTTAGGGTTTAGGGTTTAGGGTTTAGGGTTTAGGGTTGATTGTTGTGCTTATGAGCTTTGGCAGCTTGCGGGTTCGAAGGTTTGAGGTCTAGGGTCTGGTGTGCAGAGGTTCGATTTTTAGGGTCTAGGGTTCAGGGTTGAGGGGCTAGGGTCTGGGGTTGAGTGTTTAGGGTTGTGGGCTTAGGTTTGGGACCCAAGCGGACATCTGCTTTTCAGGAGTGGGTGTACTTCTGGAAGAAAATGCCAGGCAAAGTTTTCCTTGCAACAGGAACACTCCCTTGAGTGCTAAGTTTGTTTTTGCCCTCCTCCCTCCGCCCCAGGACAAGCAGTGATGAGAATCTTGAAGACAACATATAGCCAAGCCGTGCAGTGACGTTTCTTAAATCAGTGGAGGGCGGCCGGAGCCCCGGAGCCACGGAGGCAGTATCAAAGTACCGCTTAAACCGTGTTTTTCACCACTGGACCCCACCAGCCCAGCGTCGCTCCCCCCCCTCCCCCAACAGCCCGCCACCCCACTGGACCCCCCCCCCCCCCCCCCACGTTCACCACCCCCTACTGTAGGGGTGGTAGGGGGGGTGGTACGGGGGTGGTAGGGGGGTGAGGAGTTGTGGGTTAAAATGGTCACCATGTTTTCAATCCAAAAACACAGGCCCATCGTGCGACCGTAAGTCCTAAACCCTAAGCCCTACACCCTAAACCCTAAACCCCAGACCCTAGACCCTAAACCCTAAACCCTAAACCTTAAAGCCCCATGACTCGGAGAAAACTCTGAACGAACGAACCTGAGCCCAAATTCACCACCCGTCAAACCCACGCAGTCAGAACTTCAACGCTGAACCTGCGGTTTAGGGTTTAGGGTTAGGTTTAGGGTTTATGGTTGGGGGTTGAGGGTTTAGGGTTTAGGGCAGCACTAAACCCTGAATTCCCCTGAATTCCCCCCCCCCCCCCCCCAAAGAAACCAAACAGCCCTCAATAGAAGCCCCTAAGCCCAAGACGGCCTAACTCGATACGCTAGAAGCCCTGGCAGCCCTCGAACTCCCAAAACCCTGAAAACCTGCAAGCTTTAGACGCCCTGAACCCTAAACCCTAAACCCTAAACCCTAAACCCTAAACTCTAAACCCTAAACCCTAAACCCTAAACCCTGCAGTGACTGGGGCTTCCACGGCTACTGAGCCGCCTCCTGACCCCGACTCCGAAGAAGAAGGCTCCTGGCTCAGGGCCTTTCAGGGTTTAGGGTTTAGGGTTTAGGGTTTAGGGTTTAGGGTTTAGGTCTTTAGGGTGTGGGGCTTCGGGTTTAGGAGTTTAAGGGGGTTTAGGGTTGAGGGTTTAGGATTTAGGGGTGTCGGGTTTAGGTTTTTTCTATGGGTAGTTGCATGGGCCCTTAATATGGGTCCCTTACCTCCTTTAGCTGGTTCTGAAGTATGGGCCCTTGGGTTGTCTAGGGTATGTAGGGCCGCTTATAATCGGTCCCCTTTTAAGGGAGGACATTCACACCTGAAAGCTGCCCAAAGACAGTGAAAAACGCAAGGAACCGAAGCCAGCCGAACCCAAACTAGTGAAGCCGAATTCGCATGCCTCTGCGACACCCGTGCCTTGGGCTCGCAACTCACATGCATTCTGGTAGCAGGGCTTAGGGTTTAGGGTTGAGGGTTTAGGGTTTAGGGTTTGGGGTTTCGGGTTTAGGGCTTAGGGTTTAGGGGTTAGGGTTTAGGGTTTAGGGTTTAGGGTTTAGGGTTTAGGGATCGTCTTCTGCCGGAAGGCTTTGTCAGGGTTGCACGGCGGGAGACCTGTTGCGGCTGGAAGCTGCTTGGAAGTCGTGCGAGGGCCCTCGGCTTTGATGCCGGTGCTGGGTGCCCGCCCAAAGCCCCCAAAAGCACCAAATCCTCCAATGCTTAGGGCTCCTTGAAGCCCCAAAATCCCCCCCAAAACAGCCAAAATCCCCCCCCCCCCCCCCCCCCGAACTCCTCTAAACCCCCTCAAAACCGCAAAAGCCCCAATTCCCACCCGAAACCCTAAACCCGAAACCCTAAACCCCAAACCCTAAACGATCCTGCAAGCGCTCTCCCATGCAGGCCCTGTCGAGAAATGGTCTCTCCGCTGGGCCTTGGGGCCCCCTGGCACCAAGGTTTTGGGGTTTAGAGTTTTGGGTTTCAGGGTTTTGGGGTTTAGAGTTTTGGGTTTTAGGGTTTTGGGTTTTAGGGTTTTGGGGTTTAGAGTTTTGGGGTTCAGGGTTTTGGAACTTAGGCTTTTGCGTTGTCTGGGTATGAGGGTTTAGGATTTTAGGGATTTGGGGGTTTGGGGATTTAGGGCAAAACCCTAGACCTTAAACCCTAAACCTTAAACCTTAAGCCCTAGACCCTAAACCCTAAACCCTAAACCCTAAACCCTAAACCCTAAACCCTAAACCCTAAACCCTAAACCCTAAACCCTACACCCTAAACCCTAAACCCTAAACCTAAACCTTAGATGCTTCAGTGTTTGGGGCTCTGGGGCTTGGCAGAGTTTAGGGTTTAGGAATCTCCGTCTCGTAGTATGAGCTCTTCCCTAGTGAGAGAACCCCTAAACCCTACACCCCAAATCTTCAACCCTAAACCCTAAACCCTGAACCCTAAACCCTAAACCCTAAACCCTAAACCCTGAACCCTAAACCCTAAACCCCAAACCCCAAACCCCAAACCCCAAACCCTAAACCCTAAACCCTAAACCCCAGCCCTAAACCCTGAGCCCAAGATCCTAAACCCTGTGAGGCTTAGGGTTGAGAAGTTCGAGGGGCCTGCAGGGTCAAGGGTGTTGAGGGTTGAGGCTAGCTTGCTCGAGTGCCGAAATGCGGAAGGCGCATGCGTCACACCTCTATGGGGCTTAGGAGTTTAGGGTTTTGGGTTTTGGGTTTTGGGTGCAAGAAGGTCATACTAAACAGGGCTTTTGGGGTGTTTGACTGCCACTCTGGGCCCTACGTCTTGATGTCTAGATCCTGGTAGATCGCTAAACCCGAAACCCCATAGTAGAACCCTAAACCCTAAACCCTAAACCCTAAACCTTAAACCCTAAAACCCTACACATGGAGCCTCTGACCGAGGCTCTTGGAGGAGCACAGCGACGTCTTCGTGCTCTACCGCAGCCGCAGTTAAGTTTAACATTGGCGGGGCCCCGACGCTTTGCACCTCCCCACCTTAAACCAGGGTTTAGGGTTTAGGGTTCAAGGTTTAGGGTCTAGGCTTAATTCCCATACGCTCGGTTGACCCTGACCTCTACACACTCGACCCTAAACCCGAATCACGAATTGCCCTAAACCCTAAACCCTAAACCCTAAACCCTAAACCCTAAACCCTAAACCCTAAACCCTAAACCCTAAACCCTAAACCCTAAACCCTAAACCCATAAACCCTAAACCCTAAACCCTAAACCCTAAACCCTAAACCCTAAACCCTAAACCCTAAACCCTAAACCCTAAACCCTAAACCCTAAACCCTAAACCCTAAACCCTCAACCCTAGCCGTCGGCCTTGCGGATAGACCTACATGGGCTCGATGGTGCAATCGACCTCGCCGGAGACAAAGACCCTAGGGCCTAGGGCTTTTGGGGTTTAGGGTTTAGGGTTCAGGGTTCAGGGTTTAGGGTTTAGGGTTTCGGTAGTTGCATGGTCCCTTAATATGGTCCCTTACCTCCTTTAAATTCAAGGGTTATGATGTATGGGCCCTTGGGTTGTTCGGGTATGTAGTCATAAAGGGTATGTCAGGGGTCCCCGTTTAAGGGCCCATACTAAGGGCCATGTAACTACCCTCAGGGTTAAGAAGGCCTAGGGAGGCTTAGGGTTCAGGATTCAGGGTTGTTAGGGTTCATGGTTGTCAGGGTTCAGGGTTTTTGGGATTTAGGGTTACGGTTGTTGGGCCTCAGTTTAGGGTGTGTAGCGTCTAGGGTTGTTCGGGGGTTTAGGGTTGTTAGGTTTTAGGGGTTTAGGAAACCCTTGAATTGTAGCTTCACACCGACTCCTTGCCGGAGCCTTGGGATGCTCTCTTATACGAACAGTCCTTAGTAGAGATAATAGTGGGGGGGGGTACTAGAATCCCGATGAAGGGAGCTGCTGGTACAAGAAAGGGGGAACACCCTAAACCCTAAACCCTAAACCCTAAACCCTAAACCCTAAACCCTAAACCCTAAACCCTAAACCCTAAACCCTAAACCCTTCAACTCCTAAAGCCCCTCCAAAACTACCCAAGCCGGTCTTAGCTCTGGGGGCCTGGCAAAGCAGTTGAAGGTTTAAGGTTTAGGGTTCAGGGTTTAGGGTTTATGGTTTCGGGTTTCGGGTTTCGGGTTTAGGGTTGAGGGGTTTTTGTGTGCGCGAAGTTGTTTGTTCCTTCTCTGTCCCTCAGTCCTCTGCGCGGACTTCAGGTCTAGTGAGCCACTGCCGAGCCCTTTTTCTGACTGAGACCACCATGAACCCTTAGAATCTCTAAGCCCTAAACCCTAAGCCCTAATTAAACCCTAAGCCCTAAACCCTAAACCCTAAACCCTAAACCCTATAAGCCCCGAAGCCTGGAACCGAGAAATCCCGAACCGAAAACCTGCTTAGCCAGGGTTTAGGGCTTAGGGCTTAGGGTTTAGGGTTTAGGGCTTAGGGCTTAGGGCTCGGGGATCTGCCACCCTGTGCGACGCCTTTTCTCTCAAGCTTGGTTCCGTGACCCTTAGGGTTTAGGGTTTAGGGTTTAGGGTCCACCTTGGAACAGGCAAAGAGCTCTTGAAACCCAAAATCCCTCAACCCTGAGCCCTAAACCCCAGAAGCTCCGACCCTGTGGTCCCTAAAACCCTAAACCCGAAACCCTGAAGCCGAGGCCCTAAACCCTACACCCCAAATCCGAAATCCCGAAGCCCTAAACCTTAAACCTTGAAGCCGAGGCCCTAAACCCTACACCCCAAATCCGAAGTCCCGAAGCCCTAGGCCCCACTCTAGCGCCCCGCGCATCTTCAGCTCTCAACTACAGAAGCCCACAGCCCTCTCATGGCTCAGGGTTCAGGATTTTGGGTTCCCTTATTCACCTTTTTGGGGGGGAGTGTTTAGGTCCGTATTCCCTTTGTTAGGCTTCGCGGGTTCCCTTTTCATTCCTAGCCCTAAACCCTAAACCCCAAACCCTAAACCCTAAACCCCAAACCCCAAACCCTAAACCCTAAACCCTAAACCCTAAACCCGGTTATTTCCAGGCTACTCTTGGGTCGAGCCCCCCCCCCCCCACCCCCTCCCCGAAAGCCGGATGTTCTGGCCACGAGAATGGACGCGGCGCCGGAAAGAGGCCGAAAGCTTGAGGTTCACGGAGCCGAAGGTGTAGGCTCCCGGATTCAGGGTTTAGGATGAGGGTTTAGGGTTTAGGGTTTTGGGTTTAGGGTTTTCGATTAGCGTTTAGGGTTTGGGGTTTAGGGTTCACGATTTGGCGGGCTAAATGTCGAGGGTTGCAGGCTTAGGAGATGGACCCTAAACTTTAGTAGGGCAACCCATGATTTTTGGTTTAGGGTTGAGGGGTTTAGGCCTCGTCCAGACCCGCTCCAAGGAAACATATATTCGGAGTACAGCAAGGGAGCCTCTCTTGGGTACATCCTCGGGTGTCCGAGTATGACTCCCTTTGAAAACTTCACCTCAACCAGGGCAAAGAGCCCCCCTCTAAACCCTAAACACTAACCCTATCCTAAACCCTAAACCCTAAACCCTAAACCCTAAACCCTTTCAACCAGGAAGCTCCAAGACTCCAAACGTTGAAGCCCTAAGCCCCTAAGCGCCCACGAACCTTCGGAATCTGCGTCCCCTGAAGCCCCGAAGTCTGCAAACCTCTAAACTCTGAACCCCAAACCTCCGAAGCGGTTTAGGGTTTAGGGTTTAGGGTTTAGGGTTTAGGGGTTAGGGTTTAGGGCTTAGAGTTTAGGGTTTAGGGTTTAGGGCCTCTAGAACCTTTTGCAGCTCACCTCCGGCTACGCCGCGGCGGTGCTGCTAGCGGCTGCCAAGGCCCATGGTGGCATATCTTAAAGTTTGCTGGGTTTTGGGTTTAGGGTTTAGGTTTCAAGAGCTCCTGGTCGAGCAGTTTCTCGTTTAGGTTCGCTGTTTAGACCGTCGAAAAATACCCACCCACCCGGAGTTCCCATAAATAACATTAAGAGATACAAAGTTTCTTCTTGTTATTAGGATGGCGCAACAACAAAACTAATAGGGTTCGCAAGGTTTTAGGGTCTCAAGGGTTTAGGGTCTCAAGGGTTTAGGGTCTCAAGGGTTTAGGTTCTCAAGGTTTTAGGTCTTAAGGGTCTAGGTTCTCAAGGTTTTAGGGTCTCAAGGGTTTAGGGGCTCAAGGTTTTAGGGCCTCAAGGCCGGGCCTTGCCCGCGAATATTTGGGCCTTGCCCACGAATTTTTTGTGCCTTGCCCACGAATATTTGGGCCTTGCCCACGAGTTTTTGCCTTGCCCACGAAGAGTTTTTGGGCCTTGCCCACGAATTTCTGGGCCTTGCCCACGAGGCCTTGCCCACGAATGTTTGTGCCTTGCCCACGAATATTTGGGCCTTGCCTACGAATATTTGGGCCTTGCCCACGAATACCATTAAGGTTAATAATTACATGGTAGGAGAGGTTTAGGGTTTAGGGTTTAGGGTTTACGGGCTTAGGGAATCATAACGTAAGCTGGCATAGTGAGGAACTATATAACTCAGTTCACTGCAGGACGTGTTGCAACCCAAGCTAAGTCAGTAACCCCTAAACCCTATAAACCGTAAACCCCTGCGTCAGATTTCCTCTGGCTGGTTCTTAGTAGGAAATGATCTTACTTCCCTCATTCCCTACAATCAGGGGTCATGTTCCTCAACAACATCCCGGTTTATTGTTCATATGATTTTGTTCCAACTCTGTCATAGGGGCATTGTGTTTGCAAATGGGGTTGGCTGCGCCAAGACACGATAGCACCATGTAACTTGTTAACACCAATTTGTTGCAAAAAAACAGTCCTTAATAGGGTATATATTTGGGGTACTACAATCCTTATTTTAAGGACTGTTAGTGTAAGGGGGAACATCCCAACCCTAAAAGCTAAACCCTAAACCCTAAGCCCTAAACCCTAAACCCTAAGCCCTAAACCTTTTGCGGCCGAACCAAACCAGCCAAACCCCGAGCCAAACCTTGCCAAGCCCAGCCGCACCAAAAGCCAAGCCGCACCCAGGAAAAGTAGCAAGTTCGGCGCAGTTCAGTGGGTTTAGGGGTTTGGGGTTTAGGGTTTAGGGTTTAGGCCTTTTAGCCACCAAACAAAGCCCTTGATCTGTGACAGGAGGTCCGCTCCCCAACGACGGCCAGCGCAGAGGACGGTGCGAAAGCCGAACGCAACAAGGGGCGGGAAAAGAGAAGAGAGATACACAAAGCCAACAAAGTGGGGAAAGAACGAGTGAGTAGAAAGACGAGCGCGTTCTCCCTTGAGGGTCAAGAGTCAAGATACTCTTCCCTTTTTGCTTGAGAACCCCCCAAAAAATCAAAGATAATAATCCTTTGCATAATGCTTTTATACGGAAGAATCTATTTGTTTTGTTGGTTGTTCTGAGGCAAGCAGTAGTTTCGGGTTGACAGTTTAGGGCGCCTTCAACCCTGAACCCTTCTAGCTCCCCCCAGAACCCTAATCCCTGAACCCCCCAATCCCTTAAACCCTGAACCCTAGGCCCTAGACCGCAGGTCCTAAACCCGAAACCCTAAACCCGAAACCCGAAACCCTAAACCCTAAACGCCCTAGACTCCAAATTCCCGCGGTGCGAGGAGCTCCAGAGGCTGACTGACCCACGAGGCCACCGCGAGGGTGGAGGGCTGAAGATTGCTTGAGAAGTGTAGGGCTTAGGGTTTAGGGTTTAGGTTTAGGGTTTAGGGTTTAGGGTTTCTAAACTTTAGGGTTGAGGGTTGAGGGTTGAGGGTTTAGGGCGTTTGGGGTTTAGGGCGTTTAAGGTTTAGGGTCGTGTTTAGGGTTCAGGGTGTTTGGAGTTGAGGGTCCTTGGGCTTGAAGCGGAGCCGACTCAGGAATATTTGTTTCACCCTAAACCGCAAAAGCTGACTTTGGGCGGAGGGTGTGGAGCTTGGGGCGTATGGGGTTCAGGATTTGGGTTTTTTCAGGGGAGGTTAACCCTAAACCCTAAACCCTAAACCCTAAACCCTAAACCCGGATGTAAAGGGTGTGTTGGGGTTGCGCCGGCAAGCCCTTTGTGTGTTGAGCGTTGTGAGGCTGATTGGTTGGCAAAGCCTTTGCGAGTGACGGTTTAGGGTTTAGGGTTTAGGGTTTAGGGTTTAGGGTTTAGGGTTTAGGGTTTAGGGTTTAGGGTTTAGGGTTTAGGCCAACCGTCACCTCCGCACCCAATGTGAACCCTGCTGCATACCCTCACCTATGTCCTTCCTATGAGACGGCCTTTCTTCTATACTATATTGTGAGTATCATTATCATTATTCCGAGCATGATTCAAACATGCCCCCGTCCCTGCCAAAAATGGGTGCCCCCATTTTGTGAACATCCCCCTACCCCTAAACAAACCCCAAACCCCACACCCCAAACCTAAACCCCAAACCCCAGAGCCCAAACCCTAAACCCTAAACCTTAAACCCTAAACCCTAAACCCTAAACCCTAAACCCTAAACCCTAAACCTTAAACCCTAAACCGTAGGGTTAGTAGGGGTCGACTCTGACAAGACCCTTGTTGCAGGCTTTACCCGGCCTTTAGTCACGTCATCCGTGTCCGCCTTGGGCCCGGAGACCCAGAAGTGGTTCGGGGTTTAGGGTTTAGGGTTTAGGGTTTAGGGTTTAGGGTTTAGGGTTTAGGGTTTAGGGCTTAGGGTTTAGAGTTTGGGGTTTGGGGTTTAGGGTTTGCGGTTTGTGGTTTGGAGTTTAGGAACCGGCTAGAAATCTTTATTGCTGGGTTCCTAAACCCCAAAACCCTAAACCCTTAACCCCTAAACCCCAAATACCCTAAACCCTAACCCTAAACCCTAAACCGCAAGCCCCTAAACCCTAAACCCTATACCCTAAACCCTGAATAGGCGAGCCTGGGATGGCACCTTCACGAACGTGCGTGGCATCCCCTTTCTTGGCCATGTCCCTGCAAAAACACACTCCACTGTGTTTGTTTGGTTTAGGGTTTAGGGTTTAGGGTTTAGGGCTACGCAGAGATTTGCAGGATTTAGGGCTAGAGACTGCATGGGGCGTTTTTTTTTTTTGTGGGCCCTCAGCATTCAGACCTGAGTCTTGACCTCATGGCTGGCTTTGACCAGGGCCCGAAACCTTAAGCCATTCATGTGCTAGACTGGACATCAAGCAACCCTAAACCCTAAACCCTAAACCATGAACCCCAAACCCTAAACCCTAAACCCCAAACCCTAACCTTCAAACCCCGAACCCTAAACCTTAAACCCTAAACCCTGGACTCTAAGGGGCCAGGGGAGTGTCGCACCGCTCTTTGCAATCCTGGCTCGCAGTGCAGGCCCTGAACATCTGGTCCCAAGCGCTAAACCCTAAACCCTAAACCCTAAACCCTGAACTCTAAACCCTAAACTCTAAACCCTAAACCCTAAACCCTAAACCCTAAACCCTAAACCCTAAACCCTAAACCCTAATTAAACCCTAAACCCTAAACCTAGCTCACTCGCCACACTAAGGCACACACACACACACAAACACAAGAGGAAAGGAGTGGGATGAGAAACCTAGACTCAACCCTAAACCCTAAACTCTTAAGCCCTAAACCCAAAACCCCAAAACCTAAAACCAAACCCTAAACCCTAAACCCGAAGCCCTAAACCCCAACCCGCAAGTTCAAAAGGGATCATGACAGGGAAACCCTCAAGCAGGGATTCACTTGGTCTCGCGAGGGCTGAAGGTTTCAGGTCATTTTGTGCCCGGCAGTTCTAGGGTGTAGGGTTTAGGGTTTAGGGTTTAGGGTGTAGGGTTTAGGGTGTCGGGGACTTACGCACTACGGCCCTAGCACCCTAGACCCTGAAGCCCCAAAGCCCCAGGTTTTAGGGTTTTGAGTTCAGGCTTTCAGGGTTTAAGGGGCTGAGGGCGGTTCCACTTTTCGGGTTCTTAAGGGAGGGGTTTAGGGTTTAGGGTTTAGGGTTTAGGGTTTGGGGTTTAGGGCTTAGGGTTCATGGGGGGTAGGTAGCTGGGTAACCTTAGGGAAGCTTCGGGATCCTTGGGGAGTAGTGGGGAGCATTAGGGAACCTTGGGTTACATAACCCCCTTGAACCCCTCCCTCAAGAACCCCATAGCCCTAAACCCTAAACCCTAAACCCTACGGCCCTAAAATCCTAAACCCTAAACCCTAAACCCTATACCCTAAACCCTAAACCCTAAACCCTAAACCCTAAGCCCTAAAGCCTAAACCCTGAAAGGGGCTGAGGGCAGTTCCACTCCACAGCAGTGAGAATTGTTCAACCACGGATGGATGACGCATCCACTCCCCAGCGCAGCTTCGTCGACGACGCGGCGGTCTATCGCCAGGCCGAGGGTTCGGGGTTCAGGGTTTCGGGTACAAGGTTTAGGGTTTAGGGTTTAGGGTTAGGGTTGAGGGTTTCAGTAATTCGGGTTTAGGGTTTAGGGTTGAGACTTGTGAGCATCTTGAGTTTCAAGGCGGCAAACCAGAAGATTGAAGATTCTGGAGTCTCAGAAAAGTCTGGGGGGGGGGGTGTCTGGAAGAACATCTTACGTTCCACCTTGAACGTCTCGAGCGCCTGAGTTTCAAGATGGGGTGATGGAAATCGGGGGCTGCCCTAAGCCCTAAGCCCGAAGCCCGAAGCCCGAAGCCCGAAACCGTAAACCCTAAACCCAAAACCCTAACCCTGGTCCACGACTTTTCCTGAGACTCTTCAATCTTCAGTCTTCGGTGTCCCATCTTGAAACTCAAGGCGCTCAAGTCGCTTCCTGACAGGGGTCACCACGCTGACCTACACCCTGATGCCTGAACCCAGGGGGGAGGGATGCTATATGCACACCACTAAACAACCCGCAAGCCCCTTAACCCCTTAACCCCTAAAACCCCACCTGAAGCCCTTCAACCCTACACCTTTGGGGTTTAGGGTTTAGGGTTTAGGGTTTAGGGTTTAGGGGTTTGTTAGGCTCTTCTCCCAGTCGAAGGTAGGAACCATGGGCCCATAATGTGGTCCCTTACCCTTGTTTATAGGGATCCGAAGTATGGGGCCTTTTTTTTACATCTAGTGTATAAGGGTGAAAGTAATATCAGGGGGTCGGAATAATTGCTGATGGTATTCCCTTATGGTCTCTGTAGAAATGTACGATGAAAACCTCCAAAGCCCGATTTGTACTTGTTTCGGCCCCGATTATATGACACGGAACCCAAAGTAGGGTCCCAAACTGGGAACCCTCGACCCTAAACCCTAAACCCTAAACCCTAAACCCTAAACCCTAAACCCTAAACCCTAAACCCTAAACCCTAAACCCTAAACCCTAAACCCTAAACCCTAAACCCTAAACCCTAACCCTCGACCCAGGAACTCTCCGAAGTGCGCTGGCAACTGGAGTCATTGGCAGCCCACCGTGTGGGGGAGGAGGCGTGTCAGGGAAGACCACAGGTCAGCCTTATTGTTTGTAGGGTTTAGGGTTTAGGGTTTGGGGTTTGGGGTTTAGGGTTTAGGGTTTAGGGTTTAGGGTTTAGGGTTTAGGGTTTTTAGGGTTTAGGGTGTAGGGTTTAGGGTTTAGGGTTAGACTTCAGGCTTTGATTAGGGTTTGGGTTTTTTCGGCTTGAGGGCTTAGGGTTTACTGTTCGGGGTTTGGGGAACCTAGGGTTTCCGGCTTGTGGGGTTGTGGGGTTTAGGGGTTTGGGGTTTAGGGTTTAGGGTTTAGGGTTTAGGGTTTTGCGGTGTAGCGTTAGGGGTTTTGGGGTTTAAGGGGTTTGGTGGTGTGGACTTATGGAAGCTTGCTTGTGTTGCTGGTAAACGTTGCGGGTTTCGAGGCCCCAGTTGATCACACAAAGCTCACGCCAATTTGTGTTTAGGTTTAGGTTTTAGGGGTTTAGGGGTTTGGGTTTTGGGGTTTAGGGTTTAGGGGGTTCATTGCAGAGAGAATGAAAATACAAGTGTTGATGTGAGGCCCCCCCCCCCCCCCCCCCCCCCTCCCCGGACGGAAACATCCCTAATTATCCCTCCCAACCCCTAAGCCCTAAACCCTAAACCCGAAACCCCGCACCGCAGGAGGCTGCAGACAGGGATGCGGAGGTCTTGCGGTCAGAGGCCGAGGAGGCTGGGAGTGCTTCGAGTTGTGAGGGCTTTACTCAGAGGTGTGAAGGGTTAAGGGAGTAGGGTTTAGGTTCAAAACGGGTTTAGGGTTTAGGGTTTAGGGTCTAGGGTTTAGGGTTTAGGGTTTAGGGTTTAGGGTTTAGGGTTTAGGGTTTAGGGTTTAGGGTTTAGGGTTTAGGGTTTAGGCTTCAGGGTTTAGGGTTTAGGGTTTAGGAGACAACGGCTTCAGGCTCTAAGGGTTCGGGTTCAACGGTTTAAGGGTTGAAGGCTCTCCGGGGTTTGAGATCATGCGCTTGAGGGTTTGGGTTTAGGGTTTAGGGTTTAGGGTTTAGGGTTTAGGGTTTAGGGTTTAGGGTTTAGGGTTTAGGGTTTAGGGTTTAGGGTTTAGGGTTTAGGGTTTAGGGTTTAGGGTTCAAGAGCTCCTGGTCGAGCAGTTTCTCGTTTAGGCTCTCTGTTCAGAACATCGAAAAATACCCACCCACCCGAAGTTCGCATAACATTAAGAAATAAAAATTTTCTTCTTTTTATTAGGATGGTTCAATAACAAAATGAATGACTTCCACTTAACAAACGAGGAGGTGGAGATACTAAACCACGCGAGGCTTTGAGGTCTTGAAATCTTAAACTGAGGCTCAAACCTTAAAAAAAATGTTAAAAAATGAAAAAACGAAGGAAAAAAAGAAGGAAAAAAAAGCCTGGGGTTCCCCCCATTTGGGGTGTTTTTGGAAGCAAATTTTCCCTCATGGGGGGGTCGGAGTTCGAGGCAAGGGGGGGTCTCCGAAGATTATTTTGCCTTTAAAATCGAAAAATGACCCCCCCCCCCCTGACCAAAATCATTATGAAAAAGGTCGCGGAAAAGTCTTGAAAAACTTGAAAAACACAAAAACCCAGAAAACGAGAGACCACCCAGAACCCTCGATTTCAGTACTAAAAATTCGCATTTTCATTGCAGGTCTAGGCCAAGCCTGAGGTCCCTTTTGGGGTGTTTTTTGAGGCAAACTTTCCCTTTCAAGGGGGGGTCGGAGTTTGAGGCAAGGAGGGTCTCCAAAGACTATTTTGCCTTTAAAATTCAAAAATACGACCCCCCCTTGACCGAAATTAGGCTGTGAAAAGGTCGCGGGGGCAGCCCTTCCTCAGAAAAACCCTGAAAAAACCCGAAGAAACATGGAAAAACCTTAAAAAAACCTTGAAAAACCCTGAAACTTGAAAAAACACGGCGTTGAGGCCTTGAAACCCTAAACACAGGCCTTGAGGCCTTGAAACCCTAAACGCTGGGCCCTGAAACCCTAAACACAGGCCCTGAGGCCTTGAAACCCTAAACGCTGGGCCCTGAAACCCTAAACACAGGCCCTGACACCCTGAAACCCTAAACACAGGCCCTGCGGCCTTGAAACCCTAAACGCTGGGCCCTGAAACCCTAAACACAGGCCCTGAGGCCCTGAAACCCTAAACACAGGCCCTGAGGCCTTGAAACCCTAAACGCTGGGCCCTGAAACCCTAAACACAGGCCCTGAGGCCCTGAAACCCTAAACACGGGCTTTGAGGCCTTGAAACCCCAAACGCTGGGCCCTGAAACCCTAAACACAGGCCCTGAGGCCCTGAAACCCTAAACACAGGCTTTGAGGCCTTGAAACCCTAAACGCTGGGCCCTGAAACCCTAAACACAGGCCCTGAGGCCCTGAAACCCTAAACACAGGCCCTGAGGCCTTGAAACCCTAAACGCTGGGCCCTGAAACCCTAAACACAGGCCCTGAGGCCCTGAAACCCTAAACACAGGCTTTGAGGCCTTGAAACCCCAAACGCTGGGAAACCCTACACAGGCCCCCTGAAACCCTAAACACAGGCCTGAGCCTGAGGCCCTGAAACCCTAAACACAGGCTTGAGGCCTTGAAACCCTAAACGCTGGGCCCTGAAACCCTAAACACAGGCCCTGAGGCCCTGAAACCCTAAACACAGGCCCTGAGGGCCTTGAAACCCTAAACGCTGGGCCCTGAAACCCTAAACACAGGCCCTGAGGCCCTGAAACCCTAAACACAGGCCCTGAGGCCTTGAAACCCTAAACGCTGGGCCCTGAAACCCTAAACACAGGCCCTGAGGCCCTGAAACCCTAAAAACAACAGGCCCTGAGGCCTTGAAACCCTAAAACGCTGGGCCCTGAAACCCTAAACACAGGCCCTGAGACCCTGAAACCCTAAACACAGGGCTTTGAGGCCTTGAAACCCTAAACGCTGGGCCCTGAAACCCTAAACACAGGCCCTGAGGCCCTGAAACCCTAAACACAGGCCCTGAGGCCTTGAAACCCTAAACGCTGGGCCCTGAAACCCTAAACACAGGCCCTGAGGCCCTGAAACCCTAAACACAGGCCCCTTGAAACCCTAAACACGCTGAAACCCTAACACAGGCTGAAGCCTTGGACGCTGGGCCCTGAAACCCTAAACACAGGCCCTGAGGCTCTGAAACCCTAAACACAGGCTTTGAGGCCTTGAAACCCTAAACGCTGGGCCCTGAAACCCTAAACACAGGCCCTGAGGCCCTGAAACCCTAAACACAGGCCCTGAGGCCTTGAAACCCTAAACGCTGGGCCCTGAAACCCTAAACACAGGCCCTGAGGCCCTGAAACCCTAAACACAGGCCCTGAAGCCTTGAAACCCTAAACGCTGGGCCCTGAAACCCTAAACACAGGCCCTGAGGCCCTGAAACCCTAAACACAGGCCCTGAGGCCTTGAAACCCTAAACGCTGGGCCCTGAAAACCCTAAACACAGGCCCTGAGGCCCTGAAACCCTAAACACAGGCCCTGAGGCCTTGAAACCCTAAACGCTGGGCCCTGAAACCCTAAACACAGGCCCTGAGGCCCTGAAACCCTAAACACAGGCCCTGAGGCCTTGAAACCCTAAACGCTGGGCCCTGAAACCCTAAACACAGGCCCTGAGGCCCTGAAACCCTAAACACAGGCCCTGAAGCCTTGAAACCCTGAACGCTGGGCCCTGGAACCCTAAACACAGGCCCTGAGGCCCTGAAACCCCTAAACACAGGCTTTGAGGCCTTGAAACCCTAAACGCTGGGCCCTGAAACCCTAAACACAGGCCCTGAGGCCCTGAAACCCTAAACACAGGCCCTGAAGCCTTGAAACCCTAAACGCTGGGCCCTGGAACCCTAAACACAGGCCCTGAGGCCCTGAAACCCTAAACACAGGCCCTGAGGCCTTGAAACCCTAAACGCCATGCCTTGGGGCCACCCTTGAGGCCCTGAAACCCTAAACGCCAGGCCTTGAGGCCCTGAAACCCTATTAGGGTCTCAAGTGTTTAGGGTCTCAAGGGTTTAGGGGCTCAACGGTTTAGGGTCTCAAGGGCATTGTGGGCCTTGGGCCTTGCCCACGAATTTTTGGGCCTTGCCCACGAATACTTGGGCCTTGCCCACGAATATTTGGGCCTTGCCCACGAATACTTGGGCCTTGCCCACGAATATTTGGGCCTTGCCCACGAATATTTGGGCCTTGCCCACGAATATTTGGGCCTTGCCCACGAATATTTGGGCCTTGCCCACGAATATTTGGGCCTTGCCCACGAATATTTGGGCCTTGCCCACGAATATTTGGGCCTTGCCCACGAACATTTGGGCCTTGCCCACGAATGGGTTTAGGGTTTAGGGTTTAGGGTTTAGGGTTTAGGGTTTAGGGTTTAGGGTTTAGGGTTTAGGGTTTAGGGTTTAGGGTTTAGGGTTTAGGGTTTAGGGTTTAGGGTTTAGGGTTTAGGGGTTCAGGTTTAGGGTTTAGGGCTTAGGGCTTAGGGTTTAAGGTTTAGGGTTTAGGGTTTAGGGTTTAGGGTTTAGGGTTTAAGTTTTAGGGTTTAGGGTTTAGGGTTTAGGGTTTAGGGTTTAGGGTTTAGGGTTTAGGTGTGCTTTTGCCATAGAGAGGGCATTGGGGTTGTTAGGGCTTTTGGGTTTTAGAGCTTCAGGGTGTTAAGGCCCTAAACCCTAAACCCTACACGCTAAACCCTAAACCCGCCAAACCCCAAACCCCAAGCCCAACACCCTAAACCCCAAACCCCAAAGCCGAAACCCCAAACCCTAAACCCCTAAGCCCTAAACCCCCAAACCCCTCGACCCCTAAACCCCCAAACCCCTCAACCCCTAAGCCCTAAACCCTCAACCCTAAACCCCCAAACCCCTCAATGCCTAAACCCCCAAACCCCTCAATGCCTAAACCCCCAAACGCCCTCAACCCCTCAACCCTCAACCCTCAACCCTCAACCCTAAACCCTAAACCCTAAACCCTAAGCCCTAAACCCTAAACCCTAGACCCTGGACCCTATAAATCCTAAATCCTAAACCCTAAACCCCTAAGCTCAGGCCCGAACCGCGTCGAATCAGCTCCTCGAGGAGCTCCTGGTGTGGAAGGTGCAGGCGACTGCGCGGCAAGAAGGAAGGTTTAGGGTTTAGGGTTTAGGGTGTAGGGTTTAGGGTTTAGGGTTCAAGGTTCAGGGTTTAGGGTTGAGGGTTTAGGGTTTAGGGTTTAGGGTTTAGGGTTTAGGGGGGGTTCAGGGTTCAGGGTTTAGGGCTTCGGGCTTCGGGTCTTCGGGCTCTAGGGTTAGGAGCTTTAGGGGAATTCGGGGTTTTAGAGGAATTAGGGGATTTTTAGGGGTTTCTGGTTTAACGGTTTAGGGTTTGGGGTTTCCAAACTTGAGGGTTTGGAGGCTTAAACTTTGGGTTAAGGGTTCAAGGGCTTCTATAAGGGTTTAGGTTTCAAGGTTCAGGGGTTTGGGGTGTGGAGGCAAAGTTTGCGGTCTAGGGTTTAAGGTTTAAGGGCTCAGGGTTAAGGTTTTGGGGGTTTCAGGCTTTCGGGCTTCAGGGCTTTGTGACTTTAGGAACTTTGGTGTCTGGGCCTGTAGGAGAGCCATAGGAGCCAATCAGCAATCCCCCTTTGTGGATCTGGTAAGCCTGGGGAAGCTGAGGTGCAGGACTCTAGATCCTTTTACAGGGCTGAGGGTTTTTGTCTAGGCAGTTACGCCCTTACTTCAGCCCCTGAGCGACCGACACCCATAACCCCTTACGGCCCCAAAGCCTACCTAAACCCTAAACCCTAAACCCTAAACCCTACACCCTACACCCTAAACCCTAAACCCTAAACCCTAAACCCTAAACCCTAAACCCTAAACCCTAAACCCTAAACCCTAAACCCTAAACCCTAAACCCTAAACCCCATGGATCAGTTACAGGGTTCGTAAGAGAGGGGGGTTCAGGGGGGGTATGTAGCCCCAGGTTCCCCAATACTCCCTGACCTCCCTAAGCTTCCCCAAGGTTCCCTAGGTACCTACCCCCCATGAACCCCAAACCCCAAACCCCAAACCCTAAACCCTAAACCCTAAACCCTAAACCCTAAACCCTAAACCCTAAGCCCTAAGCCCTAAACCCTAAACCCTAAACCCTCCCTGAAGAACCCCATCAGGTCGCCGACCTCCCTCATGCGCTGGCGGAGGAGGCGGCCTTCACCGCAGAGGCGGAGAGTTTCCAGGCGGGCTGCTTATGGTTTAGGGTTTAGGGTCTAGGGTTTGGGGTTGAGGGTTTAGGGCAGTTTAGGGTTCAGGGTTCAGGGTTCAGAGTTTAGCGTTTAGGGGTGGCAAAATCTCAAAACCCTGTTCCAACTCTTACAGCCGCTATTAAAACGTTGGCGTCTCTACGGCTGTGGGCTTTAGGAGAATTTCGGGTGGAGAGCTTTGCATAGAAAAAAGTCTTGCAAAAGGTACAGGAATATGGTCCTTAGGGTTCCAGGGTCCACATGATTCCGCTTCTATACCTGCTGAGTTCCTGGTGATTTTGGCTGCCTGGCAGGGATCGGTTCATCCCTAAACCCTAAACCCTAAACCCTCCGGTCCTCTGGTCCGGTCCTCGGTCCCCCCGACTTCTTCAGGCCGAGTTGGAAGCGCAGCGGCTGTGCATCCGCAAGCTGCAGGAGCCCTAAGTTAAGTAGGATAACGGGGTAGGGTTTAGGGTTTAGGGTTTAGGGTTTAGGGTTTAGGGTGTAGGGTTTAGGGTTTAGGGTTTAGGGTTTAGGGTTTAGGGTTTAGGGTTTAGGGTTTAGGGTTTAGGGTTTAGGGTTTAGGGTTTAGGGGAACCCTTCTTGACCTTCTTCTGGCTCTCTTAAATAATTAGGGGCCTTACTCAGAGGGTCTATATCGCCAAGGGCCCCCCTAATCCTATCCCCCAAGGAGCACTCCGCGGGTGTAGAAACTTTTTGTTCTTGTTGGGGGCTTTGGGCCACAATGTAGGGTTTGGGGTTTAGGGTTTATGGTTTAGAGTTTAGAGTTTTGGGTTTTTGGGTTTTTTGTTGTTGGGGTTTGGGGTTTAGGTTGGGTTGCTTGGGGGGGGGGGGGGGGCAATTCGAGGACCTAGCGGTTTAAGTTTAAGAATAAGTTTGAGGGTTCACCTGCACCGCCCAGCTACCCTTGAACAAAGCGGGCTTAGATACCCTAATATTATGGTTGAAGGTCGTTAGGGAGTGCTGGTAGGATATAGGGCTTAGGGTGTAATTATAGGGTTCTTACGAGAGGGGTTCAAGGGGGGGGTGTATGTAACCCAAGGTTCCCTAATACTCCGCACAACTACCTGTTGCCCGGAGCACCGGGTATGCCGGAAGAGGCCTTTGTAGGACTCTTGGAGCCAGCATCTCCTGTGCAGTCACCAGCCGATTTGGTGAAGATTGCTATCGAGAAGGCGAATGCCATGATCGCCCGACAGCGTGTCGAGTTGCCGGCAGAACAGATGCTGCCTCCTCCTCCGCCTGTGCCTGTGGGAAAAATGATGGGGTATGTCGAACCCCCAGGGCCTCCGTCCCCGGCTATGCCTCCAATGGAGCATGTTTCAAAGAAGGCTCGAGTGTCGGGACCTCCCCCGAAAGCTCCGAGGGTGGTGATGGCTGCTTCTCCTTTGGATGTTCCTGCCTCGCCAAGCTTAGGGTTTAGGGTTTAGGGTTTACGGTTTACGGTTTACGGCAATCCTTACAAAAGAAGGGTTTGTAGTGCTGGGGCTGCTTAGGGGTTAGCGTATATGGTTTGTCCCTCTGCTGTACCCAGCTCCTTGTTCTAAATATCCTAAACCGTCAACCTTCAACACGAATGAGATCTCTGCAGCCCCAAACCCTGAACCGTGTAATCTCCAAACCTTCAGAGTTCATCTACACCTTAAGCCCGAAACACCTTAAACCTACTACTTGCTTAACACCACCTAACACCCCCCCCCCCCCCAAAAAAAAAAAAAAAAACACAAATCATGAATTAGGGGATGTCTTTTTTCTCATGCTTGGGGTTTCTTAAGCAACTAATAGAAACTCCACTTTGGGATGTTCCCCCTTATACTAGCAGTCCTTTATCGGGATTCTAGTACTCCTATCATAATCGCTATTAAGAACTGTTAGTATAAGGGGGAAACATCCCAATCCAAAACCCTAAACCCTAAAACCTAAACCCTAAACCCTAAACCCTGAACCCTGAACCCTAAACCCTAAACCCTAAACCCTAAACCCTAAACCCTAAACCCTAAACCCTAAACCCTAAACCCTCTTGTTCTTGCCAAGGAGGAGCTGTCGATGCCCAAGGCTGAGGTGGCGATCGCCGCCGACATGCATGAAAGGCCCCAAGAGCGGGGTTTAGGGTTTAGGGTCTAGGGTTTAGGGTCTAGGGTTTAGGGTTTAGGGTTTAGGGTGCCACAAGGGTTCAGGGTTTAGACACCACGTTGAACTCCAAACACCTGAACGAGGCCCTAAAGGCTTTAAGGACTCTAGGCTTCCGAACCCTAAACCCTAAACCCTAAACCCTAAACCCTAAACCCGAAACCCTCAACCCTAAACCCTAAACCCTAATCCTAAACCCTAAGCCTCTCTTTCATATATAATGTAAATGTTAATGAGTTACTGGGCAAGGTCATTTTTTTACTGGGCAAGGTCATCTTTTACTGGGCAAGGTCATTTTCTTAATGGGCAGGGTCATTTTTTTCTGGGCAAGGTCGTTCCATAAGTGAAATATTTTCTTAATGTTGTGGGATTCTTTGGGCGGGTGGTATTTTTCTGGAGTAATTTCTTGACTAGTGAATGCTTGGACTTGAGATGCTGAACCTTAAGCCCTAAACCCTAAACCCTAAACCCGAAATCCGAAACCCTAAACCCTAAACCCTAAACCCTAAACCCTAAACCCTAAACCCTAAACCCTAAACCGGTGAGGACGTCGGGGCTTCAGGAACCCTAAACCCTAAACCCTAAACCCTAAACCCTAAACCCTAAACCCTAAACCCCAAACCCTAAACCCTAAACCCTAAACCCTAAACCCTAAACTGCGCAGGCAGCAAGAGGCCCAGGCGGAGCGCCTCCTGCGAACGGAAGTCGACAGTGCGAGGAGGCCTGGGGTAGGGTTCGGGGTTGAGGGTTGAGGGTTGAGGGTTTAGGGTTTAGGGTTTAGGGCTCGGGGGGTTGGGGGTTTGGGCGCGGTTAGGATGTTTAGGGTTGTGGGGAGGGGGTGGGGAGGGGAGTGTGGGAGAATCTCAAGTTTAGCTAGGTCTGAGCGAGGATTCGGGGTGTGAAGGGTCCTGCTGTGGTAACCCTAAACCCTAAACCTTAAAACCCTAAACCCTAAAACCTAAACACTAAGCCCTAAACTCTCTTCGTTTTGCACCCCCGAGGGCCTCGTAGCGGATACTCCAAATCCGGAGCTTCAGCCCAAGGATATGTAGAGGCCTCAAGTCACACAAAACCCCTAAACCCCAAACCCTAAACCCTAAGCCCTAAACCCTAAACCCTAAACCCTAAACCCTAAACCCTAAACCCTAAACCCCAAACCCCGAACCCCAAACCCTAAACCCTAAACCCTATAAACCCTAAACCCGGAAACAAGACCCGAAGCCTACGCAGCCCATAGCGTTGGCCTCGCGTGAGGCAGCTGCATGCCCTCCGGTCCGGCAGTGATGCCCGGGAGCGGCTCGGCAAAAGATATGCTCAAGGTAAACCCTATAAACCCTATAAACCCTATAAACCCTATAAACCCTATAAACCCTATAAGCCCTAGAAAGCCCTAGAAAGCCCTATAAACCCTACAAACCCTAGAAACCCCATAAACCCTATAAACTCTACAAACCCTATAAACTCTATAAGGCCTACAAGCCTCCTAAGCCCTATAAGCCGTCATCAAAGCCACAAGCAACCTCAGCATTCTCTTTTTGGGCTTTCAGCTCGCCTTCCAGCCACCAAGCTGTTGGGTTTAGGGTTTAGGGTTTAGGGTTTAGGGTTTAGGGTTTAGGGTTTAGGGTTTAGGGTTTAGGTTTAGGGTTTGGGGTTTAGGGTTTAGGGTTTAGCTAAGGTTTAGGGGTTTAGGATTCCCCATGACACGTCAGGGCGCAGACCCTTGCATTTGTCAAGGGGCCAAAGGAGGGACCCTGATAAGGGTCCGTAGAGGTTATTTAGGCGTTATTTGCGGACTACTTAGGTATGTATATAGGGAAACAGATATATATATATATATATATATACTAACCCCCCCCAAGACCAACCCCGCACGAATCCAAGAGCAAGAAAAACCAAAAACATTGGGGGACTTGCCCCAAACCAAAAAACAAAAAAATGCCAAAACAAAAACTAAAAGATGCGTGTTTGTCGCACAGCAGTCCCTGGCCAGCGCAACCGAAATGCACTCGTCTGTTTGCACGTCGTTTAGTTTGAGTGTCCAAGCTAGACTGCACACGGTGTCTCCATCGTTTTTCTGACCCTACAAGCGCGGCAGCCGAAGATCTCACGTTCGAAGAGCTCCATGTGTCGACCCTCTTGTGTGTCGATGCTCGACCTTCCCGTCGGCATCTTCAATCCATTGAGCCTACCGCTCTTACAAATGGCCAGTAGTGACAATCCCAGTGTCAACTTGCTCAACATCAAAAACCACGATGGCGACATCAACTATGATGATCTGGAGGCACAATACAAGCAGGCCATGGTCAACAGCGACCTGAAGCTGCTTCCCGAACCCTTCGGCTTGTAAGGCACACTTCCCAAGGACACGAAGCTGCAAATCTTCATATGGCCCTGCCAGAACGGGTTAGTTT
>CAJNDS010002122.1:0-80000 GCA_905221605.1 Symbiodinium natans | reverse complement strand
TTAACAGAGAAGGCCTATATGTGCAAATATCGAATTTTGCGCATGTGAAAGAAGCTGAAATATCCTTTTTTTCAATAAGAACCATTCTGGGGTCACAGTACCTGCTGTTAAAAAAGTCTATATCTCATGAACAACATTACTTTGCGATAACGATTTAGTTTTTCTGAGCCTTTAATTCAAGCTCGTAATATTGCATTGCTGCCATGTGATTATTTCAGTAAAGCCTGCTCGAATCTCATTAACGTCTTAACTGCTCGATTGAAAACTGTATCAATAAAATCCTAAGTAGCCTGTTCGAAAAGCCAATAAGGTTTTGAAAATATCCTACTCGAAAAGCCAACAAGAGGTTGAACAGAAGAATTCAAGACAGTAATAGGGCTTGGGTCCAATACATAGTGAACTGTCCACTCTAAGACTTCCCCTGGTGAAGTGCAGTGTCCATTCCGGGTAGCGCAGTTCACGTACTGGTACAAGAACCAGAAAATGTGGACAGTCACGGAGAGAATGCTGCGCGCTTTGTTTGATAAGTAGGGTTGAGAAGGCGCGCCACTCATCGTTCAGTCTTGCTGCAAAGCAGAAACTCACCGACCTCCAAATTTTGCATGCAGATCCTGCGACCAGAGGACCGCACCGCGAAAGTGAAAGGGTGCCAGAGCGCCTGCACGGGTATAGAGTAGTGGCAGCTATATAAGCATCCCAAAAGCAAAGAAAGCCCAAAATCCCAAAATCCAAAAATCCAAAAACCCAAAAAACCCAAAAAACCCAAAAACCCAAAAATCCAACAATCCAAAAATCCAAAAATCCAAAAATTCAAAACTCCAAAAATGCAAAAATCCCAAAATCCCAAAATCCCAAAATCCCAAAATCCCAAAATCCCAAAATCCCAAAATCCAAAAATCCAAAAATCCAAAAACCCAAAAATCCAAAATTCCAAAAATCCAAAAATCCCAAAATCCCAAAATCCCAAAATCCAAAAATCCAAAAATCCAAAAACCCAAAAACCCAAAAACCCAAAAACCCAAAAACCCAAAAACCCCAAAATCCAAAAATCCAAAAATCCCAAAATCCAAAAAGCCAAAAAGCCAAAAAGCCAAAAATCAAAAAACCCAAAAACCCAAAAGTCCAACAGTCCAAAAATCCAAAAATCCAAAAATCCAAAGTTCTCCGGACAATCTCCCAGGAAACTTTGGATTTTTGGATTTTTGGATTAGAAAAGCACATTCAAGAGGACAAATATTTGCAAACATATTGCGAAATTACAAAAAAGCACAAAAAGTGCAAAATGTGCGTGCAAAAAAACTGGAAAAAACCCAAACGAACACAGAAAGCACAAAAAAAGCACGAACAAAAACACAAAATATGCACAGGAAGCACAAGAAGCACAAAGAAGTGGACAGGGAAAGCATGGCAGGGTACAGTGTCTCGAGAACCTTGGACATGTCGATGTGGGTCCATTGGGGTTGGAGGTTGGTCCATTGGGGGGGGGGGGGGGCGACTTGAAAAGACTTAGTTCTTGTGCACGTGCTTAGAGGCGTAAGTACATCATAATTACGTGCCAATCAACCGGGCCAACCCCCGCAACAAGAAAACAACCAACAGCGCGTGGAGCGGTCAATAGCCACTGAAGTCAGGCGCCCCAGACCCTACAAACCCTATCACCCCCAGAGTAGGATGGTTTCGGCCCAGTTGGGATCATGGCCCTGAACCCTAAACCCTAAAACCTAAACCCTAAACCCCTAAACCCTAAACCCTGAACCCTAAACCCTAAACCTGAGGGGTAGGGAGTGATTCGCGGTCCCCACCAAGAGGATCCCACAGGCACGAGCTGGAGCGGGAGTCCCTTGAAAGAGGGGTGTTTAGGTTTTTAAAGTTCCGGGCTTGGGGTGCATAACTGCGAAACCCTAAACCCTAAACCCTAAACCCTAAACCCTAAACCCTAAACCCTAAGCTCATTGGGGTTTGGGGCTTAAGGGGTTTGGGGTTTTGGGCTGAGGTTCCACTGCGAGCTGCTGGAGGAGGAGATCCGATGCTCGGCCGAAAGTTTATTGGGGGCTACAGATCATCACTCTAAACCCACATTCTTTTAATTTTTGTGTGGTTCTTAAGCAATTGGTAGTAAAATCCGAAGCCCTCAGCCCCCGTAAGCAGACCCAGTAGACCTTCGGGCTTACAGCGAAGGCAGCAAGCACTGTGGGGCTTCTCACGTGTTCAACTTTGGGCGTTTTTGTTTGTGTTGTTTGGGGGGGGGGGGGCAGGCTTAGGACCCTAAACCCTAAACCCTAAACCCTAAACCCTAAACCCTAAACCCTAAACCCTAAACCCTAAACCCTAAACCCTAAACCCTAAACCCTAAACCCTAAACCCTAAACCCTATTTGGGGGTTTCCTGGATCGGTCCATGTCCTCTCCCAACCTTCCAACCTCCCAGCTCTGCTACTTTCGCTCATCCCCCCCCCAAACCCCTGTAGGTTTAGGGTTTAGGGTTTAGGGTTGAGGGTTTAGGGTTGAGGGTTGAGGGTTTAGGGTCCCGTAAACCAACAGCTTCAGGAATCCTCCGGGCGTCTGCTGCCCAGCCGGCGGCCGTTGCCCTGTCTGTCGCTCTGACTTGCATTAGGGTTTGGGGTTTAGGGTTCAGGGTTTAGGGTTTAGGGTTCAGCAGCTCCGGGTCGAGCAATCTCCAGTAGAGCTGCTGTTTGGGCTCTCGAAAAAAGCCCACCCACCCAGAGAATCCCAAAACATTAAGAAATAAAACAGTTTATGTTTTTCATCAGCAAGCCCTGTCCTCCAACCTCACTCTGTCATGGACCATCCTACCCAAGAACCATTTCATCGGCCCGCAGAGGGGCCGCCAGAAGAAGAGCCAGGGCAGGGAGGGGGGGAGGGGGGGCGGGGGGAGGGGGGGGGAAGGGCGAGGGGGGGGGGGGGGGGACGGGGGGGGGCGGGGGAGGGGAGGGGGGGGGCCTTAGCCACGAAGGTGTATAGGGTTTAAATCAATATAGTAAGAGAGGTTTAGGGTTTAGGGATTGAGGTTCCCTCAACTTTGAAGCTTTGCAGCCTCTAGTATAACAAGCCTGGAATCCCCAAGCCTAAGCTCCAAGCTCGAAGCTCTAAACCTCAAACTTCCTTACAAGCCCTACAAGCCCTACAATCCTTAGAGGGTTCCCTATAATCCCTATCTTCTCTACCAAGCCTCCATCCTGAATCCAGAATCCCCGAAAGCCGGGCATACCCACAGTAGGGTTTACTGGGTCCTTGTTGGTTTTAATTTTTAAGCTTTTTGTCCTATTACACTCCCAAAAAGGAAATAATAATGATAATTGTAAATATACTACCCAACAAGGATTCAGTTTAGGGGATTTAGGGGTCTAGTCGTCGGGGGTTGTCGGGTGCTAGTGTTTTGGGGTGCAAGCGGTTCAGTGTTTCCGGTTCCGGTGTTGAGTGCTTTTGGTGCTTGTGGGCTTGTGGGCTGTTTAGGTTCCCCTTTCAGCCCCTTTGAAGCAAAAACGGATACCCTTTTTATTCCTAGGTTGCTGTTGAGTCTAGATTCAGAGGTCGGATAGAAGATGGGCTCAGGGCGTTCATGGGCAACTTGAGCTGGTATAACAACCCTAAACCCTAAACCCTAAACCCTAAACCCTAAACCCTAAACCCTAGACCCTGAACCCTGAACCCTAAACCCTAAATCCTAAATCCTACTTCATCACCTGTGTCAAAAGCCAATGGCCACAGGCGAGCTTCAGCCGCATCAGCAACAGCTCGGATCTCGCCGCCCGGCCAGCCCTGACCGGCAAATTTGGGGCATACCTTTGTCTACGTCTCGACGTCTCTACCTCTCTACGTCTCTACGTCTCTACGTCTCTAGGTCTCTAGGTCTGTAGGTCTCTAGGTCTCTACGTCTCTACGTCTCCCAAACTCTAAACCCTAAACCCCAAACTTCAGCCCGGCAGGGTTTAGGGGTTTAGGATTTAGGGTTTAGTAGGGTTTCAAGTTTCGGGTCTAGGGTTACAAAACACCAGTTTCATGAGCTTTGGGAAACCCTAAGCCCGCAATCCTGACGGTATAAAAGGGTTAAGATCCCCCAAAGACTCTGCCCTCGAAGCCCTACCATGGGAAAACTCTCCCAGCCAAGAGTTGAACCCTAAACCCTTAAGCCCTTCCGACCAAGATTCCCGCAACCTCCCTTAAGACTTTTTTGTTTTTTTTTTTGGGGGGGGGGGGTCAGAGTTCAGGGTTTGGGTGATGAGGTTCCCAAGCCTCGGCTTAGGGTTTAGGGTTTTAGGGGAGGAGGGTTTAGGGTTTAGGGTTTTAGGGTTGAGGGTTTAGGGTTTAGGGTTGAGGGTTTAGGTTTTTAGGGTTTAGGGCTTTCCAACCCTACAAAAACACCCGAGCACACTTCTGAGGTGGACCGGGCCATGCATGCCGCGACTCTGGCGCTGTCCACCGCAGACCTGGAGAGCCTCGCCTGCCTGCAGGCCGCGAGCGCCGGATTCGAGGCCGGGTTTGGTTTATACCCCCCTACGTTGGGGCGCCCTCTTCTTGTTGCCAGTTCAGGTGCCTGGCCGCTCTCCTAGCCGACCCCCGATCCCCCTACCGTTCCTTTGACTCTCGGACCCAACCCGGAACCATGAAACTGAATGAGTTTTAGAAGTGGACTGTTGCCTTGAGTTTAGGCCAAAACCCTAAAAAGGAATAGGTTTGGGTGGCGTTGCCGCCTCGGACGGCGTGGGGTGGGAGGAAAGTGTTAGATGGCCCTCCGCAATTGGGCCAAAGCTGCTCTTCGCACCTCACGAAGCTTTCGAGCTTGCTCCGAAAACTAGCCTTCACAGCACCTACGCCCTATCACAGCAAACCCTAAACCCTAAACCCTAAACCCTAAACCCTAAACCCTAAACCCTAAACATTTGGGAAGTTGGGAGAGGCTTGTTGAGGGGCTTCTGGGGAGGGCTACTGGAGAGTTTAGGGGTTCAGGGTTTAGGAGTTCTTGGGGTGTCTTTGAAGGAGGGCTTTGAAGGCTTAGGGGCTTTGAGGCTTCCGAGATCATCTAAGGGTAGTTGCATGGTCCCCTTGACATGGCCCCTTACCTTCTGGAGAAAGGTTCTGAAGCACGGGCCCTTGGGGTTTACAGGGTACGTAAGGGGTACCATGTATAAGGGCCCAGAATATGAAGGGACAGTGCAACTACCCTGTGATATCTTGCCCAAGGGTGAGATGTTTAGGGTTTATATAGGGTCTAGAATTTAGGGTTTGGGGTTTGGGCTTTAGGCTTTGGTCTTTAGGGTTTAGGGGTTCCGGGATGTTTAGATGATGAGGGCAGCTTAGTGCGCTTTGTTTGTTAAGTCGGGGAATGCCTTTAACCCCATCAGTCGACAAGACCTGACCTCGGGTTTGGGGTCGGGATCTTGTCTATGAAAACCTATCTATTGTTACAGGGTTTCGGGAAACAGGTCCTCTGCGGATGTGCCTTCAGTTCGCCTTCAAACCTCACAGCCCTACATCGTATAAAGACTGCAGCCCCTGCAAAGCCTTGCAAGCCCAAACAACTCCCCTCCTCCCTCCCCACCCAAAAGACATATAAAGCTTAAGCCCCAACCCTTAATGCCGAGTAGCTAATACCTGTACGTCCTAGCTCGACCACACCCCCGCGCCCCTTTAATCAACGTAAGCCCTGAATTTGCGCCCGAAGTCCTAAACACCAACCCCGAAGCCCAAAACCCACTCTAGCCCTTACTTAAACCTTCAACCCCAAACCCCAAACCCCAAACCCCAAACCCTAAACCCTAAACCCTAAACCCCAAACCCCAAACCAAAAACCCCAAACCCTAAACCCTGTATAAGCCCTCAAGGGCATGCAAACCTTGAGATCCCCCCCCCCCAAACCCCCCCCCCCCCCCAAAAAAAAAAAAAAAAAAGAAGAGGCTGAAGCCGATCTCCGACAGAAGGACCACGGGGATCCGTTTCAATTTGGGGTTTCGGGTTTAGGCTTTAGTAGGGTTTAGGGTTTTGGGTTTGGGGTCTGGGGTTTGGGTTTAGGGTTTAGGGTTTAGGGGATTAGGGGTTCGGGATCGGGGTTTAGGGATAGGGAGTTATTGGGATCCTGCCCTCGAGGGTTTAGGGGTTTAGGGATTTAAAGTTTGGGGAGTTTAGGAAGCTTGGGGTTAGCAAGTTTCGGGTTCTGGGTTTAGGGTTTAGGGTTTAGGGGCAAGATAAACAAGTTCAGGGATTTTTGGGGTGGTGAAAGGCTTACGGCATTTCCAGGATCACGGGGTTGGTGGAATTGTCCGCGTCGGGCACCTTACTATATACGCCTTACATACAGGTAAACGCTTCGGGATACGCAGGCTTATAGAAGGACTATATTGTGTTTTGAGAACCTGAGTGGGGGGGAGGGGCGGGGAAGAGCAGCGTAGACTCTGGTGTGGAGATTGTACCAGGGTGTATGCTACACAGGGCATATAGGACTTTGCGGTTAAGATTAGCTTCCTTCCATATACCCCTAGAATCCTTCACACCGGTATTTGCCGACTAGTGGGGTTTAGGGTTTAGGGTTTAGGGTTTAGGGTTTTGGGTTTTGGGTTTAGGGTTTTGGGTTTAGGGTTTTGGGTTTAGGGTTTTGGGTTTAGGGTTGGTTCACAGAAGCCCTCAGATCTTGGGGCAGCCCGCAGGAGCTGGAGGCTGAGGCTGCGAGATGCGAGGACAGTGCGCGCGCCCTGATGGCGCAGACGCTGAAGCCCGAGGACTTGGTCTAGGGGCTTGAGGGGTTTAGGGTTTAGGGTTTAGGGTTTAGGGTTTAGAGTTTAGGGTTTAGGGTTTAGGGTTTAGGGTTTAGGAAGACTTGGTTTAGGGGCTTAAGGGTTTACCTGCAGCCCCCCAACTACTCTTTAACAAAGGGGTGCTTATGCTAGGGTAGTTGGGGGATGCTGGAGGCCTTAAGCTTGAGTGCAGGGGTTTGGGGTTCAAGGGCTTAAGTGTGTAAGGGCTCAAAGGCTTAAGGGTTCAGGGTTGTTTGGGTTTCTTTGAGGGTTTCGTTTTGTCAGGGTTTATTTGAAGGGTTTCTTCTAAGGATTTAGGGCTTCAAGTATTCGAGGATTTGTTTGCTTAGTTGTTCATGCAATTGACTCGCTTCTTGGAGGTTGTTTTAGTTTAGGGCTTCGGGCTTTCAGGACTTAGGAGGTGAATTAATATAGGGGTCGGAATAGTTACCAATACTGTTCCCTTGTGGTCCCTTTCCCCCAAAACCCTATTCTAATTATTATGGCCCCAAAATTAAGGTTCAGGGTTTAGGGTTCAGGGTTTAGGGTTCAGGGTTTAGGGTTTAGGGTTTAGATGAGGAGGCTTTGCTTCGTGTAGGGCTGCAGGGATTCGCTGGTGGACGTTGCGGTTCGGGTTTCCACGCCTGCGCGGGGCCAGGGATGGCGAGAAAGTTGTTTTTTGGGTTTTGGGTTTAGGGTTTAGGGTTTAGGGTGTAGGGTTTAGCGTTTAGCGTTTAGCGTTTAGGTTTTAGGGTTTAGGGTTTAGGATCATGTACCTCGGGATGGATTGGGGTAACATCCCAACACGTACCCCCATGCTATGACCGATCTATGGCCAGGAGCTGGAGGTTTATGCTGGCTTTCAAGGGTTTTCTACACTTTGGTGAGGAATCCCCGAAAAGCAAAATAAGTAATCCCTCTCTTGCCCTTACAAGGAAGAATCTTTCCCTTTTATTTTTTTGGTGGGGGGGGGGGTGGGGGGGGGTGGGGGGGGGGGGGGTGGGGGGGGGGTGGGGGGGGGGGTGGGGGGGGGTGGGGGGGGGGGGGGGTGGGGGGGGGGTGGGGGGGGGGGGTGGGGGGGGAGGTGGGGGGGGGTGGGGGGGGGGGGGGGGGGGGGGGGGTGGGGGGGGGGTGGGGGGGGGGTGGGGGGGGGGGGTGGGGTGGGGGGGGTGGGGGGGGGTGGGGGGGTGCTTAAGCAACCAGTCAGAGCAAGGCGTTGACCGTGATAGATGGCAGGTGTTTCTCTTGAAGTCCTCAACGCCCCTATTCCCACAGACCTTAAAACCCTAAACTCCTTAACCCAAAGCCCAAACCCCACACAAACACGAGACCTAATTTCTGGAGCCCCGCGTCTCCTAGGACGTCCAGCAGAACTCTGGTGGAAACTCTACATCTCCCCCAGCTTCGCCCTCCCCGGCGACGACGCGGCACTCAAGAAATACTGAAGCCCTGAACCTTCGGATTAGGGTGCAGGGTTTAGGGTTTAGGGTTTCGGGTTTGGGGGTTTAGGGGTTTAGAATGTAGGGTTTACGATTTAGGGTTGCTTGGGGGCCGTGCCACAAAGACCCGACAAGCAATCAAGCCCTGAGAAACTGGGAGCTGTCCAACCCCAAGGCCTAAAGCCTTCACCCTAGACCCTACACCCTACACCCCAATTAAACCCTAAGCCCTAAGCCCTAAACCCTAAACCCTAAACCCTAAACCCTAAACCCTAAACCCTAAACCCTAAACCCTAAACCCTAAACCCTAAACCCTAAACCCTAAACCTACACCCTAGAGCTCAGACTCTAAACCCGAATCGTGCCCTAAGGTTTCCCGTAGGCGACCCTAAACCCTAAACCCTAAACCCTAAAACCCTAAACCCTAAACCCTAAACCCTAAAAACCCTAAGCCCTGGTGGTAAACTGGGCCCCGGCAAGCCCTAGGTGTAAACCCCAAGTCCTAAACCCTGAACCCCAGACCCTAAAACCCTGGGGCCCTTCAACCCTGAACCCCGAATCCTACAGCTTCTTCCCGAAAACCCGAAAACCCACACCAGGACCTGAACACCCCAACAGTTTCGGATGTCTCATATTTTCCTTTGTTGGGCGTTTTAAAGATGATCGTGTTTACGAATCTTGAGATGGCACAAAGAGGCACCCTGGTGGGACCCTCAGCGGACCCAAAAAAGGTCCCCAATAGGACCTAAAACCGTCTAAAGCCCCTAAATCCCTAGAACTCTAGCACCATAACACCTAGAGCGAGTTGCTGTTTCAAGCAAACCCTAAACCCGAAACCTGAAACTCTAGACTGGGTCATTGTTGAAAATCATTTTGCGTTTTAAACTAATACTTAAATCAATAAGGAACAAAAATGATATTTTAAAAGTTGTGCTCCAACAATGGTGCAGAAAACCCTGAACCTTCAAGCCTGAAACCCCGAACCTAGTCTCAGGTGAGCCCCAAACCCGAACCCTAAACCCGAGACCC
Organism: Symbiodinium natans; assembly: GCA_905221605.1. Lineage (NCBI taxonomy): Eukaryota > Dinophyceae > Suessiales > Symbiodiniaceae > Symbiodinium > Symbiodinium natans. The sequence goes on along the minus strand of CAJNDS010002122.1, from coordinate 70,784 downwards.
GGATTAAAGGGTAGTTACATATGCCCTGAATATGGTCCATAACCTCCTTTACAGGGTTCTGATTTGGGCACTTAATTTGTATAGGGTATATAGACGGTACATAAGGGGTACCTTTCTAAGGGCCATACTAAGGGACCATGAAACTACCCTTAGACCCCGAAGCGTCTGTCTCAGGTGAGCCCTAAACCCTAACCCTAAACCCTAAACCCTAAACCCTAAACCCTAAACCCTAAACCCTAAACCCTAAACCCTGAGGCCCCGAATCGAGTCTGTCTCAGGTGAGCCAGCATGCCAGCAGCCCCGACCGGGTGCTTTTGGCTTCGCCGGCCTCTAGGCTGGGTCGAGGCGAGATGGGGCAAGACCCCTGAACCATGATTCGCCCTAAGCCCTAAACCCTAAACCCGAAACCCTAAACCCTAAACCCTAAACCTTCAACCCTAAACCCTCAACCCTAAACCCTAAACCCTAAACCCTAAATGCCCCTAAACCCTAAACCCTAAATCCTAAACCCTAAACCCTAAACCCTAAACCCTACCCTAGCAGGTACCCTGGAGCTCTCCCTGTCCTCCATCTCCCGGCCCTGGACGGAGCTGAACCAGACGTTCACTCCGCAGCCCTGGCCCTGGGTTTCCAAGGAGCTGGAATCCAAACCCGTTTAGGGTTTAGGGTTTAGGGTCTAGGGCTTGGGGTTTATGGTTTAGGGTTTAGGCTTCAGGGTTCAGGGTTCCGGGGCCACGGTTTAGGGTCTAGCGTTTACGCATGTTCAAGGGCTTGTGGATGCTTAGGGTCTGTTGGGTTTAGGTCTTCAAGGTGTGGGTGGGGGATTTTCGGTTGAGGTTTAGTGAGGGTTGGGTTGAGGGTTTATTTAGGGCCGGACTGGACGGTTTAGATTCAAGCGGTTGTCTCCACTCGCACGCCAAGGAGCCACACCGCAAACAAGCTCCTTACATACTCCCACACATGCTTCTATTCTCAACCGGTCTAAACCCTAAACCAAACCCTAAACCAAACCTAATAAACTAAACCTAAACCTAAACCTAATAAACCTAAACCAAACCTAATAAACTAACCTAAACCCCAAACCCCTAAACCCCAAACCCTAAACCCTAAACCCTAAAAATGGAGAGGAATCCTGGAACATACTCCGTTCTTGCCATGCGCAAGGATCGAACCGTAGGGGTCAAACCAGAGTTGGCTTAGGGTTTAGGGTTTAGGGGTTAGGGGTTAGGGTTGAGGGTTTAGGGTTTAGGGTTTAGGGTTCAGGATTTGGAACTCCACATCCCTACACACCCCTGAACCCTAAACTCCTAAACCCCTCGATCAGGAGCTGTGCAAAGACTCAAGTAAGGCACACACGAACAGCCCTCGACATTACCCCAAACCCTAAACCCTAAGCTTTAAGTCCTAAACCCCCGAAATTTAAGAGGGGAAAATCTTAAGGGGTCCCTTGGAAAGGAGCTGGGATCCGATGGGCTGGCGAAGGGCCACTTGCCCACAGAAAGCTGAGGATTTAGGATTAAAGGGTTTGGGGGTTTAGGGGTTTCAGGGTTCAGGGGTTCAAGGGTTTTGGGATTGGGGGCTTAAGGTTTAGGGTTTAGGGGTTAGAAGGTCTTGAGTTTAGGGTTTTGGCCAGGGCGCTGGGGTTTTACTGATGTTCCGGATTTCAGGCTTGGGGTGTAGGGCTGCTTACGGTGCAGGCTTTGGTGTCGTGGGCTTGTTTTCTGGAAGCAAACCTTAGCCCAAACCGGTAGAAGCGTCAAGACAAGATTTTTTTAGTTTCAGGGTATGGGTTCTAGGGTTTTGGGGTTTTAGGGCTTAGGGTTTAGGGCTTAGGGTTTAGGGCTTAGGGTTTAGGGTTTAGGGTTTAGGGCTCAGGGTTTAGGGCTTAGGGTTTAAGGTTTAGGCAACTGAACCCTCAGCCGCATGAAGAGCTTGAGGTGCAGTCGACTCAGGTTTTCTGGGGGTTTGCTGGGATTCCCAAACCCTAAACCCTAAAACCCTAAATCCAAAAGCCTAAACCCTAAACCCTATACACCCGATGATTCTCACAGGGAAGTTACATGGTCCCTAAAAACCCTAGGCTCTTAAACCTTAACCCGAAACCCTTCACCCCAAACCCTTATGCCCTTAAACCTTCAACCTGAAGCCCTTAGGCCCTTAATCCAATCCCCCTAATACCGAATCCCTCCCCCCCCCGCCCTAATTCTGAAATTCGCCTGGGCCCGGAACATAGTTAAAATTAGGGGGGGGGGGGGGGGGTTTAAATCCTAAAACCTGAATTCCGAAACCTAACAATTAAACCCTCTAAGCCCTGAGCCCTGGATCCTAATCCTGTCAGCCTTCAGCCCTCAACCCTGAAACCCTAATGGCTCAACTCAAGGGCGAACCCCTCCCCCCCTAATTCTCAAACAGGTTTAGTATTGGGCTGGGTGCCGGCAGGGTCCGGGAAAGATAGTATTTAAAATTAGGGGGTTTTAGTACTAGGGGGAAGCGATTAAACCTTAAACCCGAAGCCCTTAGTTATTGATGTGACTGTGTGGGGGGTCCTTGGTGTAGTTACATGGTCCTTGAGGACTGAATCCAAGCCATAGTGCTTGCAGCGATCTCCCCAACACGGCGGAGACTGGGACACCCTGCCTGTGTTCAGCAAAGCTTTGTATAGGGTTTAGGGTTTAGGGTTTAGGGTTTAGGGTTTAGGGTTTAGGGCTGAACCCTAAACTCTGTTCCCTAAACCTTTCTATCAACTCGGCGGTGATCCCGTTTGCTCCCGGAGACTTTCCGTGGGTGCAGGGCTTTAGACGCCTAGAGGGTACGCGGTTGCTTTCGCTGATGTGTTATTTGTCTCTTTTTCACATGTACACCCAAACTCTAAACCCGAAATGCCCTAAACCCTAAACCCTAACCCTAAACCCTAAACCCTAAACCGTAAACCCTAAACCCTAAACCCTAAACCCTAAACCCTAAACCCTAAACCCTAGACCTAAACCCTCACTTCCTGCCCAAGATCACCTGGTTGGGGGAAGTTTTTCGGTGTGGCCAAGCTATCGACTTAAAGCCTAAAACCCCTCAGCTCGGAGGTTTAGGGTTTGGGGTTTAGGGTTTAGGGAGGGGAGTTTAGGGAGTTTAGGGAGTTTAGGGAGTTTAGGGAGTTTAGGGAGTTTAGGGAGTTTAGGGTTTAGGGTTCAGGGTTTAGGGTTTAGGGCTAGGACTCAGAGTAGGGGTGAGGAGACGGGTTTGGGATTTGGGGCTTCCCCGCCGAATTGTTAAAAGGGGAGGTTAGTGCCTTTTGGGGTTTATGCTTCCGGGTTTCGGGCTTGGTTTCTAAACCCTAAACCCTAGGACGGCTGGGGCTGCCACGGCAACCACTGAAACGACGCCGACAACTCCGAAGACCGCAGAGGTCCGGGAGGCTCGTTTCGGGTTTTTTTGTTTAGGGTTTAGGGTTTAAGGTTTACGGTTTAGGGTTCAGGGTTTAGGGTTTAGGGTTGATTTAGACCCGAAGCTCTAAAAGCCCTAAGCCTGTAGCCCTTCAAACCCTCCAAACCCTAAGCCTTGACCTCACCCCCCCAACCCCCAAATGCTAATTACTTCACCCTAAACCCTAAGCCCTAAGCCCTAAACCCTAAACCCTAAACCCTAAACCCTAAACCCCGAAATTCTAATTACTTCATGTTGTGCTTCGAGTGAATTGCCCAGCCGTCCGGAAGTGCCTGAGGTGGGCACGCAACACGCGGACGAGTCCCAGGACCAGAGGGAAAATAAGGGTTTGGGGGTTTGGGGATGGTTTAGGGTTTAGGGTTAAGGGTTTAGGGTTTAAGGTTTAAGGTTTAGGGTTTAGGGTTTGGGGTTTAAAGGTTTGGGGTTTAGGGTTTACGGCTAGGGTTTAGGGTTTAGGACCCTGCACCCTAAACCACGAAAAGGGCCATAAACCCTGAGTGCTAGGCCCTACACTTTGATCCCTTACGTAGTAGCTGAGTGAGTACATGTTACACTCTTTGGGATACCATAACCCCCTATAAAACTGACAAGTGTACACTTTTTGGGGGCTTATGAACTCAGCAACCAAGCTTGAATGGTCAGAATAGCCCTATCAACTCTCATCACTTCACAAACCCCAAACCCTACAAGCCCTAGAAACCCTAAAAAAACCGAACAAACCTTATAAACCCATCAACCCACCTTGGGTGACCCCCCCCCCCCACCCTAAACCCTAAACCCTAAACCCTAAACCCTAAACCCTAAACCCTAAACCCTAAACCCCTCTCCTACAGCACTGTTCAGGACGCGGAGCTCAGGAACCTTCGCCTCCAGAACCAGGCGGCTGCGGAGCGCCTGGCGGACTTGCAGGAGCTCGGGTTTAGGGTTTAGGGTTTAGGGTCTAGGGTTCAGGGTTTAGGGTTTAGGGTTCAGGGTTTAGGGTTTGGGGTTTAGGGTTCAGGGTTTAGGGTTTAGGGTTTTCGGGTTTAGGGTTCAGGGTTTAGGGTCTAGGGCTTAGGGATTTAGGGTTCAGGGTTGAGGGGTTTAGGAGTTTAGGGGTTTAGGCTTTCGGGGTTTAGGGGTTTTCGGGGTTTGGGGCCCTAAAAACCCTAGATCCTAAACCCTGAACCCTCTAGGGTTTATAGGGTTTACTGGGTCCTCGTTGGTTATAATTTCACATCTTTGTCCTATTAAATTCTCATAAGGCGTAAAGATGATGATTTTCAATATGACCCCAACAAGGAAGCAGTCTGAATCTAGATAGGGAGTTGAGGGGTTTAGGGGTTTAGGGTTTAGGGTTTGGGGTTTAGGGTTTAGGGTTTAGGGTTTAGGGGGGCTTAGGCTTTAGGAGCAAGGTCTTGAGGCTCTTGTGCCGGATCGGCTCTCGGGTTTTCGGATCTCTTTCTGCCATCAATCGTTTGTTTGAGGTGTTAAGGTTTGAGGTTTAGGGTTTAGGGTTTAGGGTTTAGGGTTTAGGGTTTAGGGTTTCAGAGTTTAGGGTTTAGGGTATAGGGAGCTGGTTGTTTGGGCTGTTTTGTTTGGGTGGTCGGGTTTCCGGTCTGTGTGTTTTGTGCCCTTGTTTGCTCGGGCTAGGGTAAAGGTTTTGAGGACCTCAAGGATTTGGGGCTTTGGGGCTTGAAGGTACACTTAATATCAGTGCTAAACCCGAAGCCCAAAAACCAAAACCCTAAACCCTAAATCCTAAACCCAATACCTACACCTTACACCTAAAGCCCAAGCCGCGAGCTCGAAGTCCTACGGAGTTGAAATATCAGGACCGGGGGTGGAGCATCCCAAAGCTCACCAATCATTCCCTCGGCCGCCTTCGGTTTAGGGTTAGGGTCAGTTTAGGGTTTAGAGTTTAGGGTTTAGGGTTTCTGGTTTAGGGTCAGTTTAGTGTTTAGGATTTTTAGGGAATTTCCGGTTTCGGGTGTGGGGGCTCTGACCCTTTGGTTGGACAACCTCCTGACTCCCGTCCACACCTAGGAGGCTCACGCCGCACGCGGCGCGGAGCTTGCGGCCATGCGCGGAGAGCTGCAGCCACTTGTCGGCCTAGGGTTTAATTAGGGTTTAGGGTTTAGGGTTTAGGGTTTAGGGTTTAGGGTTTAGGGTTTAGGGTTTAGGGTTTAGGGTTTAGGGTTTAGGGTTTAGGGTTTAGGGTTTAGGGTTTAGGGCTTGTCAGCAAACGTTTGCATGTTGAGTGTATTTGGTGTTGTGCTTCGAATGAGTGGTACTAGTAGAACCCTGAAGAGCACTAGTAGTATTTTGGGTACAGCGCGTATGAGTTGGGATTTTCCCCCTTAGACTAACAGCCCTTAATCGAGACTACAACAGGGGCTACGTCCCTATGAAGGACTGTTAGTATCAGGGGGAACATCCCAACCCTAAACCCTAAACCCTAAACCCTAAACCCTAAACCCCAAACCCTAAACCCTAAACCCTAAACCCTAAACCCTAAACCCTAAACGTGCGTCAACCCTAAGGCCCTCCCAACATTTTGGTTTAAGAGTGGGGCCAGATGGAGTGCAGCCGCGGCCCCCGTGGCCAGCACCTGCTCTCCTAGACCCTGGACCCTTAACCCTAAACCCGAAACCCTAAACCCTCAACCCTATAACCCTAAACCCTAAACCCTAAGAATCCTTTTCTCGAAGCAAAAGGCTCGCAGTTCGCGCTCGGGCCGAACGGCGCGGGCGTATGGCCACGCCCGCCGTCCTCGTAAATGGTCCTCGCTTTTGGAATCGCGACCTGCGAGACCCATCGCTGTCGGACTTCTAGGTTCTCATGGTTTCTCACTGTTTGGGGACTACGCTGGCATGGTCGTAGTCATTAAATTAGCATTAGAAGGCTTTTAGTACTAGGGGTAAGACGGGTGCGTTCTTGTGAGCATATGTAATCCGTTCCTGAGGTCTGAGCAGCATGCCCAGCAACACAGGAACAAGGTGTTGGAGGCACCTGGCAGTGGGCGTCTACCCTAAACCGTAGATCCGAAAGCCCCAAGCCCAAGAGCTTTAGATTGTTCCCAGGGTCTTCATGGGGGGTTTCCAAAATTAGGGGTGCCTTGTTGGGGTCCTTATTATAAGGGAATCCAACTATTCGGGGGTCTATATTAGGGGTCCCTTGTTTTATTCGTAAACCCGCATATACGCCTTCCTTTCGAAAGCCAATGGGAAGTCTACAACAAAGTAGCAGCATGTAGCAGCTGAGTTGGGTGGAAAAGGTAGCAAGTGCACCCGAAACCTTAAAACCAAAGCCAAAGCCTAATAAACGCGCCCCTAATTTCGTGATTTCTCTAGATCTTATGGTCCCTTTTGGGGTCCCTAGGGCGGCCCCGTTTATTTAGGGTATACCCACACAGGACCCATAAGTTCGAGAACCTGACCATATAAACCTGCGCAGAGAGGAGGCGCAGGCGGCTGTGAGGCGGAGTGCCCAGCGGAGTGCCGAGGATGAGGCGGAGGCGCGGACTCTGACTTCAAGCCATTGGGGCGGCCAGAGGGGGCGGGGGGGGGGGGGGGGGGGGGGGGGGGGGGGGGGAATCGGGCAATTTTAGGGTTTAGGGTTTAGGGGTTAGGGTTTAGGGTTTAGGGACTGCGGGTTCCAGGAATTAGGACTGGTGCATTTTGAAGCTTGTGCCAACATCAGGGAGCAGGGCAGAGGCCATGCTGGATTTTGGGGCCCGAAGTCCACCTGGTCAAATCTAGCCCTAAACCCTAAACCCTAAACCCTAAACCTAAACCCTAAACCCTAAACCCTAAACCCTGAACCCTAAAGGCCTTCCTTCCTTCCACTGAACCCTAATCGAGCCCTCGGAGGCGGAGGCGCGCAGCGCGCGCTGCGAGCGGGCGGCCGCGGAGCTCTGCACAAAGCTGCAGGACTTAGTAGCTGAGTGATGTACACTTTACACTTTTTGGGTTTAGGGTTTAGGGTTTAGGGTTTAGGGTTAATCCATCATAATTAACACTGAAAGTGTACACTTTTGGGGGGGCTTATGAACTCAGCAACCAAGAGGATGCCCTGGCCGAGTCTACGGCGGCGCGCCTCCGAGATGTGCAGGCTTCTTTGGGGGCCTCCCAGGAGTCTGTAGTTAAACTCTGTTTAGGGTTTAGGGTTTGGGGTTTGGGGTTTGGGGTTTAGGGTTTAGGGTTTAATCCCCACATTACTAAACCCTTCTCCGAAATTACTAAACGCCCGAAGCCGGCGACAAGTAGTAACGACCCAGGCTTCCTGCCTTACCGACTACGCCGTGCTGTTGTTAGGTGCTGAGCAGCGCATGGGGTATAGAAAGTGAAGGGTGGATAATCCACATGTCAACCTCGTGACCCTTAGCAAAATAGAAGGTGGTGAGTACTGCAAAGGCTTGTTCGATTCTACACAATATCCCATGCTCCTCAAACTCATACCCCTAACCCTGTCTAAGCCCATCTAAGCCCTATAGACCCTTCAGCCCTCGACCCCTAAACCCTAAACCCTAAACCCTAAACCCTGAACCCTGAACCCTAAACCCTAAACCCGAAACCCTCAACCCTAAACCCTAAACCCTAAACCCTAAACCCTGAACCTGTCCAGAAAGGAGGCACAGGACTCTGCGAGGCGGAGCGCCCAGCGAAGTGCCGAAGTTGAGGCGAAGGCGAAGCCTGTGACTTGAAATGATGGGTTGCGGGACGGGTGGTCGGGTTTAGGGTTTAGGATTTAGGGTTTAGCCTAAACCCTAAACCCTAAACCCTAAACCCTAAACCCTAAACCCTAAACCCTAAACCTGTTGATCCCAAGGCTTCAAGCCCTGCCTTGAGGTCCGTTTAGAGGTGGTTTGAGGCTTGGGGCTTGTGCGCTTCGGGATCGCGAGGGCCCCAGGCTTGCGCTGGGACTGGTTCGCGTGTCACAGCACAGGGCTGGGAGGTTGGATTTTGGGATTTTCTTGTGCGGTTTGGAGGCATCACAGGCGAAATTTTGGGTGCAAGGTCTTGTCGTCTGAGTTGGGGTAGTGGGTCGGGGGTAGGGCAGGCGGTTGCGCGGGGCAGGGGGCAGGCGTTGTGGGGTAGGGAGTGGGGGGTAGGTTTACACTGTGAAGGATGCAGGATTATTGTATGAGGTGCTCGTAATGAAGCGCATACAACTTCTATATATCTGGGCCTTGAGGGTTTAGGGTTTAGGGTTTAGGGTACAGGGTTTAGGGTTTAGGGTTTAGGGTTTAGGGTTTAGGGTTGAAGGCCCCCCCCCACGCCTCGGAGGCGGAGGCGCGCAGCGCGCGCTGCGAGCGGGCGGCCGCGGAGCTCTGCACAAAGCTGCAGGATGCCCTGGCCGAGTCCACGGCGGCGCGCCTCCGAGATGTGCAGGCTTCGTTGGGGGCCTTTCCGGGGGTCTATAGACCCTTTTAGGGTTTAGGGGCTTGGGGTTTCGGGTTTGGGATTTGGGGTGTAGGGTTTCGGGTTTAGGGTTTATAGGGTTTATAGGGTTTAATTAATCCCTAACCCCCCGCCCTACCCGCAACAAACGATGCCACATCTTGAGCCAACACCGCGGAGCTTAGCAAACCTCATTCGGGTCTAGGGTTTGGGGTTCAAAACGCCCGCAAGCCTCTAACTCATTGGTCTACCCCATTTAAAACCATCCATGCAAGCTACCTAGAAGCTCTAGAATTGCGTTAAGGCCCCGAAGCTACATGTACTACATACTTACCATGTTTAGAAGGCGACGGCATGGTACAGTTGTGCACACTCACTTTCTTACAGGTAGGCACAAGGACCCCTCAAGGTGTAGAGCCTAGTAGACATACCCAGCAAATCCCACCTTCAACCCTAAACCCTAGGCCCTCACCCCTAAACCCTACACCCTACACTCTAAACCCTAAACCCCTAACCCCCTAAACCCCTCGGAGCAAGCTGATGTCTGCGCCAGGCCGCTGAAGGAAGCCATGCACAGCTGCGCCGTTGCAACCAAGGTGCCTCGGTCCCCTTTGGGTCGCTGACCTCTGAGTTAAGGGTTCAGGTTTTAGGGTTTAGGGTTTAGGGTTCAGGCTTTAGGGTTTAGGGTGCCGTATATATAAGTCCGAATCCTGGAATTCGGCTGTCGACACCTTCAATAAGGTACCGTACTCTAAACCCCCTAAGCCCTAAACCCGAAACCCGAAACCCCAAACCCCAAACCCCAAACCCCAAACCCTAAACCCTAAACCCTAAACCCTAAACCCTAAACCTCCTGCCTTAATCCTGACCTCAACCGTATTTCCCGTACGCCTAGAGTCCAAGGCCTTGCTCTTCGTAGGGGGTAGGGCTTGGAGTCTAGGACCCTAAGCCCTCCACCCTAAACCCTAAACCCTAAACCCTAAACCCTAAACCCTAAACCCTAAACCCCAAACCCTAAACCCTAAACCCTAAACCCTAAACCCTAAACCCTACACCCTATACCCTAAACCCTAAACCCTTGCCCGGCATGGGAATGGGCAACGCAGGTTTGTCTGCAACTGTGGCTGAGCTTGCCGCCGAAAGAGAGGACCGAGCGGTGGGACTTTAGGTGTCGCGGCCCGAAACAAGCGGTCCAGGGTTTAGGGTTTGGGGTTTAGGCTTTAGGGTTTAGGGTTTAGGGCTTCGAGTTTTGGGGTGTTAAGGCCTCTAGGATTTTATGATATTTGGTGGGGCTTAGGGGGATTTTGGGGTTGAGGATTCTAGGATTTTGGGCTTGCAGGGTGGGCGGGCTTTGGGTGGTTCAGGGTTGTTTGGCTTGCCTGAAGTGTCTTCGAGAGGGTTAAACCCTAAACCCTAAACCCTAAACCCTAAACCCTAAACCCAGTTGTTCCTGGGTTTCCAGGAGAGCCCGGGCTTCTTTCGGAAAGTTAGGTTCCCTTTACACCCCTCAACTCCCAAGCCCTCAACCCTAACAAGCCCAAACTTAAAGCCGGTAACTCGGAAACCCCAAAGGGTGTAGGGTTTAGGGTTTAGGGTTTAGGGTTTAGGGTTCCCACCAAACCCTAAACCCTAAATCCTCACCCTAAACCCGGAACCCTAAACCCCCTAAACCCCCTAAACCCCCTAAACCCCCTAAACCCCCTAAACCCCCTAAACCCCCTAAACCCCCTAAACCCCCTAAACCCCCCTAAACCCTAAACCCTCAACCCTACAAACCTCAAGCAGGAGCGCGCCGCCAGCGAGGCGGATCGCAGGCGGCTGGCGGCGCAGTTGGCCTTCGCCGAGGCCGCGCGGGTTAGGGTGTAGGGCTCAGGGTTTAGGGTTTCGGGTTTAGGGTTTAGGGTTTGGGGTTGAGGGTTTAGGGTTCAGGGTTTAGGGTTTAGCGTTCAGCGTTCAGTGTTCAGCGTTCAGGGTCTAGGGTTTAGGGCTTAGGGCTTAGGGTGTAGGGTTTAGGGCTCAGCCGGCGGCCCTGTTCCTCAAGGGCCCCGTGTAGGATAAGTCAGGGGTTTTTAAGTCATTTAGTGGCTTTATGGTTCAGGGTTCACGGGGGGATGCACTTCAGCGTTCACGCCTTTGCTTTCAAATGTCGTAGGGTGCCGGGAAGTAAGGGTTTCCCTAAACCCTAAACCCTAAACCCTAAACCCTAAACCCTAAACCCTAAACCCTGAACCCTAAACCGTAATCCAGAGCTAGGGTTCATCAGGTAGATAGGGGTGAGAGAGGATTTGCCGCTTAGGGTCTGCAGGTTCTTTGAGGCACTCGCTATATGGAGGGTTTCTCTAGCAGATGGGTGTTAAACTTGTAGGCTATCTGGTTGGTATCTTGCAGGGTACCGGGTTTAGGGTTTAGGGTTTAGGGTTTAGGGTTTTGGGTTTTGGGTTTAGGGTTTAGGACTAACCCTCCCCTTGGGTTACGTGGGTTTGTTGTAGCTTAGGAAAGAAGGCTTCGTAGGGTACTCAAACCCCTCAAACCCCTAGAAGTTCCCGAAAGCCCTGAAGCCCCAAACCCCTAAACCCCGAGCCCCTAAACCCTAACCCTAAACCCTAAACCCTAAACCCTAAACCCCTAAACCCCTAAACCCTCAACCCTCGAACCCGGATCCCTCTCGAGGAGCGCCTTTGCGAGTGTGAGGCTCAGCTCCAGCAGCGCGAAGTGGTACAGGCAGGGCTATGGGGCTTAGGGGCTTTTTTGGGTTAAGGTTTAGGATTCAGGGGTTTCGGGGTTCAGAAGTTTCGGGGTTTAGGAGTTTTAGGGGTTTAGGGTTTGGGGTATTTAGGGTTTGGGTCTTAGGATGTAGGGTTCAGGTTTAGGGTTAGGGCTTGTGGTTTGGGATGTACTTCTGCGCATTTCTGTTGTCTCGGAAGCCTTGCCATCATCTAGGTCGCGTGTCTCGCAGGCTTGGGGTTTCGAGATATATTTTTGGGTTCATGGCTTCAAGTTCTACGGCCCAAAACCTAACCCTGGCCCTAAACCCCGAAACCCTAACCCTAAACCCCAAACCCTAAACCCTCAACCCTACCCCTAACCTAACCCTTAAATGGTTCAAAGGCCCCAAGCCCTCCGCCTCCGCCGCCTTTTGGGAGGCCCCGGTCCCCATGATTCGGGAGCCCGTGACCCTGGAATCGATGGGTGTGGTCGAGCATGGGCAGCTCGACGCGATTTGGGGCTTGGGGTTTGGGGTTTAGGGGTTTGGTGGGTTTAGGGTTTAGGTGTTGAGGAATTTGGGGGTTGAGGATTTTGGGTTTGGGTGTAAAGGCCTGCCGCCCCCTGCCCCCCCCTCCCCCCCCCCTGCCCCCGCCCCTTAGCATGGACGTATTTATTTACGTATGTATTTGTTCCTATTAACTTTGATAGGATTAAATGAATTTCTTTGAAAATTCATGAGACTCCTCTGAAAATAAAACGGAGTCATATTCAACATTAATAGGACTCCCAGCAAATACATCCTCTGCTCTGGGAATCCTATTCTTACTGAATCTATGATTCCTATTAATTCAGAGGAGTCTCATGAATTTAGGTTTGGGTTTAGGGTTTAGGGTTTAGGGCGTGCCAGACGGCAGCGCGCTTTGGGAGCGCGCGGTAGTCTGCAGACCTACCCACCCCAAGACCGCCCACTTACAACTCTCAAGGAGTTAAGACCTTTTATTTTTTACAAAGCATCACATGAGTCAGCACTCACGCCCTTTTTGGGGATTTCCACAAGGTGCGTGGACCAGGCGCAAAGCTGCAGCAGACGGAAACGAGGCAGGGTCCGTGAAGACAGCTTGGGTTGGCGCGAAGGGGCTAAGGGATGGGCCAGGAACAGAGAAAGGCAGCGAGGCTTGGTTGGCGAGGAAGAACACACAGTGAACAGCTTGGGTTGGGCAGAGCGCCACGGAAACAGGGCTGGTGTGGCGGATAGCTTGGCTTGGCGCGAAGGGGGTAAGGTGGGGTGCCGGGCCAGGGTCAGGACCAAGCACAAAGAAGAAGCAAACGGAAGCGAGGCAGGACAGACTGGGTTGGCGCGAAGGGGCTAAAGAGCGCCCCGAAACAGGACACAAACTGGTGCGCGGACAGCTTGGCTTGGCGCAAGGGGGTAAGATGACTCGAACAGGCCAGGGCCAGGGCCGCAAAACTAGTCAGGGCAGAGGGTCAGGATTTTTGGAGCCAGATTCAGAGGGCCAGCCAGGGCAGCCAGGACCAGGGCCAGCACCAGGGCCAAGCCCAGGGCCAGGGCCAGAGGGCCAGGCAGGCCGGCCAGGGCCAGGGCCAGGCCAGGGCCAGGGTCAGGGCCAGGGCCAGGGCCAGGGCCAGAACCAGGGCCCCAGGGCCAGGGCCAGGGCCAGGGCCAGGGCCAGGGCCAGGGCCAAGGGCCAGGGCCAGGGCCAGGGCCAGGGCCAGGGCCAGGACCAGGGCTACAGCAGAGCCAACAAGAGCCCGGATTTGGTCCCCCTTAGCCCAGCGGATGGGGGTGAGGGACCAGGGGTCTCAAGGGACCGTCCCAGGGGGCCCTCCAATGCAGGACCCAACCAGGCGCGCGGACAGCTTGGGGTTTAGGGTAATATAATATAATACAGTGACAACTGCTGACTAGGCCTGCTCCCTCACAGGGTCTCACTGAGCGCTCGACCAGCGCCCCCTACCCCAAAAGACAAGAGAGTGGGGTGGCGGGCGGGTTTAGGGTTTAGGGTTTAGGGTTTAGGGTTTAGGGTTTAGGGTTTAGGGTTTAGGGTTTAGGGTTTAGGGTTTTAGGGTTTAGGGTTTAGGGTTTAGGGTTTAGGGTTTAGGGTTTAGGGTTTAGGGTTTAGGGTTTAGGGCTTAGGGTTTAGGGTTTAGGGTTTAGGGTTTAGGGTTTCATGGGTTGCTTCAGAGCTGAGAGGTTTTGTGGGACTTCCACCTGTCTGGGCTTAGGCTCGAGGGTGCTGGGGCAAAAGTCCCCCCTAAACCCTAAACCCTAAACCCTCTCTACCGTATTTATTTATACATATATATATATATCATCTATATATTCAAACCTTATTTGAATTTCAGAATTAGGCCGCTTTGTTTTCAGAATTTGGCCGCTGTGTTTTCAGAATTTGGCCGCTGTGTTTTCTCGAGTTGGCCGCTTTGTTTTCAGAATAAGGCCGCTTTATTTTCAGAATTTGGCAGATTTTTTCAGAAGCCGTTTATTTTTCAGCATTTGGCCGCTTTATTTTCAGAGTTTGGCCGCATTGTTTTCAGAATTTGGCCGTTTTTGGCTTTCTCAATGTTATGGGATTCTCTGGGTGGGTGGGTGTTATATCCGAGCCGTACAAAATTAACCATATAAAACTGCTCGACCCGGAGTGCTGAACCCTAAACCCTAAACCCTAAACCCCAAACCCCAAACCCCAAACCCTAAACCCCAAACCCTAAACCCTAAACCCGAAACCCTAAACTCAAATACTAACACCATCACCAAGGCGGCCATCCGAGGGGCACACCCGGCGCAATGGCCGTGGCGCTGAGCGCAGCCCCGGAACGAGCCGAAGTAGCTCGCAGCTCGGGAAGGAATGCCGGAGCCGATAACCCTAAACCCTAAACCCTAAACCCTAAACCCTAAACCCTAATCTAAACCCTAAACCCTAAACCCTAAACCCTAAACCCTAAACCCGACACCCCAAACTCCTGCAAGGGGCTCGACCGTTCACCCCGAGGCTCTCGATCCCCATCGCCGAGAGAGCCCTCCGCAGACAGGGCCCTGGCAGTGTGAGGTTCTTTTGGGTGTCATACACCCTAAAAAATAGCCCTTAAGACCTGAATGGTTTAGGGTTTAGGGTTTAGGGTTTAGGGTTTAGGGTTTAGGGTTTAGGGTTTAGGGTTTAGGGTTTAGGGTTTAGGGTTTAGGGTACGAACCTTAAACCCTACACCCCCGAAGCCCAAACAACCCTAAGCCCTCTAAGCCCTACGTTCGGGGTACAGAGCTATCGGGCCAAGAAGTGGTTGCTTCAAACACTTCGCGCGAGTTTGCATCGAGGTTGGTTTAGGGTTTTAGGGGTTTAGGGGTTTAGGGGTTTAGGGGTTTAGGGGTTTAGGGGTTTAGGGTTTAGGGTTTAGGGTTTAGGCTTTAAAGCTTTGAGGGGGTATCGAGTTTCGGGCCTAGGGTGCTTGGCAAAGGGTTCAGGGCCTGGCATAGGATGTCAGGGTTTAGGGTTTGGGGTTTAGGGTTTAGGGTTTAGGGTTAAGGTCCTAACACAGTACCATTGGTAGAGCTGATACGGGGACAAGAATCCCTGACGCTTTCCACACTCGACCCCCCCCCCAACCCTAAACCCCAAACCCCCTAAACCTCGAAGTCCTTCATGGACTAATTCTGCCCTAAACCGCAGATTGAGGCACAGGTGCAGGGCTTAGGGCCCGTCGTCGTTGTGGCTCTTTAGGGTTCAGGGTTTGGGTTTAGGGTTTAGGGTTTAGGGTTTAGGGTTTAGGGTTTGGGGTTTGGGGTTTGGGGTTTGGGGTTTGGGGTTTGGGGTTCGGGGTTTGGGGTTTGGGGTTTGGGGTTTGGGGTTTAGGGTTGGCATGATTTACAAGATTCTGGCTGCCACCTTGAGAACCTAAATACTAAACTTTGAGCATCAAGCCTAAACCTTCAACCCTGAGCCATAAAGCCTAAACCTGTTTAGGGTTTAGGGTTTAGGGTTTAGGGTTTAGGGTTTAGGGTTTAGGGTTTAGGGTTTAGGGTTTAGGGTTATCCCCAAAGCCCTAAACCCGAAACCCTGACCCGTAACTAAACCTTGAGCCCTCACATTTAACCAACACCCTGAACCCAAACCTTAGCCACACCCCAAACTCGAAGCCCTACACCCTAAACCCCAAACCCTAAACCCGAACCCCCAAACCCTAAACCCTAAACCCCAAACCCTAAACCCCAAACCCAAACCCCAAACCCTAAACCTCAAACCCCAAACCCCAAACCCCCAAACCCTAAACCCGGAACCCTAAATCCTAAACCTCAAACCCTAAACCCTAAACGAAACCCTGCAATCACAAGGCATCCTGGTGGCGCGGCACAGCCGCTCCAAGTCGGGAGCAGGGGAGGAGCGCCGGGCTTTGCCGGGTGGGGTGGGGTGGGGTGGGGGGATCATAGGGATTTAGGGTTCAGGGTTAAGTTTGTTAAGCTTAGGGTTTAGGGTTAAGTTTAGGGTTTAGGGTTTTTGGGATTTCGGGTGTTTAGGGTTTAGGGATTTAGGGTTTAGGGTAGCCTCGTGGTGCCCTTTTACTTGGTTTTTGCGGGTTCTGGGTTCCCTTGTAAGTAGCCCACCCCGAAAAAGGTTGCCTTTACTATGATATGCTTACTGGGCCACCAAGCCAATGTCCGTATAACGTGGCTCCGGGATTTCGGGTTTTCGGATGTTGGAGGTTTTCGGGTTTGGGGTTTTTAAGGTTTCAGAGTTTTAAGGTTTTAGGGTGTTAGGGTTCCAGGTTTTTCGGTCTGAAGGGTTTAGGTTGAGGGTTTGAGTGGTTGAGATATAGGGACGATGCCAACAGTAGGAGTTGAAGCACGCGCAGGTCCAAGTTCCAGGAAATACGTACCGCCATCAAGATCACAGGTTTGTGTCTTTCTTAGAGGTTTGACTTACACCCTAAACCCTAAGCCCTAAACCCTAAACTAAACCCTAAACCCTAAACCCCAAACCCTTGCAGAGCAAGCCTCGAAGGAGCGCGAAGAGTTGCCAAGCCCTACGCCGCTAAGGCGCTGGAACTCGGAGGCCCTGCGCCAGGCCGGAAAAGGGGTTTGGGGTTTAGGGTTTAGGGTTTAGGGTTTAAGGTTTGGGGTTTGGGGTTTAGGGTTTAGGGTTTAGGGTTTAGGGCTTGGGGTTTGGGGTTTAGGGTTGGGGATGTGGGGTTTAGGGCTTTGGGTTTAGAGTTTGGGGTTTAGGGTTTAGGGTTTGGGGTTTAGGGTTTGGGGTTTGGGGTTTGGGGTTTGGGGTTTGGGGTTTAGGGTTTGGGGTTTGGGGTTTAGGGTTTAGGGTTTGGGGTTTGGGGTTTAGGGTTTAGGGTTTGGGGTTTAGGGTTTAGGGTTTAGGGTTTGGGGTTTAGGGTTTAGGGTTGGGGATTTGGGGTTCAGGGTTTGGGGTTTAGGGTTTGGGGTTTAGGATTTGGGGTTTGGGGTTTGGGATTTAGGATTTGGGGTTTAGGGTTTGGGGTTTGGGGTTTAGGGTTTGGGGATGAAGGGTTTATGTAGGGTAGTTCTCTAAAAAATGGTTCTCAATTTGGGGATGTACTAGGGCTCAGGGCTTAGGATCCTACACCATTTGGGCCGTGTTTTGGTAGCACATAGCCTAGTAGCACAAGATCCCATGCGTTCAGGGTTTCGCAATATGTGGATTCAGGCCTGAAGGCCTTTGCAAAGGCCTAAAAGACCCTAACTCCCTGAAACCCCAAGCCCCTAAGAACTACCCCAAGCCCAAACCCTAAACCCTAAACCCTTGCAGGAAATTGCGGCAGCAGCCGCCAACCGCCGTCGCTGTTTCCAGCCACGGCGTCCTGCGGCGGCAGGGAAGTTTAGGATTGGGTTTTGAGCCCTAAACCCCTAACCCCTAACCCTAAACCCTGAACCCTAAATCCTAACACTTTTGCAGGTGCGGGGGTTCGGGATTCTGGCTGTCTGAACAGAGCCAACCTTCTCTTCAACGACAGTGAGACTCCCAAATCTTCACCTCTGCCAGAAGGTTGCAAGGTTTCGGGTTTAGGGTTTAGGTTTTTGGGTTTAGGGTTTGGGCTTGTACTTCCCACAAAACCCCGAAACCCGAAACCCTAAACCCGAAACCCTAAACCCTAAACCCTAAATCCCCTAAACCGTAAAGCCCAAGGACAGCTCTCGGTGTATGCCGAGTCCTCCTCGTCGTCATCGTCTTTGCTTGACTTCGGGCAAAAAAAGGGTTTAGTGTTTAGGGTTTAGGGTTTGGGGTTTAGGGTTTAGGGTTTAGGGTTTACATCGGACTTCTCAACGTTGTTCGTTGAACCCTCCCCATAGCTAGGCGATGGGCGAAGTTTAGGGTTTAGGGTTTAGGGTTTAGGGGTTCGGGTTTAGGGTTTAGGGTTTAGGGTCAAGGGTCGGATTCCGGTTTTAGGGCCTTTCAGGGACTAGGGACTTAGGGTCGTTTGGGGGTTTAGGGGGTTTGGGGGTGGGGTCAGGGGTTGAGGGGCTGGATGGTAGTTCTTAGGATGCTAATTGCAGGATTTAGCAGTCGAACCACAGTTGATCCTCTGGGTTTCGGAAGTTAAAGTTTGGGATCTCGGCCGCACCCAACGTCTCAGCCCGGCTGCGTCTGGTCTCAAGAGGTCCCTACTTCAGGTTCAGGGTTTGGGGTTTAGGTCGGGTTTAGGTTTAGGGTTTAGGGTTGAGGGTTGAGGGTTGAGAGTTTAGGCTTTAGGTTGAGGGTTGAGGGTTTAGGTTTTAGGATTCAGGGTTTAGGATTTAGGGTTTAGATTTAGGGTTCCGGGTTAGGACTCGGCCGGTTCGTAATGGGGTTCCCACACATCTGCGGAGCCGTATTGAGCTCAGGGAAGCACCCTAAACCCTAAACCCTAAACCCTAAACCCTAAACCCTTCAGCAGCTTCAGCACTCCTGGTGTTCAGGAATGAGTGACCAAAAGAGCCCTACTGACTAGGCAGGGTTTGGCCTGGTCCTAAACCCGAAACCAAAACCTACTTTTCTGGCAGGGTTCCCAAGATTCCTATAAGGGGTTTCATTCATACTAACCCAAGAATCCTATAAGGGGGATTCATTCATACTAAGAACCTAGAAAAAAGTGGGTTTAGGGTTCTCAAGGTAAGCTCCATAGTATACAACCCAAACCCCACGGCGCTCCTGTGAGGTGTCTCATACCTGGCACGCTGCGTGTTCATGAACCGGCACGGACAGGTAGTGGAGCAGGATTCAGAGGGTTTAGGATTTTGGGTTTAGGGTTTAGGGCTACTAGGACCCAGAGTATGCTCCTATTCCTTTTTCAGGGCTCAGGTTCCCTTATAAGCCCCTTCAGACCAAAATGGGTACCCTTCTTACTAGGTTACTCCTGGGTCTAAGGGGGTCTAGGTGTTTGGGGCTTCAGGAACAGGATTCAAGAGAGTTAGCGTAAGTTCATTCAGCTATATGAAGCAGGTTTTAGAGTATTGTTTCTGGTGAGTGTATATAGGGTTCCTTTTTAATTTTGGTGAGTGTATGTAATGGGTGTCCTTTTAGGGGTACAAGAAATTTATACCGTACTTCATATTAATATAGGTATGAGGGTGAACAGGGGCCATGGTCGTTCATTTATTGGCTTTTGGCTTCTAGGCAATCTGGGCTTCGGGCCTTTCATTTGGGATGTTCACCCTTATACTAACCTTAGTAGCTGAGTGAGTACACTTTAAGAATTTTTTTTGGGATGCTATAATCCCCTATATAACTGTAAGTGTACACTTTTTGGGGGCTTATGAACTCAGCAACCAAGTAACAGTCCTGAACATGGATTACAGTACCCCTTTTTCTAATCCCTATGAAGGACTGTTAGTATAAGGGGGAACATCCCAAGGTACATGATCCTAAACCCTAAACCCTAAACCCTAAACCCTAAACCCTGTTTGCACGGCTCTGGGCACTTTCACTCTGGTTTAGAGGGTTTCAGAGGGGCTCAGGTTGCCCCACGTGTGTAGGGTCTAGCTTATATGCGCCCTTAAACTCTGAGCCCTAGGCCCTAAACCCCAAACCCTAATGCCCTAATATACTAATAGCCTAACCCCTAACCCTAAACCCTAGCCCTAAACCCTAAACCCAAGACCCTAAACCCTAAACCCTAAGCCATACGCCCGAAAAGCCCCCTTGGGGGCCCATCCAGGCGGCGCGGAGTGCAAGGAATCGCCTCCTTGGACTGGCAGCCCTCAGCCCCAGGGTTTAGGGTTTAGGGTTTAGGGTTTAGGGTTTAGGGTTTAGGGTTTAGGGTTTAGGGTTTAGGGTTTAGGGTTTAGGGCTTTGAGGTCGGAATAATTACTAACAGTATTCCCTTATGGTCCCTTTGCAATTATTCTATAAGAACCCCCAAGACCCGATTCGAATTGTTACGGCCCCTAGAGTATTTTCGGAGGTAGGGGGGGGGGAGGGGGGGGGTAAGCTTTTGTGGTTTTCGGGGTTTCGGGCTTAGGGTTCAGGGTTTCGGGTTGCGGGCCGTGGGCTGCGGGTTTTGAGGAGCTTAGAGTGTAGGGTTAGGGTGCAAGTAGCCTTTGTCAGATGAAAGCCTTGTCAGATGAACGCCAAGAGTACCCCAACAGACCGCGTCTGACATTTAGTGGCGTATGCTCTCAGGGTTCAAACCCCGAAACCCTAAACCCCTAAACCTTAAACCCTTACACCTTTACACCCTTACGCACTTAAGCCCTTAAGCTTTTCAATCCGAAACCCGTAACCCACTTAAACCCCTAAAATGCACGCTTAGGCCTTGGGAATGCTTAGGTACAGTTTTGGCTTGGTGCTGTTTGATTTGAGGGTTTAGGGTTTAGGGTTTAGGGTTTAGGGTTTAGGGTTTAGGGCTTAGGGGGCATGTCTGCAGTGAGCTTAGCGGTGAGCATTGTAGAGCCCGACTCTCAGCCTGAACCCCTATCAACCCGAGTTAGCTTTTAAAACTATAGTAGTCGATCTAACCCTAAACCCTAAACCCTAAATCCTCAACCCTAGACAGGTTGGTAGCGCCTACTTCACAGTGCTGGCATTTGCCAGCGGATGGCTGCAGTACGCCCAGGCACGCTCCTCCAGGTTTGCCGGGTTTCTCGGGCGTTTTAGGGCGTACAATAGGTAAACCCTAAACCCTAAACCCTAAACCCTAAACCCTAAACAGCTTCAAAGGGTTCATAGGGTTTTCTAGGGTCTAGGGGTTTAATAGGGTTTAATAGGGTTCATAGGCCTTATAGGGGTTGAGGATAGAATGAGGCTTCGGGTCTGCGGGACGAGTGGGAGTTTTAGGGTGTAGGGTTTGGTCGGTGAATTTAGTTAGTCAGAAACCTGGGTTTAGGGTTTACAGGTCTATTCATAATATGTATGTGTCTATTTATAGAAATAAGGGTATATATATATATATGTATATATGTATATATGTATATATGTATATATGTATATATGTATATATGTATATATGTATATATGTATATATGTATATACGCACATAGGGTGCCTACTTCCCTGCGAAGCCGGTCTAACAGTTGGAGCTTAACGTCTTAATGGGTTCAGGACCGATGCTCTGAGCCCAACCCAAGCCTGCTCTTGAGGCGTGCTTGGTGAAAAGTTTGGGTTAAGGTCGTTGGGGTTTAGGGTTTAGGGTTTAGGGTTTAGGGTTTAGGGTTTAGGGTTTAGGGTTTAGGGTTTAGGGTTTAGGGTTTAGGGCTACCAGGAGGGGTTTGGGGCTCATTTTGCGAAAAGGCTAGCCTTCCACAGGATGTGAAGTCACCTTTTGGGACCCTCCGTCCTGTACAGCCTATAGACTCGGGGTGGACACTGAAAACCTAAACCCTTAGCCCTAAACCCTAAACTCTAAACCCTAAACCCGAAACCCTAAACCCTAAACCCTAAACCCTAAACCCTAAACCCTACACAAAGGTGATCGAAGCGGTGATGCTTCCGGAGATCGACACGGCTTTCGCCACCAGGAAAGGTTGGGAGATGTTGGGAGCGTTATTCGGGTGAGGGGTTTAGGGTTTAGGGTTTTGGGTTTTGGGTTTTGGGTTTAGGGTTTAGGGTTAGAGGGGCGGAGGGGTTGCCAGGGGGACGGGAGAAGGAGAAGGGTCTAAGGTTCTAGGGTGCAATTTGGGCTTTAGGGCTTTAGTGGTAGACTAGCAGGGCTTGTTTTGTGCCCAGAGTAGCCATGCACCATACATGGAGGTCAGCATGCCCAAGAAGTCAGAACCTCTGTGCCTTTCAGGGTCTCGAAGGGCACGAAAAACGCACCAACAAAACAACAGGGGACAAAACAACGAAGAACAAAAAAGGCAAGAACCGACAAAACATAAACGTAGCAATTATGGAGTAGCGTGAAGCACCTTGAACCAGGCACATGAAACCTAAACTCTCCGTTCCCTGGCCGATGGGTTTGCAAAGTACTGCCCTAGCTGTGACCCAAATCGGGGTATGACATTGGTTGTGATCAGGGCTTAAAGCTTAGCTACTAGTTACTTAAGAATCCCCCCCCCCCCAAAAAAATGATCCCCATAGGACGCTTATAAGCAAGATATGTCTTTATTAAGTTTTGCGGGGTTCTTAAGTAACTGGTAGTTAGGGTTTGGGGTTACAGGGGCTCAGGGTTTTGAGACTTAGGTTGTAGGTATTAGAGAGTTCTTTCAACCTTGGGTCGCTCGGTCGCAGCTTCGCGTGTTCAACAAAGCAGTGCCGTCACTTGCGAACGAGCCCTCAGGAGGCTTGGGATTTAGGGTTTGGGGTTTAGGGTTTAGGGTTTAGGGTTTAGGGTTTAGGGTGGAAGAGAATTTGGCACCTTATATCCCCCTATACGGCCGGTGCAGGGAGTATACAGGGACCCTTAATTCCCAATCATCCAACTGAGAACAAATGTCCGAAGTTTGGGACGCCCTATGTTCTATTCCAACTGAGCTTTGGCTTCAGGGTTTAGGGTTTAGGGTTTAGGGTTTAGGGTTTAGGGTTAGGGTTTAGGGTTTAGGGTTTAGGGTTTAGGGTTTAGGGTTTAGGGTTTAGGGTTTAGGGTTTAGGGTTTAGGGTTCAGGGTTTAGGGTTAGGGTTTAGGGTTTAGGGTTGCTTTAGCTTGACTGTCCTTGGCCTGCCTGCCTCAGCTTGCGGACGCTCGCACGGACAAAGGCTCCGCCAGAGACGCCGCTGGGCGCGAAGACAGGGAGAGGGCACCTGAACCCCTAACCCTGAACCCTAAACCCTAGACCCTAGACCCTAAATCCTAAACCCTAAACCCTAAACCCTAAACCCTAAACCCTGAACCCTAAACCCTAAACCCTAAACCCTAAACCCCAAACCCTAAACCCTCACCCTAAACCCTAAACCCTAAGGTTTTAGGGTTCCGGCTTCCCCAAAGTCTGCAGAGCTCGCACTTGGTGATGATACCAACGGGTCTCCAAGCTCTGAGACCCTCAAAACCACCAGCCCTCGGCCCCTAACTGATAAGGGAAGTTGTCTTTGGGGTTTAGGTTTTCGGGTTTAGGGTTTCGGGTTTGGGGTTTAGGGTTTAGGGTTTTGGGTTTTGGGGTTTTGGAGTACTATACTTAATGTTTTTGTTGGTTGTGGGTTCCTAGTACAGCTACAGAACCAAAAGAGTCTATAGTTTTTACCAGGGTCTACTCCAAAGTAGGGTTAAACTGGCCCAATTACTCGGATGACTTTAAACCCGAAGACCCTACACCCTAATCACCCTGATTACCCCAATCACCCGAATTACCCTAGGCACGAAAACCCTATAGGACCCAGAGTGGCCCTTATTCCTTTTTTTCCGGCTTAGGTTCCCTCAATAGACCCTCCAACCCAAAAAGGGCACCCTGTTTATTCCCAGCGTACTCCTGGTCTAGCTTATGTGGGAGCTTTCCCATCCTATGCCTGGAAGCCCAGGCGAGCGTGGCTAGATGCAAAGGAGTCGAGGCACCAGATGCCAAAAACACTCTAAATTTGCATGGGGTTTAGGGTTAAAGGGTTTAGGGTTTAGGGTTCAGGGTTCAGGGTGTAGGGTTGAGGATTCACCTAAACTCATCCAAGGTAGGTTTCAGGCACCTTCTTGGGGAAACCTTTTTCGTGCTCTAGAAGCTGCCCTTAAAGGGGACCCTACTGCAAAGATTTTACTTAAACACTAAACCCTCAACTCAAGGGCACTCTAATGGGGACGGAAGAAATGGGGGGCGTAAGCAATTGGGACCATTCGGGCCCATTTGGGCCCAAATGGGACAGTTTTGAAAATGCTGTGGGTTAGGAATCCTGCGCGCTCGGAGTTCGGTGCTTGAACCAAGAACCTGTCGGGCTATGGAGTACAGGCAAGCTTCCGGCAATGTGGACGCGGTAGCGAGCTTGACATTTTCCAAAACCGCCCAAAACAGTCCAAAACCGCCCAGAACTACCCCATTCGGCATTTTTGCCAAGCGTCCCGCCTGTCAGGGTTTTTTCCCACTCAATCACGGCTTGCCGTTGCGCTCTCTGTCAAGTTACAACCCTCCTCCTAGCAGCAGATCCCCTGTTCGTCTTAGCCTTGTGAGATTTCAGGAGGCTTGCCCCCATGCCCATTTCTTAAGCCTCCACTTGCGTTTCCTTAATCAACCCTAAACCCCGAAACCCTTCCCGGGGGGGCTTGTGGTTGAGGACTTGAAAGGTCCGTGACAATGGAAGATCCATCCGAACAGACCCTCAAGGCGTTTCGGGTTTGGCACTCTGAAGCCTAAGCTCATAGACCCCAAGACCCAAGCCCTACTTGGAGGTTCAGGGTACTTATAGGTCATAAGTAGACTTATAGTTGGGGTTATAAGTACTCATGAACCTCCAAGTATGGCCTCCATGGGACTTTCTTCGCGCCTGCACGAATCCCATGTCAGGTGGGCCTATCTCGATGTTGACAAGGCTTGAAGCGCATGCAGGCCTGGTTTGCTTTAGGGTTTAGGGTTTCGGGTTTAGGGTTTCGGGTTTCGGGTTTAGGGTTTAGGGTTTAGGGTTTAGGGTTTAGGGCCTTCAGGCGCCTTTTGGTCCATAGAGCCGCAATGTGGGAATGGGAATACAGGCTGTATGCCGTGACAAGCAGGGCATGTAGGGCACATACCTTAACAAGGAGGGCTAAGAGTGGTAGATGATCCAATTAACCTTAAGCCCTAAACCGTTTAAACCTTAGACCCCAAACCCTAAACCCGAAACCGAAACCCTAAACCCTAAACCCTAAACCGTGGGTTCACTTGGGCAAGGTGCGCTGCGCTGCCTTCCATGAGGCCAGCGCTGAACCGCACGCTGGAGAGCGGGAAGCAAAACGCCTTCGAGTTTAGGGTTTAGGGTTTAGGGTTTAATCATTCCGACCCCTATACTACGCAGGCCCAAGAACCCATTGGGGGCGACTTTACAGGCCAGCCCATGCCCGCCCAACCCATCGACACCCTAAGCAAGAGTGGGGAGGAACCGGATGTTAGAGAAGTGACCATCTAAGGGCAAGCACTTGGGATGTTCCCACAGCTCTTAAACGGGATTCTAGTACCCCTATTAGAATCCCTATTAAGGACTGCTAGCATAAGGGGGAGCATCCGAACCCTAAACCCTAACCCTAAACCCTAAACCCTAAACCCTAAACCCTAAACCCCAAGCCCTAAGCCCTAAACCCTAAAACGGAACATCCCAAGTAGGCACCCCTGGACCCTACAAGCCGTGAGCGCGCGAGACGAAGCTGTTTCGGCCGAAGGCGTGGATGGGTCGCCAGCCCCGTAAGAGTCCAAGGGTTTAGGGTTTAGGGTTTAGGGTTTAGGGTTTAGGTCCCTAGCATCCTATAAGGGGATTTAGATTTAGACTAAGGGCCTACCAAGAAAGTGGGTTCAGGGTTCGTGAGGTACCCTTAGGGCATGTTTTGATTGAATGGAGTTTCAGATTGCAAGGATCAAACCCTAAGCCCTAAACCCTAAGCCCTAAACCCTAAACCCTAAACCCTAAACCCTAAGCCCTAAAAGGGGTCCCCGAAAACCCAAGGCTGCAACTTAGGGGTCGGAGGTAGAGTCCCATGATAAACCGTTTGGGGTTTAGGGTTTAGGGTTAGGGTTTAAAGGGTTTAGGGTTTAGGGTGTAGGGTTTAGGGTTTAGGGTTGAGGGTGTAGGGTTTAGGGTTTTTTTGGGGTTTGGCGCCATGAAGCCTTCTTTGGGCCTCCAGTGCTTCAAAGCCTTTAAGAGTGTGCCGGTGTCTTGGCCGCAACAGCCGTTCTGAAAGTGAAGGGGTTTGGGGTTTAGGTTTTAGGGTTTCGGGTTTAGGGTTTAGGGCTTAGGGCTTAGAGGGGCCCGAATCCCGAGACTCTATGGAACCCCCTCCAGATGCCCCCCCCCCCCTCTCCCCGGCTGTTAAGGGTTTTGTAGGTTCAAGGGGCACATTCTCAGTTCGCCTATGCGGAAATCAAGCACGAAGATGTCGTGCAGATACTGCTAGATTCCAAACCGCTCAGGTGACCTAGCTGGCTGTGTAGCATAGTCATGAATATCGGAACACCGAAGAGTATGTCGACTGATGAAGAGACAGTATGTCAATTCCTAGAGCCCAAACCCGAACTTAACCCTAAACGACAGGAGCAGCACTCCTAGTCACAATCAAGCTACAACGTGACTGCTCGCTCCGCACATAGCCAGGCCGCAAGCGGGGCTGAGCTGGATTGCTGTTACGGAACTTACACCAAGTTATCAGAATCAACGTGCACCGCCCTGTGGTTGTCATATACCATGGTGCTCACATGAGGCTCCTAGTCCTAAACCCTAAACCCCTAACCCAAACCCCACTGGAAGAGACACCGAGCAAGGAGGTGGCAGCATGGCATCACTCCATATACAAGATGTTCAGTCTGCTCTCATCATGTATTCTATTCGGGTTTCGGGTTTAGAATTTGGGTTTAGGGGCTACCCAGCAACGGTACGTCCCAACTGTTCTGCCTTGAAGGGGCGCCTTACCATTGCCCAGCGCTCAGCACAGGGAAGGGCTTCAGGTTTAGGGTTTAGGGCTTAGGGTTCAGGGTTTAGGGCAGTTTGAGGGTATTGTGTTCAGGGCTTCTGCACGACACGCTAGGACATGAACAGATCGGCCTGAACCCTAAACCCCAAACCCTAGATCGTAGACCCTAGACCCTAGACCCTAGGCCCTAGACCCTGGACCCTAGACCCTAAACCCTACACCACCACACCTGGGGTTGGGGGTGCTAGGAATAGTCCGCGGAGTCTTGCGATTCCTTTTTACCATTCCGATGTGCAAAAGCACAGGGGAACCACCCAAGCTGTAGCCTGTAAACTAGGGTTTAGGGTTTAGGGTTTAGGGTTTAGGGTTTCGGGTTTCGGGTTTCGGGTTTCGGGTAAACGACGTTACGGAAACCTCGGTCGCTGAAACCAACCAGGGACGCAATGGAAACCAAACTGGTGCACGTAACTCTGAAACCATGGACGACCATGGACCACTTGGGGTAGGGCGGTGGGGACGGAAACCATTCAGGGTTTTGGGCATCAAGGTGCGATCGTTGACCCTAAACCTAAACCCTAAAACCTACCCCCCCCCCCCCCCCCCTTATAAGGCTGTGGCTATAGGCTTAAGGCCGCGCGATCACAAGCAAAGCAAGATCTGTGAGGCATGGGCTGGATATCAAAGGAATACTGCAGAAATGCCGAGGGACCACATGAACCCCCAAATTGGGGTTATTTTCCCTATACTACTATATTTCCGAACTAAGGTATATGGACCCTAAACCCTTCTAGGGTTCAGTTGGCCCCCAAGGGATCTTAACATAGAAGTAGGGTTTGGTCCCCACGTGAGCGTGCTCGTTTCTTTCTTGAGCAGTGCTGTCACTGTACCAACCCGTTTTGTCTGACTTCTCAGGCAGGGGCCGGGGTTGAGGGTTTCGGGTTGGGATTATGAAGGACTCTTGGTAGAAGGGGGAACACCCAACATAACCCCGTAGCCCTAAACCCTTAGCCCTAAAGCCCAGAGACTTCTTTCAAGGGGAAGATCCGAAGTTTGGTCAGGGTTTAGGGTTTAGGGTTTAGGGCTTAGGGCTTAGGGCTTAGGGCTTAGGGTTTAGGGTTTAGGGTTTAGGGTTTAGGCTTTAGGGTTTAGGGTTTAGGATTTAGGGTTTAGGGTTTCGGGTTTAGGGGGTTGAAGGCTGCGAATCCCTTGGAAAACCCGTAGAGCCTCAACCCTGAAGCCTTTAAGATCCTTCACATGGAATGTTTCCCTAAACCCTAAACCCTAAACCCTAAACCCTAAACCCTAAACCCTAAACCCTAACAGTCCCTAAATAGGGATTGAAATAGGGGGTGGGTGGGTACTATGATCCCGATTAAGGACTGTTAGTGTAGGGGGGAACATCCCAACCCTTAACCCTAGGCTCTCAGCCGAAAACCCCAAAAAAACCCGCAACCCGCCCTGAAAGTCCGGAACCCTAAACCCTAAACCCTAAACCTTAAACCACAAACCCTAAACCCTAAACCCTAAACCCTAAACCCTAAACCCTAAACCCTAAACCCTAAACCCTAAACCCAGGGATGGCGAGCCGTGAGCGCAGGGGCCCCCAGGAGAGTCTCTTAGGATGGGGCGCGAGGAAAGGGCTCGGTAGCTGTTGGGCTATTAATGGGGTTGATATGTATATGGGTTTAGGGTTTAGGGTTTAGGGTTTAGGGTTTAGGGTTTAGGGTTTAGGGTTTAGGGTTTAGGGTTTAGGGTTTAGGGTTTAGGGTTTAGGGTTTAGGGTGTATATGTATATGTGTATTTAGATGGAGATGCTGTTTTAGTTTATGCATTTGCACCCCCCCCCCCTGCGATGCCCTTTCCACTTTTTCCGGAGCAATTTCCAGTTCCCCTATCCACTTTTTACGATTACCCTTTCCACTTTCCACTACTCTTTTCGGACCAACCCCCTTTCCACTTTCCACTTCCACTTCCCATTTTTTTGGTCCGAAGCGTCCGAACCCCCACACCTCAAACAAAAGGAAGAAGGGCCAGTGAGTGGACAGCGAATAGCTTAAAGTGGAAAGTCGCAAGTAGAAATGGCATAGGCCCAAAGTCACTTGGAAAGTAGCAAGTGGAAATGGAAAGTGGTAAGTGGGGCTTTCGTCGGGTATGGGGTGTCGGGCTTAGGGTATGTATGGTTTGTGTGGCTTAGGCCAGTTTAGGCTTTGAATATGAGGCATTACGGTTTCGGATGAAGCTAGAGTAACTCCTGGGAGTTTGGGCAGGTGTCCTTCCGGGCAAGGATACAACGCCACTTATAGTTAAAGAGACGTCCTACAGTGGTAGTACTTTCCCTCGGCGTAGACTTGAGAGTCTGAGGAGTTCGGTCCTTTTCTGGCCAGCCAGTGCCGGCAGACATAGGTATTGACACGTGAATGCTTCAGCAAAGTGTTGAGGCTGGGCTAGCGCCGCCGCCCCCACCACCTCCACCCCCTCTGCCACCCACGCAACCCTCACAGCCCACACGGCTGGCAACACCCACGCCCGCACCACCTCCACCAAATCTACCACCACCTGTGGCGCCTCCTGCACCTGCTTCCACCCCTCCCACGCCTGCGGCCGCGCCCGCGGCCGCGCCGGCAGCCGCGCCGGCATTGAAGCCTGTGCCGGAGGCTGCCAAGGCCCCACCGCAACAACTGCCACCACCGCCGCCGCCCTCGCCTCAGCTGCCACTGTCTGCCGTGGATTCGGAAGTTCTGGTGGCTGTGGTTGGGGGTAGAGGGTGTAGTTGTAGATGGGGTTTCCCGGACTGCAGTTTCAGTCCACAGTTAGGAGTACGTATTCAGAGGTGATATCGCAGAGAAGGCACCTTGGCATCCATCAGTGGGTGGTGTGTGTCCCATAAACCCTGATCCCGATGCTTTAAACCCTCACACCCTCTACAGGCCACGAGCCCTAAACCCTAGACCCTAGACCCTAGACCCTAAACCCTAAAACATAAACCCTAAACCCTAAACCCTAAACCCTAAACCTCAACCACATGCCCCAGCAAGCCCGACACATCCACTCCAACCAATCTTCGTCTCCCACTTTTCAGCCCCTGAACTCCATGGTTTAAGGTTTAGGGTTTAGGGTTTAGGCTTAGGGTTTAGGGTTTAGGGTTTCAGGGTTTAGGGTTTAGGGTTTAGGGTTTTGGGTTTAGCGATCCAAGTCCTAAACGCCCTTCCAAAAAAACTCGTCAAGCCCCCCCGCCCATCCCCCTTACAACCTTCCGAAAACCCCTACCCCTTTTATACAACCTTCCTAAGACCCCTACAACTATAGACAACCTTCCTAAAACCCCTGTACCTGAGCCCGCAGACACCTAAACCCTAAGCCCTAAACTATCAACCCTAAACCCTAAACCCTCAAGAGCAATTTGCCGTTGGGATCAGGGTGCCGCCGCATGTGGGTTCTGGACGGGCGCCAGGCAGTCAAGGTGCTGGGTGTCAGAGTCATGGCTGAGGGGTTTAGGGTCTAGCTAGGGTTTAGGGTTGAGGTATAGAAGGACCTTAAACCCTAAACCCTAAACCCTAAACCCTAAACCCTAAACCCTAAACCCTAAACCCTAAACCCTTTTTTTGTCAGGGGCT
The DNA here is from genome assembly GCA_905221605.1 of Symbiodinium natans. NCBI lineage: Eukaryota > Dinophyceae > Suessiales > Symbiodiniaceae > Symbiodinium > Symbiodinium natans. The sequence goes on along the minus strand of CAJNDS010002122.1, from coordinate 40,684 downwards.
TTGGTCGGACATGCCAGGAGATGCGCTCTAAAGTGGTTTAGGCGGCTATTTCAGGCCTCCACGGCGGCCCATTTTGGGGGGACTGGTGTTTCAAAGTGCAGGGCTTGTGGGTTCAGGGGTTTAGGGTTTAGGGTTTAGGGGTTAGGGTTAGGGAAGAACTCTTGTGGCTTCAGGAGTTTAGGGAAGAACCCGTGTGGGTTTAGGGTCTTTTGGGTGTTTTTGTCGGTTTTTTGAGGTTTTTTTCGGTGCCGACTGGCAGAAGAGAGATCCGAGGAGCTGAGCGATGAAGGTTTTGGGTTTTAGATGCAGGTTTTGGTGTTTAGGCTTTGTTGCCCTGAACCCTCAACCCTAAGCCCGAAACTCGAGACTGAGCAAGCGAGAGTGAGTGAGAGCAAGAGAGAGAGAGAGAGAGAGAGAGACAGAAAGAAAGAAAGGACATAAGCAAAGAAAGAATGAAGGAAAGAAAGAACACAAAGGAAGACACATATGCCGAACCTAAACTTTAATCAGAGACATGCGGTGTTTCTTTCACAGTTGGGGGCTCAAAGGGTTTAGGGTTTAGGGTTTAGGGTTTAGGGTTTAGGGTTTAGGGTTTAGGGTTTAGGGTTTAGGGAAGACCCCTCGTAGACATCGGGGAAGGGCAGTGGTGGAATTCCAGGAGTTTAGGCCGTAACTGCAGTTTGGGCAGTCGTTCTTGCACCCAGAAGATCTGTGACTAGCCTAAACCCTAAACCCTAAACCCTAAACCCTAAACCCTAAACCCTAAACCCTCAGCGAACCCCTGAACCCTCAACCCCCCCCCCCCCCCCGGCCCCTCGTTGCCCGAAACTGGAAACCCTAAACCAGAGGTCAACAGTATCTGAATCTTGACAATGCGCAGATGAAGAGTGCATCGCTCTCAGTTGTATCCTGATCTTCATGATGAACGCTGAAACCCTCACCCTGAACCCTATTTAAACCCTAAACCCTAACCCCGAAACCCAAAAACACCTTCAAACACCCTAAAAACCCTAAAAACCCTAACCCTAAACAGCCTAGAAACCCTAAACACCCTAAACACCCTAAACCCCCTAAACCCCCTAAACCCTAAGCCCTAAACCCGAAACCCTAAACCATAAACCCTAAACCCTAAACCCTAAACCCTAAACCCTAAACCCTAAACCCTAAACCCTAAACCCTAAACCCTACCAACACCCAGAGGGAGGATCAGCTTGCTTGGCTCAAGTGGGAGCGGTTCCCGGCACCTTGGCCGCGCGTTTCAATGGCCAGTACCGGGCTGGACTTCCCTGCACCTGAGCAGCAGACGTGTAGGGTTTAGGGTTTAGGGTTTAGGGTTAGGGTTTAGGGTTTAGGGTTTAGGGTTTAGGGTTTGGGGTTTAGGGTTTAGGGTTTAGGGTTGTTCCAACGAGGGTCCATTTTCCAGGTAAGTGCCCCTACATTGAAGGGCCCCACACTTTGAGAGAGGCGTGGCAATCTGAATTTGTTGTTTAGGCATCAGCGGTTCTGCCCTAAACCCTAGACCCTAAACCCTAAATCCTAAACCCTAAACCCCAAACCCTAAACCCTAAGATCTGTAGTGTGCTGCCAGTTGGAGGTCTGGGACTTGTCGTTCCTCTTATGGCACAGACACTCCTCGACCTTCCAGCTCCGCAATAAGCAAGCTTGAAATACTGCACTCTTGCCCTTGGTTGGCCCTTGGGATAGTTGATATTTTCCCTTGTTGGGTTTAGGATTTAGGGTTTAGGGTTTAGGGTTTAGGGTTTTGGGTTAGGGTTTTCCGAGGGTCATATTTAGGACTATTTTCAGAGGGTTTTCAGGGCCATCCTAGTGCCCACAGCGCTCATGAGATGGTTCATGCGACCGGTGCTTTTCTCTGACCCTCAAAAGCTCGTCTGATGCTTGAGACTGCCTCTGTAGACGCGTCTCGGATACCTACGGCTGCCTCTTGAGTGCACTGACCGCCTGCAATGGCTTCACTGGCCAGCCTTGTTCTGCTGCAGAACCGGCTGGCGAAGGAGAGGGCCGAGGTAATGGACCAGATGTCCGGTTGGGATGAGGAGATCCGCCGGAAGAAGCACATCGTCACGGAGTTGGAGAGGACATTAGAGGCCCTCCGCGCAAATCCTGCGGCTCCTGGGCCTCGAACTGCTGCAGAGGTCTCAGGAGCGACTGAAGCTCCGGGCTCCCCCAAACACGCGCATGAGGGGCACGAGGAGCTCCTGCGCCGCTTCTCTTCCGCTCTTGCTGAGCTTCCGACCTGGCCCACACATCAATGGCGTGAGGCCAGCTTCCAGGCTCATTTCAGCTCCGCCGCCGATGGCCAGCTCGCAGAGCTTCTTGGTGGCCCCTTTTTTGGGGTTCCAGGCTCCCTTATCCATAGCAACCAACCCCAAAAAACAGGGGTGCCCTTATTAGAATATGGTTACTGGGCTACGAAGGTTTCTTTCAGCCTTATCACCGGAGCAGCGGCTGGTCTGGGAGTTGCAGAACCCGTCGGAAGTGAGCCCGAAGCTAGACACTTGGTCATAGTTGGGTAACATTTTACAATGTTAAGGGTACTTAAACCCAATAAGAATATAAATTTAGATTATTAATATTATCCCAACCATGAACTAGGACAGAGGCCTCCTGGGTGCCTTGAAGGAGGGCGGCAGGAGCGCCGAGGTGGACGTCCTGATGGCAGCAGCAGGGAAGCCTTCCGAGGCAGAACAGCAATATCGGCCACTGCTCTGGCTACTTATAGTAGCTGAGTGAGTACACTTTACACTTTTTTGGGATACTATAAATCCCCTATAGAGCTGAAAAGTGTGCACTTTTGGGGGGGCTTATGAATTCAGCAACTAAGGCTATGCTTTCACAGGCAGCTGAATGCGTCCCACATCGAGCAAGGTGCTGGCGGCCAGTCACTGCTGACGTTGGCCTGCCGCAATGGTTGCTGGGTAGGCCCTTAAGACAATTTGATGTTTTCCCTTGTTGGGTTTTCAGAGGATCATATTCAGGAAGATGTTTCAGAGGGTTTTCAGGGCCACCCTAGGTTGGTGCGATGTTGCTAACGAGCTTTTGGAGCGGCGGGCAGACGTGCACCAGCGCAGCGGGACGCAGCTGACGGCGCTGTCAGCCGCCTGCGCGCGGGGAAGCGCGAGCTGCGCAGAGGTCCTTCTACAAGCAGCTGCAGATCCCAATGAGGCAAGCAAGGGTCGCAGCGTGCTCGCCCTTGCCAGCAGCGTTCCTACATAAGCCCTTGGGATAGTGTTCTATCTTCCCTTCTTTGGGGTTTAAGAGGATCATATTCTGGAATATTTTTCAGAGGTTTTTTTTTCAGATGTTTTAAAGGCCATCCTAGGTTCCTTCCGAAGGCCCAGGCCTCGAAGTCGTGAGGAAGCTCCTTGACTTCCACGCCGGCGTGCACCAGGTCGGCCTTGACGGTCGTACGCCTCTCATGGAACCTGGGTAGGCCCTGTGGGAGACATGTTTTATCTTTCCCTTTACTGGGTCTATATACAGAGGTTCATGTTTTGGGGAATTCAGAGGGCTTCAGAAGTAACCCCTTAAACCCTAAACCCTAAACCCTAAACCCTAAACCCTAAACCCTAAACCCTAAACCCCAAACCCCAAACCCTAAACCCTAAACCCTAAACCCTAAATCCTAAACCCTAAACCCTAAACCCTAACCCTAAACCCTAAACCCTAACCCTAAACCCTAAACCCTAAACCCTAAGCAGCCTAGGAGGCAGCTGCGGCTGGTCGTAGCCACTGCTGCGACGCTCTCCTCGAGGCAAGAGCCGACCCTTGGGGACGAAATAAGCCCTTTTAGGGTTTAGGGTTTAGGGTTTAGGGTTTAGGGTTTAGGGTTTAGGGTTTGGGGTTTGGGGTTTGGGGTTTGGGGTTTGGGGTTTGGGGTTTGGGGTTTGGGGTTTAGGGTTGAACCATATACCTTCATAGGAATTATAGTAGTGCAGGGTATATGACTCCAATGTTAGGGTTCACATTCCCTTAATAGGGATTGTAGTAGTGTAAGGTATATGACCCCAATTTTAGGGTTCATATTCCCTTCATAGGAATTGTAGTAGTGTAGGGTATATGACCCTAGACCCTAAACCCTAAACCCTAAACCCTAAACCCCAAACCCTAAACCCCTGAATCCTAAACCCTAAACCCTAAACCCTAAACCCTAAACCCTAAACCCTAAACCCTAAACCCTAAACCCTAAACCCTAAACCCTAAACCCTAAACCCAATCTTACGGTTCATGTCGTCCCCAAGGACCCATCGGACGAGGACAACGAGGGCAAGACCGCTGCCCAGCTGGCGAGAACGAAGCTTGGTAGGGTTTAGGGTTTAGGGTTTAGGGTTTAGGGTTTAGGGTTTCGGGTTTGGGGGCAGCCCAGTGGTGCCCTTTTCCCTTTTTTGTTTTTACTTCCAGGTTCTCTTCTAAAGTAGCCTACCACAAAACAGGGTATAGTAACCCTAAACCCTAAACCCTAGACCCTAGACCCTAGACCCTAAACCCTAAACCCTAAACCCTAAACCCTAAACCCTAAACCCTTACTAGAATGTGGTTGCTGGGCTACCAAGGAAAGGCTTCGGGGAGCTGGCAAAGAAGTTGGAGGAGGTTCTCAACACAAGCATTCGCGATCCTCCGCGTGGCTGAGACCCTATTGTAGCAGAACATTGCTCTATTTCTTATGGTATGTATATTCGGGTATAATATTACAGCATTTTAGTAGGTTTTCGTACAGTCTAGTACCCTGGTATATGGTAGATGATTATAGGCGATTTACTCGGGGGGCCTGCGGGGTAGAGTTATTGCTGCGGAGTCTCGTGTCCTATCTGCAAATGCGGAAGCCGCAATCGACGTGCGGCCACTTGCGTTCGTGGCACGCCGCTTTCAGAAATAGGAGCGGTGACCGTAGTCTCTGGCTTTCTTGTCCGCCCTCAGAAGTAGGATTTAGGGCTTAGAGTTTAGGGTTTAGGGTTTAGGGCTCCTCGCTGAACCCAACCCCTAAACCCTAAACCCCAAACCCTAAACCCTAAACCCTAAACCCTACATCTGAGAACGAATCACTTACGAAACAGATCAGGTGAGATGACCCCTTCCTTGGGGACGAAATGAACCCTAAAAGTGGGGTCATACACCCTATACTCCCCTAAACCCTAAGCCCTAAGCCCTAAATTCTAAAACCCCAAGCCCCAAACCCTAAACCCTGAACCCTCAACCCTAAACCCTAAACCCTAAACCCTAAACCCTAAACCCTAAACCCTAAACCCTAAACCCTAACAAGGTATACGGACCATAAACCCTTTAGGGTTCATGTCGTCCCAAAGGTCGCGGTGTGCGAATCCATCACCGGCTCAGAAACCATAACCCAACTGACTTCCTAGAGCCCCTCAGGGCACTTAGGGTTTAGGGTTTAGGGTTTAGGGTTTAGGGTTTAGGGTTTAGGGTTTAGGGTTTAGGGTTTAGGGTTTAGGGTTTAGGGACACTTTCTGAGCAAGTGTCTCAGTCAGCCGAGTACGCTGCAATTCGGGAATGCACCTTAAAATATGGCTAGGGTTCTCATTATGAAAACTAGAGTATGCATTAGGTGCTCGTTCTCTTCAGGCATAGGTCAGCCCATGCCTCTCCTAGCTCTAGGTGGACGCAGATGGCAAGCGGAGCACCACAGGACTGGATGGGAGTTGCAAGATGAGTGTTTAGGGGTTAGCCTGAGCTCTAAGCGCTGTTCCTTTCATTCACACGCTTATAGCTTTAGTAGTGTGACCTTCTGGGACCCCAGTTGCAGGGCGCAAAGGTACTAAAGGAGTGATTCAGTGAACGCTTGAGAATCTAAGGAAACACAGAGCACACAAGCCTGAAGCATGTGCTGGGTGTGCCAGTGTGCACTGCTCAGTATATGCTATGGCCGACATACCTCTCCTTTAGGTAGTTCCTACTCATTTGCCCATTCACGGCTTGAGGTTCGTCCATTTTCGGACTTTCCCGTCTTATTTGCCCTAAACCCTAAACCCTAAACCCTAAACCCTAAACCCTAAACCCTAAACCCTAAACCCTAAACCCTAAACCCTAAACCCTAAACCCTAAACCCTAAACCCTAAACCTAAGCCGAAGACCCTAGACCACTGCGCATAAACAAGATCCCGCTTTGCAGGCCATTGCTGCTGTTGTCGGCGCCCCACTTTCTCTAGACACTGAAACCCGACAGTATGTGCTGTTGGGCATTTGCGCCCCTGTACACATACTACTTCGAAAAAAGCGTGTGAATAAGGTCATTAAAAAAGTGTGAATAAGGTTGGTTTACTCAAGTAATCAAATTTCAGCAAGGGTTGTAATAGTCGTGATCATGTTTTGGGATGTTCCCCCAATATACTCATAGTCCTTAATAGGAATAGTACTAGGGGGTACTATAATGCAAATTAAGGACTGCAAGTACAGGGGGAACATCCCAACCTAGAATCCCTAAAGTCCTAGAATCCTAAACCCTAGAACTCCTAAACCCTAAACCCTAAACCCTAAACCCTAAACACCCTAAAAGCCCTAAACCATAAAGGTGCGTAGGAATCCTGTTTGATTGCCAGGAACGAACCAGGGGGCTTTCGCGGCGGCAGTGAAGGGCTACAAGGAAGCGCATGAGGCCTCCCTGGGCACATGTTTAGGGTTTAGGGTTTAGGGTTTAAGGCTTAGAAGGGTTGGGCCATTGTGGGTTCAGGGTTTATCGGTACCTGGTTTCTTGGTCTGCCTTGGAAGCGGTAGCGTAGTGTCCATCCTATCACGCCTCTAGGAATTTCCCCGCGAATCTACCGTTCAGTGGGGCGACCCTTTCTTCATGGCTTCGGGTTGTTGTAATTTAGTCACTAACTGGTGCACGAATCACTTCAACAGGTGCTTTAGTCGAACCTCAACGCCCAAAACAGGGTTGGCATCTGGGGCTGTCAGGCATTTAGGGAAATCCTTCAACTGCTTTAGGGGTTAGGGTTTAGGGTTTAGGGTTTAGGGTTTAGGGTTTAGGCAAGGACTCATGATATTAATGTGCGCAACAGAACACTCAGGCTTTTGGGGGAGATCGTGAGGGGCCTTGGCCCTACAAAGTCAACCCCTTGCACTTCCACAGCCCATATGGGAGTTTGCTCATCTTAAGCGGGAGTCAGTTCCCTTAAACCCGAAAGCCTACACAAACCCTCAATCCCCTGCAACTTGAAATGTCTTGTCTTGTCTGTCCGCTGAGCAGGATTCAGTGTCGTGAACGGTACCTCCACAAGCAAACCAACAGCACATCACCGCCGGAGCCTGCGCATGCACACAAGGCGCATGAAGGAAGCAGATAAAGCCGTGAAAGATGCGCAAAGGAATTACGTACGTAGGTCTTGCTTTCATTAGAGAACAAGCATTAAGCACCTGATTTTAGCCATGGTTCTAAGGTGTTTTGCATAGGAACAGCAACCCTCAACCCTAAACCCTAAACCCCACACCCTAAGCCCCAAACCCGAGACCCTAAACCCCAAACCCTAAACCCTAAACCATAAAAAATCCTAAACCCTAGCCATCTCGGAGCACCCTCAGGCCCTTGCCTACCCAACTAGGACCCAGAGCGGACCCTGATTCCTTCTCCCCCTTTTTTTAGGGTTTAGGGTTTAGGGTTTAGGGTTTAGGGTTTAGGGTTTTAGAATTTAGGGTTAGGTTTAGGTTCCCTTACAAGCCCCTTTAAACAAAAAGGGTACCATTTTGAACCATAGCCCTAAACCTTAAAGCCTAGACCCTTGACATTCCCAGGTTTCTCCTGGGTTTTGGCAAGCTCTGGACATTAGATGCAGGAGTTCAGACGAATGATTTGGGTTCAAGGTTTAGGGTTCAGGGTTTATGGTTTAGGGTTTCTTATTATCGTGATCACCAAACCCTAATCCCCAAACCCTAGACTTGCTTGTTCTTTTGGGGAGACAAGGAACACATACCCTACTTCATATGAAGGCGGTGGTGGCGGAGAAGAAGTGGCGTTTTGGCTATGCCGGGCTCTCAGGACGTTTGCCTTGACCGAGGGGGGGGGTGTGGGGCGCGGGGTGGATGCTAAACCCTAAACCCTACACCCTAAACCCTAAATTTGGTTTGCGGTCTAAGAGGTTTGAAGTCCAAGGTTTGGTGTTGAAATTGCCGCTTTGCCGTTGTGTAGGGCTGTGCTTTTTGGACACCTGCAACGAAAAACCCTCTAATACATTTTTGTATAAACATACATATATGTATACACATATACATATACATGTATCTGTATATGAATATGAATATATATATATATATTCCACATACATGCACATGACCACGTATGTTCAAAGATAACGGTTGACGTCGCAAATAGCTTCGTTCTAGACCCAAACCCTAAACCCTAACCTAAACCCTAAACCCTATCCTAAACCCTAAACCCTAACCCCTCAGCTTCAGGTAAAGCACGTAGTGCGGCAGACGCAGCTGGCCGCCACCTCTGAGGAGGCCGCTTTGGGCAGCCTGGAGAGACATTTTTGTGTAGGGTTTGGGGTTTAGGGTTTCAGGGTTGAGGGTTTAGGGTTTAGGGTTTAGGGTTGAGCTTTTGAAAACAGGCTTTTAGGATCCGAGGGTTCGGGGTGAACCGAAAACCCTGAACCCATGAGCCCCAGTCCAGAGGCTACTTAGGCGAAAGGTTTTGAGTCCCCTGGCTTCTGCTTTGAAAGGGTTTAGGGTTTAGGGTTTAGGGTTTGTTTTTAGAGTTTTGGGGGCTGAGGTTGAGGGATGTTCGGGCCTTCCTGGCCTCAGAGAATCAAGTAGAAAACCTCCTGGCCATGTTTCTTCAGGGGATATACCTCATATAGTATCTATATACCTAAGTAGCCCCTGCATGTACCCCTAAGGTCCCTTATAAGGGTCCCTCCTTGATGTATTGAACTTTAGGAAATGGGTTTAGGGTTCAGGGTTCGGGGTTTGATGCTTAGGGTTTTAGGGTTTAGGCGGCTATGGACCCCAACCTAGGCCTCAACCCGTTAAATCCGAAACCAACCCGTGGGGTGCCCATCGCACCGCAAGCACGGAGCAGTTTTCGGCCTTTTGGGATTTTGGGGTTTGGGGTTTAGGGTTTAGGGTTTGGGGTGGTTTGGGGTGGCAAGGTATTGCCAAAGATGGCCTCGACTACTTGCACTCACACATGGAATTCTGCAGCTCCCTGTCCGCCGCGCATGTTTTTTTTTTTGGGGGGGGGGAGGTAAGGGGCCCTCAAACTCTATAAAGAACCCTAGGACCCTACAACCCTGAACCCTAAACCCTAAAGCCGAACCCTACACTGTAAAAGGGGGGAAGGAAGTAGGAGCTGGAGAGTCGCTTCGGGCAGTGGCCGTACTTCTGCTGAAGTTCGGACTCACTGGTACTTATGGTGAAGTGAGAGGGTGCATCCCGATGTTTGGGCTAAGGGTTCAGGGCTTAGCCGGCCCATATCCCCGATGCATGCCCCTTGATCGTACGCCCCAAACCATGCTGGTCTAGGGCTGAGTCGTGCAACTTGTTGTGGGAAGTACAGGGTGCCTCAGCCAGATGCTCTACCCTAAACCCCAAATAATCCTAAACCCTAAATCTTAAATCCTATACTACACCCTAAACCCTAAAGCGCTCTGTGTCCAGCCTGGGCCCCCTGAACCTTAAGCACTGATCCTCAAACCCAACGCCTCGAGTGTTGAAGGTTTCCAACCCCCGCCCCCCCCGAAACGCCCTGAAACCAAAACGATGCTCCCTGGTGGCCATAATGGCTTGGTAGCCCCGGGGTTTACCCTAAACCCGAAACCCTAAACCCTAAGCCCTCTACTTTACCCTTTTTATGGTTCTGGGCTCCCTTTTCAAGTAACCGACCAAAAGAAGGGTACCCTCATTCGAATATGGCTACTGGGCTACTAAGATGGGCTGACGAGTGGATGAATGTGAATCAGGATGTGCAGGTGGGGGCATCATGGAGGTTGGGGGGGGGGGGGGGGATCTCTCCGCCGCAAGAGAGAGACCCCTTAAAAACCCTAAACCCTAAACAGCCCCCTCCCAGGAGATGGCTCCAACTCTCCACTGAAAGAGGCCATGGCGAGTATCCAAGCTGCTGGACTTCTCGTGGCTAAATAAATTCAGTATAATAAATCATATATATATATATATGTTTGTGACGTTTTTGTGTTTTTTTTGGTTGGGGGGGGGGGGGAGTTAGGGTTTAGGGTTTAGGGTTTAGGGTTCAGGGTTTAGTGTTTAGGGTTATGTTGGCCAGAGTAGAGGTCGGCACAGCAAGACTTGGACCAGAATGCCACTAGCTTCTCAACAAGAGAACGGAAGACCCCCCTAGTCAGAATCTTAAACCCCACCTCTCAACCCTACAACCGAACAATGCCCGGTAATTCTCCAGCCCCCGGATTCCTCCTCCCTCCCGCAAAGGCCCTTCAAGTCCTTAAACACCTGAAGCCCTAAACCCGAAACCCGAAACCCTGCCCCTAAACCCTAAACCCTAAACCCCAAAACCCCAAACCCTAAACCCGAAACCCTAAACCCGAAACCGGAAACCCTAAACCCTAAACCCTAAAACCCCTGAAAGCCCAGGACTCCGCCTTCGAGTCCAAGGTGATCCAGGGCTCCAAGAAGCCCGGTCCGCGTGCTTTGGAGGCCCGGTTTTAGGGTTTAGGGTTTGGGGTTTAGGGTTTAGGGTTTAGGGTTTGGTGTCTAGGGTTTAGGGCTAGGGTTTGGGGTTTAGGGTTTAGGGTTTAGGGTTTGGGGTTTGGGGTTGAGGGTTTAGGGGTTTAACCTCTTTCCCCCTAGAATTAAAACGGCCCCCCCACCCCCCAATGGAAACTCGAAATGTTTTTTTTAGGGGGAGGTTTTTATCCAAATGTCATGTTTGGGTTAGGGTGTAGGCTTCAGGCTTTGGAAGGTTTAAGTAATGACTTAACCCTGCGAGCGTAGAGAGGGAGCTCCACTCAAGCAGCACAGCAAGGCTCGGACCGAAGCTTTGCAGCCATCCCTAAACCCTAAACCCTAAACCCTAAACCCTAAACCCTAAACCCTAAATCCTAAATCCTTGGGAGCTCTGAATCCCCCACCCCCCTAATTCGGAATAGGGTTTAAAAGGCGGGGTCGGTTTTTGCAGGATTTGCCGGAGAGCGTTTTTATATTGCGGGGGCGTTGTATAAAAGGGGAAAGGGATTTACTGGGGTTTGAAGTGGGGTGTAAGGGTTTAGGGTTTGGGGTTTCGGTTGGAGGTTCAAAGTTTAGGGTTTAGGGCTTGGGGTTTAGGATTTTGGGTTAAGAGTTTGGGGTTTGGGAGGGTTTCAGGCCTAGAACAAAGATCGGGTCTTTCTCTCTACATAGGGGACGGGACGCTCCTCACCCCCAGACCTAAACCTGCAACACGGTACTCAGCCTTACTTGTAAACCTAAACCCCAACAAGCCCCCTAACCCCTAAACCGCAGACCCCAAACCCACACCCCAAACCCCAAGCCCCAAGCCCCAAACCCCCCAAACCCTAAACCCTAAACCCTAAACCCCAAACCCTAAACCCCAAACCCTAAACCCTAAACTCAGGTTCCTTACAAGGGCTCTGTGCTGACCGGCGACGCGCTGCGTGCGCAGGCGCGGCGGCATGGTTCTCAGGGTGCAGGAACGGTATTCTTAGTAGCTGCCTACCTAAGTAGGTAGCCTTTAGCCTTTTGGGCATATAGAATCCTACCAGAATTCAAAGCTTAGCCTTTTTCCCAGGGTGCTCAGCAACGAGGATTTAGGGTCAATGTAGGAGTTGTGTGTTTTCGTTGGGAGTTGAAAAAGCATGGGCACTAAACCCCAGACCCTACAAGCCCTTATCCCCAGAATCCCCAGAAGCCCCCAAATCTAATGCCCTTAAGCCGAATCCCTAAGCTCCATAAACCCCAAGTTGTTATTGCTCAGGGTTTAGGGTTTAGGGTTTAGGGTTTAGGGTTTAGGGTTTAGGGTTTAGGGTTTAGGACGAGACCTGGCGAGTCGACGTGTTGACATCCTCCCGGGGGCTCAGGTGGAGCTCTGGGTCCGACGCGGCGTGATCGAGCCACAGTGCAAAGCTTTCGGTAGGGTTTAGGGTTTAGGGTTTAGGGTTTAGGGTTTAGGGTTTAGGGTGTAGGGTGTGGGGTTTAGGGTTTAGGCCTTAGGGCTTATAGGGCTTAGGGCTTAGGGCTTAGAAACCCGTTACAAAGCTCTAGGGGGCTCTTAGGGGGTTGGGGGGGGGGGGGGGGGCAGGCCCTTGGGGACATTTTTGTATTTTCTTTATTGGGATAAAGAGGATCATGTTCAGGAATATTTTTCAGTGTTCTAAGGCCCATCCTAGTTCAAAGCTGTAGGGGCTCTTTAGGGGGGCTCTTAGGGGGCTTTAGGGGGCTGTAGAAACAAGCCCTAAACCCTAAACTCCTTAGTTAGAGGGCTTTAGTGGTCGCTCTCTAGGGGCCTTTTAGCGGGCTTTGGCTCTTAGTTGCTTTCCAGGCGTTCAGAGTTCAAACCCTGTAACGCTAACCCCACTTCAAGGTTTTGTGTCCTCTACCGTGTCATTTGCTGGATGCTGTTTGGTACGAGTTTTGTGTTGCTCGTGCAGTTTGATCAGATGAAGTCCCCCAACAAACGGAGCTACAACAATTTGGGGCTTTAGGGTGGCTCTAGGGGTCTAGGGTTTTCAAGGGACTCTAAGGGAAGATAGGGGCCGTACTCGGAGGATGTTAAGGGAACCCTCTTAGGGGCACATCCTTGGGGGCCCAAGCTTGAGTCCCTTGAGGTTTGGGGTTTAGGGTTTAGGGTTTAGGGTTTAGGGTTTAGGGTTTTGGGTTTTGGATTTTGGGTTTAGGGTTTAGGCATACAGGACCCAGGCCCTGTCTGTGATTGGGGATACACCATGCAGCGAAACCATTCAGCCCAAGGACACTGAGCACTCAGGATGAAACCCTAAGCCCTGCACCCTGAAGCCTAACCATAGTCTCCGTTGTAGTTTTTTTGATAACCAGTTCTAAGGTTAGGACCCTGTAATAGACAAGCTGGTTAACCAAAAAAGGAAGGGGGGCTGCGGTGTATGTGTAGCTCTATTTGCCTTCGGATCTTGCGCCATAAGGGCAACCTACAAAACAGAGTGGGCTTTGGGTTTGTACGGTGCAGATTCAGGCTTTAGATAGGGTTTAGGGTTTAGGGTTCAGGGTTTAGGGTTTAGGGTTTAGGGTTTAGGGTTTAGGGTTTAGGGTTTAGGGTTTAGCCAAGGAGTTGGACACGGGTGCTGCCCTGAATCTGGTGGCGAGCTCATCGTCATGGCTGGCAACATGGCTGCATCTTAACAATCTTGGGCTTCCTGTACCCGGATGACCTAAAGCACCCTAAACCCTAAACCCTAAACCCGAAACCCTAAACCCTACACCCTATTCTGTTTTTTCAGGCCCCCAGGTTGCGCTCGAATCTGGGCTGCTGTTTAGGAGGAGCTTTGACGAGCTTGCGGGAGTAAGAGTACCAAGTTGTCAGCATACCAGCCCACATGATGGTAACACCTTGTTCCCCCTTGTACTAACAGTCCTTAATAGGGATTATAATAGTACTTTCCCCGTTAAGGACTGTTAGTATAAGGGGTAACATCCCAAGTAACACCCTAAACCCGTTAACCCTATAGAACCATACACCCCATTAGGGTAGCTTGAAGTTCCTTGTCAGCAGCAACACGCGGTGAGTCGGACCCTCCTGAATTCCATGTAAAAAGCCTTATAAACCGACCCTATAACGCCAAGCCCATAAGCCCTACAGACCCTATGGGCCCTGTAAACTCCATAGCCCTAAACCCTAAACCCTAAACCCTAAACCCTACACCCTACACCCTACACCCTAAACCCTAAACCCTAAACCTTAAACCCTAAAACCAACCTCAAAGTCCAGCCTTCTCCAAAGGGCCCATGTCCATTGGCGCCTTGCACCCCTCAACCTCCCATCGCTTTTTTGTTTCGCGAGAAGCAGTTTTTTCTTAAATACATTTTTGGGGCTTAGGGTTTATGGTTTGGGGTTTAGGGTTTGGGGCTTAGGGTTTGTCAGGGGTTTAGGGTTTGGGGTTTGGGGTTTGGGGTGTAGGATGCTGCACTTGGACCTTTCGTATGATTTTGTTAAGGAGTCATTGTATCATTTTCAGCGCCACTCCATTTTGCAAACTCATCTCAGGGTTGCTCGTTTTTTGCCAGGGTTTAGGGTTTAGGGTTTAGGCTTTAGGGTTTAGGGTTTAGGGTTTAGGGTTCATGGATTTGGTACAACCAGCTTCACTCAGCGAGTGCCCGACCTACATAGCCACCTGAGTCCCTGTCTACCCTATTAGGATTTCGGGTTTATGGTTGGGGTTTAGGGTTTAGGGTTTAGGGTTTAGGGTTTAAGGGTTTTAGGGTTTAGGGTTGAGGGTTTCGGAAGCCCACATCCTACACCCTGGGCCCTCCACGCAGGACCTGTCAGATCACACGTTTGTGCTGTTCGGAGCAGGCACCTCGGCTACGCAGTTCAGCTCAGCAGGCTGCTTTTCGGAGTATGTATCAGAGGCTTGGGATGTTCCCCCGTATACTAACAGTCCTTTGTAGGGATTTTAGGACCCCCTGTTATAATCCCTACGCAGGTCTGTTAGTATAAGGGGGAAACATCCTAACGACTTAGAGGGCTAGGGCCCCAAGCCCGAACGCCGTGGCTTTTGGGGAGGTTTCGATGTCTTCAGGCAGGGGCTTGCTCAAGAACGGGGATGCAGGGGCTACGCCACCCCAAAGCCCCGAAACCCCTATCCCACGAAACCCCTGATCCCCTACACCCAAAACACCTAAGCACCCTGACAACCTAAACCCCCAAAACCTGCGAGGAGTGCCAGAGCCCTAAACCCTAAACCCTAAACCCTAAACCCTAAACCCGTAACCCGTAACCCGTAAACCCCTAAGCCCTAAATCCTAACCTTCAATTTCAGTGCCTCACAGGTTCGGCCATGGGCCCCTTTCCCATCTTGAAACTTGGCTGGGTCTAGGGTTTAGGGTTTGGGGGTTTGGGGTTTTTGGGGTTTTTGGGGTTTTTGGGGTTTGGGGTTTGGGGGTTTAGGGTTTGGGGTTTAGGGTTTGGGGTTATGAGCTGCGGGGGTTTTGGCACTTCCCCTTCCCCCCTTTCCGAGTCACGGGAAGCCCCAAGAAGCCCAGACACAATCGCAGTGGGAGTCAACCGTAAATACCCTAAAACCCTGAGCCCTAAACCCTAATCCCTCAATCCTAGAACCCTAACGCAAAATCCGGGTCCTTCGCAGATTTCGGGAGTCCCTCTCTACAGAAGAGAGAGCCATGTAAGGGTTTAGGGTTCGTAGATAAACGACTACACCTGTATGGGGGCTTTCGAAAGTAGGGGTACCTGTTTGGGGTCCTGTATTATAAGGGAATCCTACTATTTGGGCGCCCACACTAGGGCCCCCTATGTTTGTAATATTAGGATGAAGGGCCCGGGCAACTTACATGAGTATTTCCCTGCCCCCCCCCCTCCCTTGAAAACCTTCACCGCCAGCCTGACCCCCAATCCTCAAAGGCAAGAGGGCTGTTCCCTAAACCCCAAACCCCAAACCCTAAACCCCAAACCCCAAACCCTAAACCCCAAACCCAAAACCCCAAACCCTAAATCTCAAACCCCAAGCCCTGAACCCCAAACCCCAAACCCTAAACCCCAAACCCCAAACCCTAAACCCCAAACCCCAAACCCCAAACCCCAAACCCCAAACCCCAAACCCCAAACCCCAAACCCTAAACCCTAAACCCCAAACCCTAAACCCTAAACCCCAAACCCATGATCCTAAACCCTAAACCCTAAACCCCAAACCCACAACCCTGAACCCTAAGCCACTAGGATGGCGCTGGGTGCCCATGTGGTGGCCATCGACCTTCCACGCCCAGACATCTGGAAGAGGAGCCCTCCTTAGGGAGGGGTGTAGGGTTTAGGGTTTAGGGTTTAGGGGTTAGGGGTTAGGGCTTAGGGTTTAGGGTTTAGGGTTGACGTTTAGGGTTTAGATCCAAGTAAATATTAGGTAAAATTTAAGTAAATGTGAAAATATATTTACTAAATTGTAAATTTATTTGCTTAAAGTTTACTTTAATTTGCTTGGATTTGCTGGCATTTACCAAATCCATATCATATTCCAAAATTTACTTTGATTACCATTTAATTATTCTTCTTCCAATTCAATTTGATTTATTTGTTCTTTTAGTTTTTTTAATTTATATTTTAATTTAATCATATCACCAGTCATACTGTTTGTATGGTTGTTGTTTAGTATATCATCCTCATTATAACCATTTAATAAGTCTTGATATTCTTTTTAAATTTTGTTAAATCATTATTATATATTGGTTTTGAATATAATTTTTTAGGGTTCAGGTTTTCGGGTTGAGGGTTTAGGGTTTGGGGTTTTGGCTTCAGGGTTTGGGGTTTAGGGTTCAGAGTTCAGGGTTTGGGGTTTAGGGTTTAGGGTTTACGGCTACTAGGACCCAGTCCCTTATAAGCAAGCCCCTTTTGAGCCAAAAAAGGGTAACCCTTTTATTCCTAGGCTACTCTTGGGTCTGGAAAACCCAGGTTTGCGGTTCAGAGTGCCCTAAACCTTTACATTTCGCAACCCAAAACCCTACACGCTCAACCCTCAACGTCAACCCGGGCTCCTTAGGCCCGAAACCCCAAAACAGACTTGGGTTTACGAGGGTTCGGTACAGGGTTCAGGGTTCAGGGTTCAGGGTTCAGGGTTCAGGGTTTAGGGTTTAGGGTTTAGGGATTAGGGTTTAGGGTTTAGGGTTTAGGGTTTCACCCAGGGTTGAGGCGCTAAGCCCTGTAGACTTAAGTCAGGGTAAATTAGGCCATCTCAAGTCTACTACGGCGTGGAATGAGTGCCGAAATTGACTATCACCTTCGCTTCAAGCGCAATCAGCGCGATGAAGGATGCGACTCTTCAGAAAAGCTGGGTAATGTGATGATGTTGGTCGAAGAGTGATACTCGTCGCACGCTCAAACGAAAGGGTACCTGAAAATGTACGACGCGCGTCTCTTGCTAGCAAACATCATCTGCATGCTGCATGAGCGTGGCGAGGGAACAGTGGACACTAGGAATCGTCATGAAATGGGTATTCTCGAAGCCACTGGTTCTTTGCACGAAGCGCACCATGTGCATCAGCAATGGCTCAGTGGGATCGAATGCAAACGGAGATAGCGCAAACATCGGCTTGCACTCAGCGCAGATTGTTGTCCCCTAAACCCTAAACCCTAAACCTTAAACCCTAAACCCTAGACAATAAAGCCTAGATCGTAAACCTTGAACCCTAAACCCTAAACCCTAAACAATAAACCCTAGATCCTAAACCTTGAACCCTAAACCCTAAACCCTAAACCCTAAACCCTAAACCCTAAACCCTAAACCCTAGGAGTCCCAAGCCCGAAGTACGAAACTCTTCGAGCCTCAGCCCTGAAGGCCTGAGCCCGAAACTCCAAGAGCCCATTGAATCCCCGGAGCGGACACATGCCCTTTGAGTCTAGGGTTTAGGGTTTAGGGTTTAGGGTTTGGGGTTTGGGGTTTAGGGTTTAGGGTTTAGGGTTTGAGTCCTTGATCTAAATTGAAGCTTGGAACCACAAATCCCCAAAACCCCAGTCTCTGAACTTCAGCAGTACAAACCCCCAAACACGGTTTAGGGCTCAGGGATCAGGGTTTAGGGTTCAGGGCTTGTCAAGGTTTAGGGCTTGGGGATTCGGTCTGTTTTAGCCCTAAACCCTAAACCCTAAACCCTAAACCCTAAACCCTAAACCCTAAACCCCTCTGCAAGTCTAACCCCCCCTGCGGCCTCGGAGGCTCATCTCCGTAGCCAGGGACTCTCCTGGAAAGCTCACGGTGCCCGTGAAGGAGAAGGCCCCTTCCTAAAGACCTGTGGACTCATCACAGAAACCCTAAACCCTAAATCCTAAGCCCTAAACCTCCGACCACACACAAGCAACAGCAAACTTGGCACACCACAACCACACGCACCCACACACAATTAGGGCTTAGGGTTGAAGGGTTTAGGGTTTGGGGGTTGGGGTTTAGGGCACGCAATTAGGTATGAGGGGTTCAGCGCCTAGGGTTTGACAGAGTCCCTCCTTATTTCCGTACAAGGGCGGGGGGGGGGGAGGCGGGGGGGGGGGGGGAGGGCGGGAGGAGGGGGGGCCAGGCGCGGGGCGGGCAGGGGACAGGGGGGGGGGCAGGGGGGGCGGGCCGGGACAACGGGTGAGTGTTTGAAGCTTTTGCCACGTTAAGTTTGCTGGGACTGCTTCCGCGTTGCAGGGCTACGACAGTTTGGAGGCTTACAGCGACAAGACCTTCCAGATTCCGCCCTTGCTCTCTGGCGGTGGCAAGCGTGGAAGGAGCAGTGAGCCACGGGCAAAGATGAGCATTGAGGACAAGATGCGGGCATTGACTGACGCTGTCAATGTTGCATACATGACGGTTCAAGCATAGGTTCGAAGGGTCCAGCGTTTAGGGTTTGAGGGGTTTAGGCTTTAGGGACTAAGGGGTGAAGGGGGTCAGCTTTGGCTTTTTAATTTTCGGGGGGCTAAGGGGTGAGGAGAGGTTGATCGGTGTAGGTTTTTTTGGGCTTTTTTTTTTATGGAATTAAGGGTACTCACGTTGTATCTGTTTAGGCTTTTTCGGGTCTAGCGCCTCGGGATTAAAGGGTGAACGCGGCGGGGGGGGGGGGGGGGGTACGCCTGCTGGATCAGTTTGGGTCCCGGTTGGTTAGGGTTTCGGCAAGGGCTTGGGGTTTAGGCTTTGTTTTAGGGCTTGGGGCCCTTAAGCCTTAAGCCCCAACACCCAAGCCCCTAGAAAAAAAAACTCAACCCCAAGACCCCTAACCCTAGACCTAAACCCTAGCCCTAAACCCGAAACTTTCCTCGAAACTTTCCCCGGACCTGAACCCTGAGTAATCCCTTCCCCCTTTTACTAAACGCCCCCCTAATAACAAAAACACATTCCGGAAAATCCTCCCAAAACCGAGCCCGCCTTCCCTATTCCGAATTAGGGGGGGGGGGGGTTCAGGCCTCCAATAATCCCTCAACACCAATAAAACCCTCAGAGGCAATAAACCCGAAACCCCTAGGGTTGGCGGTTTACGGTCTGGGGAAAACCCCTAACCCTAAACCCTAAACCACCCTAAACCCTAAACCCTAAACCCTAAACCCTAAACCCTAAACCCTAAACCCTAAACCCTAAACGGTCTGGGGTGAGGTCCCCGATTCTGCCGACGACGCCACGCTTGCCGCAGCGGCCGGCTGTGATGCTTGGGCTTTGTAGGCTTTGGGGTTTAGGGTTTGGGGTTTAGGGTTTTGGGCTTTAAGGGTTTCAAGGGTTTAGGGTTTAGGGGTTTAGGGTTTAGGGTTTAGGGGTTTAGGGGTTTAGGGGTTCAGGGGTTTAGGGGTTCAGGGGTTTGGAGGTTTGGGGTTTAGGGGTTTAGGGGTTTAGGGGGTTTCGGGTTTGGGGGTTTGGGGGTTTGGGGGTTTTCGGGTTTGGGGGCTTGAGGGCTTGAGGGCTTGGGGTTTGCTGTTTACGGTTTGGGGTTGAGCGTTTGGGGTTTAGGGCTTGGGGTTAGGGTTTTAGGGTTTTAGGTTTTTAGGGTTTTAGGGTTTTTGGGTTTTAGGGTTTTTGGGTTTTTGGGTTTTTGGGTTTTTGTGTTTTTGGGTTTTGAGGGTATTGAGAGTATTGAGGGTGTTAGGGTTGAGGGTTCAGGGTTTCGAGTCTAGGGTTTAGGTTAAAGCCTAGACCCTTGTTTGATTCTGATGTACTTCGACCTCACCCCCGAGTCCTGCACCTTGGTTTGCTCACTCAGCCCTAAACCATCGACCCTATAGACCCTACCTAATCCCCAACAGTACGTCAACATCATTGCCCAAATCACGTAGCAGGGAAACCCCAAACCCCAAACCCGAACCCTAAACCCTAAACCCTAAACCCTAAACCCTAAACCCTAAACCCCCAACCCTCAACCCTCAACCCTCAACCCTCAACCCTCAACCCTCAACCCTCAACCCTCAACCCTCAACCCTCAACCCTCAACCCTCAACCCTAGACCCTAGACCCTAGACCCTAGACCCTAGACCCAAGCCAAGGACTTGCTGATGCAAACGCCCGAGGCATCGGACGTGGCTTCGAGGGTTCAAGGGGGCTCACAGGCTTGGTTGTTCCTTGGGGACGGAAGGAGACCCTACGCCCTAAACCGCGGGTTTAGGGCTTGGGGCTTCGGGCTTAGGGTTAAACCCCCGCCCCCCTAAACCCGAAATCCGAAACCCTAAACCCTAAACCCCAAACCCCAAACCCCAAGCTTTAAGCCCTAAGCCCTCAGCCGTGACTTGCTTTTCAGTCGCCTCTGGCAGGTGAGGACCTGGCTCAAGGGCGACGCGGAGGGCGATTCAGAGCTTGTAGGTTTGAGTGTGGAGGGCTTCGGGTTTTAGGGTTTGGGGTTTAGGGTGTAGGGTTTAGGGTTTAGGGGCTTCGGGCCCCAATACCCTAAAGCGTCAAGCCCCAAAACCTCAACTTGACACCCCACGCCCAACACTCGCACCGTCACTATCTCAAGTCCATCCCTTCACGCAAGTTCCTTTGTTGATTTCGGGGATGTTTTGCGGTGCATGTAAGGCTTGGAAAGCATATCTGACCCACCGCAACCCTCAACAGTAGCTTGCATCTGCATCGGTCTTGTCGTACTTGTTCTCCTTCTGTCATCCAACTCAGGATGCCCAGTAGTACCCTTATTCCCTTTTTGGGGGGTTTAGGTTCCCTTATAAACCCCTTTAAGCAAAAAAGGCACCCTTTTTAAGCCTAGGTTACTGGGCAGCCTAGCAAGAGTGGTCGATGTGTGGATCGGTTCAGAAGGGTGTAGGGTTGAGGGTATAGTGTTTATAGGGCATCGACCTCCACAATGGAAGTACAAATGGGGCCCTCCGAAATCATCGACCCCTTTCTTGGAAAGATTAGGGACCCTGAGCCCTAAACCCTAAACCCTAAACCCTAAACCCTAAACCCTAAACCCTAAACCCTAAACCCTAAACCCTAAACCCTAAACCCTAAACCCTAAACCGTGACACGACTCCCATGTCGGCTCCCTCTGTAGGTTTGGGATTTTGGGGGTTTAAGGGTTGACCTGTGACTCCGCAACCCTAGCCCCCTAAACCTTCAACCCCAAACCCCAAAATGTATTCTGAGACCCTCCGAATAGGCCGGGAGCCTTATCCAAATCCTAGACCCTTGACCCGAAATCCTTGACTCTACCTAGGACCCAGAATTCCCTTTTTTAGGGTCTAAGTTCCCTTATAAGCCCCGTTAAACCAAAAAGGGCACCCTGTTTATTCCTAGCTTTCTCCTGTGATGTAAAATGTGGCCTCGTTTCGCACATTTGTCTTACAGGGCCCCTACTTGTGGCTCCCCAACCTAAATGTCGGCATAACCCTCGACATCGTAGGCAAATGGAGCCCCAGGTAAAACTTTCAACTCTAAACCCTAAACTCTCCAACCCCAAGCTTCTTAGTATTTTGGAGCTTCCCCAGGTGTCTTGGGCTCCTCACAGCACGTTGTGCTGGGCGCGTACTGCCCCGTGCCTGCGGGCTTTTGGGGGGCCTTCAGGGGCTCTTGGGTTAAACTCTAAACCCTAAACCCTAAACCCTAAACCCTAAACCCTAAACCCTAAACCCTAAACCCTATAAGCCCTAAGTTTAGGCTTAAGCTTCTTCAGGGATTTGGGGGTTCAGCTGTAGGAGACCTTTTAGAGTTGAGGGGTTCAGGAGGGCATCTGGGGGCTTAGGCGCTTGCCGGTTCTCCGGGCTGTAAGGGTTTAGGGTTTATAGGGTTTAGGGTTTAGGGTTTAGGGTTTAGGGTTTAGGGTTTAGGGTTTAGGGTTTAGGGTTTAGGGTTGTTTTGGTTTATGGGGCCCAGACACTAAACTGAAATGCATCCACGCGACATCGCTTTGCAGGATTTGGGTTCCTTGGAGGTCCTTGAGGGTAGGACCCTGCACCCTCAACCCTAAACCCTCAACCCAAAACCCTAAACCCTAAACCCTAGACCCTCAACCCTAAACCCTAAACCCCTTCGCAGCTGCATTTTGACAGCGCGCCGCGAGCGCAACATACGGCATCAGGCTACGCCGATGGCCCCCTCTTCGTGCGGGTCAGCGTGGCCATGGATGTTTCTTGGCCTGGCTTGGGGCACCTCCTGTGGCTGATTTAGGGTTTAGGGTTTAGGGTTTAGGGTTTAGGGTTTAGGGTTTAGGGTTTAGGGTTTAGCTTGTTAGGGGCTTTGGGGGAGCTGTTAAGGGCTAAGGGAGTCGGATGTAGAGGGCTCAGGGGGCTCCGGCTCCTGCAACGCAGCTTTGCCTCTCGACTGCGCGCGGGCTCGTTGAATGAGACCGCAGCAGCTCTCCACCCATATCCGTCCTCGGTTTCGGGTTTAGGGTTTAGGGTTTAAGGTTTAGGGTTTAGGGTTTAATTAGGGGTTCTTTCTTGGAGTTTGCGAGTTCAGGGTTTTAGGCTTGCAGGGTTTAGGGCTTTCGAGGGGTTTGAGGGTTTCAGAGTCTTGTGGACTTTGGGCTTTGGGGTTTAGATTTTCTGGGGCCTCCAACCTCTACAACACCCCAAGACCCCGTTTGAAACCCCTCAGCCCTTCAACCCGAACCCCCCAAAACAGATCCAACCCCAAAGCCCGAAAATGAAAAAACAAAAACCAAACCCACAGAGCCCGACCTCTGAACCCAAACATATCAAAGTCCTAAGCCCTCAATACCCTTAAAGAACCTTTCTTCTTCACCCTCAAGAACCCCTAATGAATTCTTCACAACCCGCAAAAAGTCCTCAAGAACACAAAAGATCCCTGACAAAATCCTACAAAACGCCCAAAGCCGAGATCCTTACAACTCATAGTACCCCTTACTAGTGGTAGGTTTAAGTCGACCCTGCCGGGGTGAAGTCGTGCCAAGCCCATGTGCCGCAGTGTTTGGGCTTACTTTCCCATATCCCCAACATATCTTATATTACATCAGACCCAGAGTTTTGCAGTCTTGTAGTACTGTGCACATGGTTTTGGAACATTTCCGGATCGTTGTAACCCCGAAGCTTCCGATGCATGAAACCATTGCAAGCATTCCCCGCAAGGCGGAAGTTGTCCCAATCCCAGTGTGCCCCTGGGGGAACGGCCCAGGTATTATTCTTTATATCAAAAGCCAGTGCCTTGCCTTACCTCGCGCGGGCCTCGCGCAAGGTCGCGCGACCCTCGCGCAGGGCCACAAATATGCCCCTCCCCAAAACAATTGATTTTCCTTCACACTGCATGCGAAGTTGCCGTAAAACCATCCGAAAAACCATGTGCCCCTGCAGTTTCGCAATTCAAAACCGCTTACAAATGCTGTTTTCAGGCTTCTCAACCCACTGTGCACAGCTCCGGTGCCATTTTTGTAAAAAGGCGCGAAAGCTCTCAAAAGCCATGTGCCCCTGGGGTTTCGCTGTTGCTGGGCCGACTTTACACCGCCTGGGGTGACTTCCTTCCTCTGCCTTGTTTTGCTGTGTGCCGCAGGGGTTGGGCCGACTTTACACCGGGTGGGTCGAGATAAACCCGGCGCTTGTACTAAGTTACTAAGCCCAGGTCCAAACCCTAGGCCCTAAACCCAGTGAAGGGGGCCGCCCAGGCCATCATCGCAGATCTGGTGGAAGATCTGAAGGCAGAACGAGGGTTTGGGGGCCTTAAGTCTTAGCTTAGGGTTTCGGGTTTAGGGTGTAGTTTTTTTTCGTAGAGTTTAGGGTCGTTTTCATTGTTGTGGTCTTCCTTTACAAGCAGAAAAAACGCCACCAGCGCGTTTGTACCGGTGCAGTGTCTGCAGAGGGTCTTCAAGGCTTACAGGGTTCAGGGCGTGAGAAGGCTTCAAGGTTTTCCACACCTGGCACGGTTCAGGATCCAGAGCTCAAGTGTTAGGATCTAGGGGTCTGCCGCCCAAAGAGATTCTAGAAGGTACGTGATTTTCCCTGCTAAGAACCCGCAAGCTTACCCTAAGCGTCCATGTGCCTATACAGCATATACTTTGCGAGCTACAGGCGAGGCTGCAGGAGAGGCTTACAGGGCGGAGTGGGTTGAAACTGGTTTGAATCTGGGTTCGGAATGTGGGTTCTGAACCTGGGTTCGAACCTGCGTTCCGAACCCGCACGGTTTAGGGTTTAGGGTTTAGGGTTTAGGGTTTAGGGTTTAGGGTTTAGGGTTTAGGGTTTAGGGTTTAGGGTTTAGGGTTTAGGGTTTAGGGTTTAGGGTTTAGGGTTTAGGGTTTAGGGTTTCAAACCTGGGCTCCGAATCTGCCTTGTAGGGCTTTCCATGTTTAAGCTTTAGTTCCCAAGGCTATATCCTAAACCCTAAACCCTAAACCCTAAACCCTCAATCCTAAACCCTAAACCCTAAACCCTAAACCCTAAACCCTAAACCCTAAACCCTAAACCCTTAAGGTTAGGGTTCGAGTGTAGGGCTTTGGAGGTGCCGCCTGCGATCGCCTACCTCTGCACACCCACGGATGCCCATGACACCCGGCTGAAAGGGTTTAGGGTTTAGGGTTTAGGGTTAGGGTTTAGGGTTTAGGGTTTAGGGTTTAGGGTTTAGGGTTTAGGGTTTAGGGTTTAGGGTTTAGGGTTTAGGGTTTAGGGTTTAGGGTTTAGGGTTTAGGGTTTAGGGTTTAGGGTTTAGGGTTTAGTGTTACGGATGCATATCGCCTTAAACCATCAATCCTCAACCCTCAAACCCTCAATCCCGAACCCTACACCCTAAATCTCATACCCTGGATCCCGAAGCCCAAGCTCGTGAAGAACAAATCCTTGACCCTGAGCCCTCAACGGACACCAGGCCCAAAAGGGCCCCAAACCCCTAAGCCCTTGGCCCTTAGCCTGTATAATATATACATATAGATAGATTGATAGATTGATAGGTAGAGACAGATTGATAGATTGAGAGACAGATAGATAGATATGTATCTATATATGGATGTATGTATTTGCTCCATTTCGTTTATCTGTATATTTGAGCTCGTAGCCTAAAGCCCGAAGCCCGAAGCCCTTGCACCCGTAAACTCCTAGACGTTACACCTTTAAACCCCTAAACCCGAAACCCCTCAATCAGCAATATCCCCCCAGAACCCTATTCACTTCAAAACCCCCTAAACCCTTCACCCTAAACCCGAAATCCTGAAGTCCTCAGACCCCCCAAAGCCTCCTAAGCCCCAAACCCTATAAACCCTAGAAACCCAAGAAACCCAAGAAACCCTAAAACCCGAAACCCTATGAACCCTAGAAACCCTATAAACCCCGTAAACCCCACAAACCCTACAAACCTCGATCAGTGTTAAGGATCCTTTTTTCCTTTTTGGGTTATGGGCTTTCTTATATATGAACAAAAAGGATCCTTTTTTCTTCCTAGGGGAACAGGGATTAAGAAACCCTCAACCCTAAACGCTAAACCCTAAACCCTAAACCCTAAACGCTAAACCCTAAACCCTAAACCCTAAACCCTAACCCTAAACCCTAAACCCTAAACCCTCAGCTCTGAACTGCCAAGTGCAAGGTTTGCACCGCCAGCGCCCGGGACGCTGCAGCGGATGCACTGCGCGACTGGGCGCCAGGATTTCAGGGTTTAGGGCTTGGGGTTTAGGTTTTAGGGTTTAGGGTTTAGGGTTTAGGGTTTAGGGTTTAGGGTTTAGGGTTTAGGGGGTTTGGGTTTAGGGCTTAGGGCTTAGGGCATGAGGGTTGGGGGTTCGGGGTTTAGGATTTAGGGTTTCGGGTTCTGGGTTTAGGGTTTAGGGCTTGGGGTTTGGGGTTTAGGGTTTCGGGTTTTTGGGGCTTTGGGGGTTTGGGGTTTGGGACTTGGGGTTGAGGGTTCTGGGTTTAGGGTTTGGGGTTTAGGTGGAGGGTCCCAACATCCTCGATCGCCTTAACATGCTATGCCTAAAGCTAAAACCCCAAACAACCCTAAACCCCTAAATCCCTAATCCTAAACCTAATCAGGGTGTCTTGAAAAGTCGGGGGAGAGGAGGTAACTCCAAACCCCAGGTCTGGGGTTAAGGGTTTAGGTTTAAGGTGTAGGGTTTTCGGTTTAGGGACACCCGGAAGCCCCTCAACCCTTTCTGCCTCCACTAAACCCCCTAAACCCCTGAACCTCCTAAACCTCCTAAACCCCGAAACCCCCGAAACCCCCGGAACCCTAAACCCTAAACAATAATCCACCCTAAACCCTAAACCCTAAACCCTAAACCCTAAACCCTAAACCCTAAACCCTAAACCCTAAACCCTAAACCCTAAACCCTAAACCCTAAACCCTAAACCCTAAACCCTAAACCCTAAACCCTAGGCAGGTCTGGCATGTCCTGACCTTTGAAAGAGCACGTCAAGAGCAACTTGGTCCTAAACCCTAATTTAAACCCTAAACCCTAAACCCTATACCCTTCTCTGTCGCATTGTCTTCAGACGCCACTATCAAGACGGCGATCCGTTCTTCCCTAAACCCCACAACCTAACCCTAAACCCTAAGAGGATCATGATAAGAATATCTTCAGAGGGGTGGAGGGGCCAACCCAGCATCTGTCTGTTTTGGCCAAGTGTTGGAGATCGCCATGAACTGGTTGCTGAAGCGGGCGTCCCGTCGGCAGAGGCTCAATGCTTTACGATGCATAGCTCCAAATGCACTTTGCTGTTTTGGGCGCTGCAACTGGGTATATCGGATGAGTTGCGCTCCTACCAGGGCCACCACAAGTTCGGTACTGGTTCACCTGTACGGTCGGGACGATGTGATCTTCGCATTACGATGCCAGCGTGAAGTGCATACGGCACTGCGCTGTGGTTGGCATCCGTGGTCTTCTCAGGGCAGTTGGTCTCGTCCGCCCATCCCTCAGAAAAACCTAAACCCTAAACCCTAAACCCTAAACCCTAAACCCTAAACCGTAAACCCCAAACCCCAAACCCCAAACCCTAAACCCTAAACCCCAATCCCCAAACCCTAAACCTAAACCCTAAACCCCAAACCCTAAACCCCAAACCCTAAACCCCAAACCCTAAACCCTAAACCCTAAACCCTAAACCCTAAACCCCAAACCCCTAAACCCTAAACCCCTAAACCCTAAACCCTAAACCCTAAACCCTAAACCCTAAACCCTAAACCCTAAACCCTAAACCCTAAACCCTAAACCCTAAACCCTAAACCCTAAACCCTAAACCCTAAACCCTAAACCCTAAACCCTAAACCAGACCGAGGCAAAGCTCCCGCGTGGCAGGGGCTGCTCAGTCGGCTCATGACCTTCGCGAAGATGGGCAGCTTGGTGCGGTTTTTTGGGGGGTTTAGGGTTTAGGGTTTAGGGTTTAGGGTTTAGGGTTTGGGGTTTGGGGTTTGGGGTTCAGGGGTTTAGGTTTAGGATTTTTAGGGTTTGTAGGGTTTGTAGGGTTTGTAGGATGTTTGGGGTCTAGGGTTTAGGGTTTGATGGGCAACTTGGTGCGGTTTGTTTTTGTTTTTTTTTTTTTTTTTGGGGCGGGGGGGTGGGGGGGGGGTTTAGGGTTGAGGGTTTGGAGGATTTAGGGTTTAAGGTGTAGGGTTTAGGGTTTAGGGTTTGTAGGGTGTAGGGTTTCAGGTTTAAAGGTTTGGGCTTATAGGGTTCACAGGGTTTATAGTGTTTTTTGGGGGGATTAGGGTTTTCGGTTTAGGCAGGGCTTAGGGGTTTGGGTAGGGTTTAGGGTTTGTAGGGTTTAGGGTTTCAGGTTGGTTTTTTAGGGGGGTCAGGGTTTATAGTGTCTAGGGTTTGTAGGGTTTAGGGGTTTTGCAGGTTTAGTTTAGGGTTTGTAGAGTTTGCAGCGTTTAAGGGTTTCAGGCTTAGGGTTTAGGCTTTGTCGGGGTTTTAGGGTTTGGGGTTTGTAGGGCTTGAATTGAAGGGTTTAGGGTTTGCAGGGTTTGCTGGGTTCAGGGTTTGCAGGGTTTTGGGCTTGTCGTGTTTGTAGTTTTTTGTAGGGTTTGTAGGGTTTGTAGGGTTTGTAGAGTTTGTAGGGTTGTAGGGTTTGTAGGGTTTGTAGGATTTGTAGGGTTTGTAGTATGTACGATTGGACGATTGGTAGGGTTTGTAGGGTTTGTAGGGTTTGTAGGGTTTGTAGGGTTTGTAGGGTTTGTAGGGTTTGTAGGTTTGTGGTGTTTGTGGGGTTTGTAGGGTTTGTAGGGGTTTTAGGGTTTTGGGGGTGGGGGGGGGGGGGGGGGACCGGCGTTTAGGGTTTAGGGTTGGGGGTTTTAGGGTTTAACGTTTATAGGGTTTAGTGTTTGTAGGGTTTCGGGTTTGTAGGGGGCTGGGGGTTTGAATGTAGTGTTGGGGGGTGGGGGGACGGGGGGGGGGGGTAGGGTTTCTTGGGCTGGGGGTTTAGTGGGTTTAGGGTTTCTAGGGGGTGAGGGCTGTAGGGGGTCAGGGCTTATTAGGTTTTAGGGTTTAGGGTTTGAGTGGGTCTGGGGTTTACATGGTTTAAGGTTCAGGGCTTGTAGGGTTTAGGGTTTCAGGGTTCAGGTTATTGGGGTTTAGGGCTTCAGGGGGTTCAGTGTTTGTAAGGTTTGTAGGGTTTAAAGGTTTTTTTGGTTTACAGGGTTTAAGCTTCAAGGCGAAAGGCTCAGGGTTATAGGGTTTAGCGCGCAGAGATGAGGGTGTAGTTGTGAATCCGGGTTTTTGGTGTCCGGGTTGAGGATGCAGCTTTTGCGTTTTCAAGGGTTTAGGGTTTCCGGGTTTAGGGTTCAGGGTTTAGGGTTTAGGGTTTCCGGGGTTTAGGCTTCAGGGTTTAGGGATTGCTTCTCACGGTTCGTGGTTCAGGGTTTGGCATTTGCCTGCCTGTGTCAGGCCTTCGGGTGACGAAGGCCACATCAGAGCCACCGTGGACGGGCGTTGGTCCGAGAAGCCCGAGCCCGACATGTAGGGTTTAGGGTTTAGGGTTTAGGGTTTAGGGTTTAGGGTTTAGGGTTTAGGGTTTAGGGTTTAGGGTCGGCCGCCGCTGTGCCGTCCGAATAGAACTTGGCCAAGATGACGCTCGACGTGGTCGCGCGCTCACCTTCCAGTCTTCGGGAAACCTGGCATCTGGCGATGGTTCCGGTGCTGCAAGGACACTGCAACAAGGGCAACAGGTACCCTAAATAATGTTATTAAGTACCCTAAATAAGGTTATTGAGTGCCCTAAACCAGGTTATTAAGTGCCCTAAACAAGGTTATTAAGTACCCTGGCCAAGGTTTAGGGGTTTACATGAATTCATAGGGCTTGTAGTACCCCAAAAACCCCAAAACCCCAAAACCCCAAAACCCCAAAACCCCAAAATCCCAAAACCCCAAAACCCCAAAACCCCAAAACCCCAAAACCCCAAAACCCCAAAACCCCAAAACCCCAAAACCCCAAAACCCTAAAACCCTAAACCGTAATTAAACCCCAAAACCCCAAACCCTAAACCCCGAACCCTGAACCCTAAGCCCTATAGGTTTCAGGCTCTGGGCCCGAGGGCTTCGCTTTGTGCGCGCCCGCGCGAGGCCTGTCACCGAACAAGGTGAAGACGGAGGCCCGGCCCGTTCAACCCTACAACCCTACACTTTGGACGTTCCCGTAACATAGTATACACTTGGGCCTTACAGGTGTTCCCATATAGCAGCTTCAGGGTCTAAACCCAAACCCTACGCCCTAAACCCTGAACCCTGAACCCTAAACCCTAAACCCCAAACCACATGGACCCTTCGGGCCCTAAACCCTAAGCCTGTAAATGCCGGGAGCGTTCATAACTCGAATCGGGCTGCGGTCTACGAACGAACATTTGGGTGGCTTCTTGCTGGAGCCAGTAGGCTAGAGACCCTAAACCCTAAACCCTAAACCCTAAACCCTAAACCCTAAACCCTAAACCCTAAACCCTAAACCCTAAACCGAGCTCATCAGTCGGCATAGGGCTTCTTGAAGGGATGTCGACGGCCCCTGACCCCCGCTGCGCAGAATGGAGCTCTCCCCTCCTCCCTTCTCAGTCCTCCACTCCCGCCATAAGCCCTAAGCCCTAAACCCTAAACCCTAAACCCTAAACCCTAAACCCCAAACCCTAAACCCTTAAGCCCTAAGCCCTAAGCCCTAAGCCCTAAACCCTAAACCCTAAACCCTAAGCCCTAAACCCTAAACCCTAAACCCTAAGCCCTAAGCCCTAAGCCCTAAGCCCTAAACCTCAACCCCCTGGCTTCAGGGTCGGGCATGTTGGCCATCCCGTCCCCCAAGTCCTACCAAAAAATGAGCCCTGTAAACCCTGTAAGGCTTGAGCTGCTTTCTAAACCCGAAACCCTAAACAGTAAACCCTAAACCCTAAGCCCTAAACCCTAAACCCTAAACCCTAAACCCCACACGTCTTGAGGGGTTGAGGGGTCCATTCTTTGCTGGCGAAGAGGAGGGCGCGCTGCCGGTGGTGGACGCTTTGGTACGGGAGCCCAGGGGCACCGGAGACTGCAGACCAACTCTAGTCCAGGGTTAGGGTTTAGGGTTTAGGCTTTAGGGTTTAGGGTTTAGGGTTTAGGGTTAGGGTTTGGGGTTTGGGGTTTAGGGTTTAGGGTTTAGGGTTTAGGGTTTGGGGTTTAGGGTTTAGGGTTTACTCCAATAAACCTAAAATGCAAATGCGCAGTTTACCCAAATTGTCCTCAAAACGGGTGGCGAACGACTCCATAACGAAGCTGTTCAGGATACTTATCCTGCAGGCCCCAAAAACCTACCTTTTTGGGGGTCAAGGAGCAAAAAACCTGGAGCTTAAACCCTAAGTCAGGACCTGAGACCCTTTTCCCCCAGAATCTGAACCTAAACCCTAAGCCCTAAAACCTCAAACCCGGAACCTTAAACCCTAAACTACCCCAAACCTGAGACCCTTTTCCCCCCAAACCCCAAAGTCCGTACGCATCAGGGCAAGGAGCAAAAACCCTGGACCTTAAACCCTAAGTCAGGACCTGAGACCCTAAACCCTAAACCCTAAACCCTTTTCCCCCCAAACCCCAAAGTTCGTGCACATCAGGTCAAGGAGCAAGGCCCCAACTACTGCTTGGCCAAGCGACTGCAGCACTGGCGTGCGCCCGGGCTGCAGGGCCCATCTTTTAGGGTTTAGGGTTTAGGGTTTAGGGTTTAGGGTTTCGGACGCTGCGGAGGGCATTGGGGTTTAGGATTCATGGCTTGCTTTAGATTCAGGGTTTCGGATTTAGGGTTTAGGGTTTAGGGTTTAGGGTTTTGGGTTTTGGGTTTAGGGTTTCGGGGATTTAGGGTTTAGGCTTCAGGTTTTTGAGTTGAGGGTTTCGGGTGGCTGATCAGATCAGGGCCTGTCTGGCTTCACTTTCCTTGGCGCCTCAATGGGTAGTTGCAAAGTAGGGTTAGAATCCTAAACCCTAAACCCTAAACCCGATAACCCGATAAACCCTGAACCCTAAGCCCCAAGCAAAAGCTGCCATGTAGCCGAGTTGCGCCTCCAGTTCTAGTCAGCCATGACCCTTTCAAGTAGAGCTTTAGGGCATTCAGTTGAAACTAGAGGTTCGCTGTTTGTCTTTTTGCGGTTGGGTTAGGGTTTTGAGGTTTAGAGTGTAGGCTTGAGGGCTTAAGGGAGGAGGATTTGATAGCTCTCCTCAGCCTGAATTTGGGCGTCACCAAGACCCCCGACGCTTTTTCGGGCAAACGTCGGGGAAATGTAGATCCCTCTCGGAAGTACAGTGCTGTTTAGGGTTTAGTCGGCTTGGTTCTTTTTGTGTCCGGGACTGCCAGTGGCAACTACCTAGTTTCCAAGAGAGGGGTTGAGGATCCCTCATTAGACAAGATGAGGACTACCGTCTCTTTAGGGTTTGGGGTTTAGGATTTTACGTTTTTTTTTTTTAATAATAGGTTTTGCGTCCAATGCCTGTATAAAGTCCTAAGGGGATGGTAAAACAACACTGCGTTCGCGACTAGGGTGTGTTTTTTTCATGGTTGGCTTCCTCTGGGACCTGGTTAAACCGTTAAACCCCGAACACCTAAAGCCCAACCCCCTGGTGCCCAGGCCATCACAGCGCGAAAGAAAGGCCATCGGCGATTTGTGGGGAGGGTAGGTCAGGGCGTAGCTAGGCCTCTGGTTGAGGGCTTTTTAAGGGCCCAGAGGGAGCTTGCTCATGTCCCTGTCACAAGCCATGCCACAGCCGCATGAGAAGTCCGTTGTGCAGCCCACGGTTTGGCTCAATCAGCTGCAAGCTCGGTGAAGTGAGCATGGATACCGTGAACGCATCGGAGGTAACGGTCGTACAGCTGCCCCCCGCTTTTGTCGGGGAGCAAGCCGTGTACGGCCCAAATTATCGGGGCGGCCTGGCACCCCCACCCGAATGGTGGGCCAAGATTGCCCACCCGATGGCACCCTGGCCACCTGGGCCGGTCCAATATGCCCCGCAAAACCCCCGGCAATACCCCCCGCAATACCCACCCCAAGCCAACATGCAATACCAGTGCTATTGGCAACCCCCACCACCAACACAGCAAGTCATCCAGCAACTTCCGATGCAGGCGCAGTTCTGCTGGCCCCCGCCACCTCAGTTCTCGCCCCTCAACTGCTATGCTGTCATCCCGGGTCTCAGCTACCAGCCCATGCCTGCATGGCAGCCCCCAACCCAGTTCCAAGTCCCTTGCTACCAGGCGCCACCAGCTCCCGCACCCATGTCTGCGAGCTACATCAGCCCCCCTCCGCCTCCGGCGGCAGCCCCCCAGCTTGGAGCCATCAGCTCACCAGCCACGGTGGCGTCAAGTGGGCCCCCACGGCCATCCTGGGCCGATATATCTGAGGAGGTTCCCCCCAGCGTTCCCCCCAGCCCATGCCAGCATGAAGCATCCGCATCCTCGACCCAGCTCCCAAATCTACTGGGCAGCCGAGCCCCAAAAGCCTCGCATCCCAAGAAAGGGCGGAAGCGCACGTAGAGGCCGGGACCCGCAGTTGCCCCTGGTTTAGGGTTTAGGCTTCAGGGCTGAGGGTTTGGGGCTTAGGGTTTAGGGTTTAGGGTTTAGAGTTGAGGGTTTAGGGTTTAGGGTTTAGGGTTTAGGGTGACTTGTCGATGCAAAGACAAGTCGGTGGCCAGGTGCCTGACGCAAAGCTGATCCTGCGCTTTGGCTACAATGGTTTAGGGTTTAGGGTTTAGGGTTTGGGGTTTAGGGTTTAGGGTTTAGGGTTTAGGGTTTAGGGTTTAGGGTTTAGGGTCGTTGCAAAGACAAGTCGGTGGCCAGGTGCCTGACGCAAAGCTGATCCTGCGCCTTGGCTACAATGGTTTAGGGTTTAGGGTTTGGGGTTTAGGGTTTAGGGTTTAGGGTTTAGGGTTTAGGGTTTAGGGTTTAGGGTTTAGGGTGACTTGTCGATGCAAAGACAAGTCGGTGGCCAGGTGCCTGACGCAAAGCTGATCCTGCGCCTTGGCTACAATGGTTTAGGGTTTAGGGTTTAGGGTTTGGGGTTTAGGGTTTAGGGTTTAGGGTTTAGGGTCACGTGTGCCTGGGGACCCTCTTGACCTAGAGGTTTATGGGTTTTACCTACGTGCTAGTTCAGGCACAGTTTCTACTAGTTGTATGGGTTATACCTACTATAATTCAGGGGTCGTTTCTACTAAGCTGTAGGTAAATAGAGTCTCAGGTGATGTTTTGAAGGCAGATATGAGTGCTCGAAGTCCTTAATCCTCTCCCCAGCCTGCCTGATCTGGCAGGCACCAGACTGCACCAGCTCTTTCCGCAGCCGCAAACGTGGCCGCGGGTGAGTCGAACTGAAGCGTGGGCAAAGCTTCCCCGCTAGTGGTGCCGCAGTGTCACCAAGTGAGCCTTCCTAGAAGGACCCGGTTTCAAACATTGCCCCATCAAGCCTTGGTAGCCCAGGGGTACCCTTTACCCTTTGTTTTGGTTATGGGTTCCCTTGTAAAGTGACCACCCCAAAGAAGGGTGCCCTCATTATATCATGGTTACTGGGCTACTAAGAAGCACGGTGGGCTTCCGCGTAGTCCAGAAGGATGTGTCAGCATGAGCGCGGGCACCTCTTTGCCAACCTTTCAAGACTTCGGTCACGTAGTTGCAAATCCTGCTGATGTCTCCACAGACCCCAGACTCAGCAGCTCTTGCTCTGGAGAAATGACATCGGTAGTCTCCGTGTACTCTGCGGGAAGTCGGGGCGTCGGGGCGTCGGAGCAATGATAGGGGGGGTTCCGGGTGGAGACTGGCTGCGTTTCATATCCTTATCCCCCCGTTCCTAGTGTTTAGCTACCCTATAAACGACCCTAAACCCTAAACCCTAAACCCTAAACCCTAAACCCTAAACCCTAAACCCTAAACCCCAATCCCTAAACCCTAGGACCTTAAGCCCTGAATCCCAAACCATGGTGTTCCACCACTTGGTCGCTTCCCAGCTTGGGGCATCTGAAGCACTACTGGCCCTGTCTCTCAGATTTGGGGAGCCATGAGAGGGACAGGGTTAGGGTTTAGGGTTTAGGGTTTAGGGTTTAGGGTTTAGGGTTTAGGGTTTAGGGTTTAGGGTTTAGGGTTTAGGGTTTAGGGTTTAGGGTTTAGGGTTTAGGGTTTAGGGTGTCATTTTGAGAGTTGTCCCAATCCCGAACATTCAGAGCCCAACCCATGAACAAACTCAGGCTACGAAGCCTAAGATTTTCGCTAGACACCCAGGATGCACACGGAGGTAGTTTCGAACATGTTGGTTTAGGGTTTAGGGTTTAGGGTTTAGGGTTTAGGGTTTAGGGCTCAGTGGTGTCAACCAACCCTAAGCCCAAAACCCCAAGCCCCAAAACCCTTCCTCTCGGTCCGCAGGCTGCATCGTGTCGAGCAACATCGCGCCAGCAACGGCCACGGCCTCCGTGGTATCGACTCTTTGCAAGAGCGGCGATGTATTTAGGGTTTAGGGTTTAGGGTTTAGGGTTTAGGGTTTAGAAGGTTTAGGTTCAGGGCACAGGACGAATAGAACCGAGGTGGCAAGATTCTTGTTTCGTGCGGAAGATGCCGCAGATGGGCCCAGTTAGGTATGTGCTCGAGGGTTCGCCTTGACATGTTTGTCATGATTTAGGGTTTAGGGTTAGGGTTCAGGGTTCATGGTTCAGGGTTAGGGTTCAGGGTTTAGGGTTTAGGGTTTAGGGTTTTGTTTGTCATGATTTAAAGTTTAGGTTCAAAGTTCTTTCATCTAAACCGCGTTGACTTCAGGGTTCAGGGTTTAGGGTTTGGGATTTGGGGGGGTTGCGTTTTTGGGTTTAGGGCTTCATGTCTCAGATCGTTACAGGAAACGAGCTTCATGAGCCCACATGGGGGTTGTGCTCCACTTCTGATATAGGCGCCATTCAAGTCGGAGAACCGGAACCCTAAGACCCTAGAGCCGCAGCCACACCAAGCCTTAACGCGCTGAGACCCTCAGATTTCCATCCTGAAACCCTGAAACCCTCAAACCCTCGGATCCTTAAACCCTCAACGCCTTAAACCCTTAAACCCTCAAAGCCGTAAATCCTTCTAAGCACTCAAAGCCGACAACCCCAAAGCCCTAAAACCCGAAAACCCCAAACCCTAAACCCCAAAGCCCAAAAAAACCGAAAACCTTAAACCCCGAAAAAATCATAAAAAGCCTGTAGCCAAGGAACAAGTCGTTTGCGCTGGCGTACAAAGGCCCGGCCGTACCTATACCCATGCCGGGCCAACCCCAAGCGCGAACCCATCTGAACCCAAAACCCTAAATGGGATGTTTACCCTTCTGCTAAAACAGTCCTTAATTAGGAATTATACGGGGTTTAAGGTTTCGGGTTTAAGGGTACTATAGTCCCCACTAAGGACTGTCAGCAAGGTTGAGGGTTTTAGGGTTTGGGTTTTTTGGACTACGGGGGGGTTAGGCGTTCGTTTTGGGGTTGGGCTTAGGGGGTTTAGGGTTTAGGGTTTAGGGTTTAGGGTTTAGGGTTTAGGGTTTAGGGTTTAGGGGGTTTAGGGTTTAGGGTTTAGGGTTTAGGGTTTAGGGTTTAGGGTTTAGGGTTTAGGGTTTAGGGTTTAGGGTTTAGGGTTTAGGGTTTAGGGTTAGGGGGTTTAGGGTAAGGGGTTTAGGGTTTGGGGCTAGGGTGTTTCGGGCCGAGAGTTCACAGCCCCTGTCCGCTTTTCAAGCTGTTGTTGTAGAGCACCCCTGAACCTTCAACCCCAAACCCTGAACCCTCAACCCTACACCCTAAACCCTAATTTACCCCATGAGCCCGAAACCCTGAACCCTCA
Source organism: Symbiodinium natans (assembly GCA_905221605.1). Lineage (NCBI taxonomy): Eukaryota > Dinophyceae > Suessiales > Symbiodiniaceae > Symbiodinium > Symbiodinium natans. The sequence goes on along the minus strand of CAJNDS010002122.1, from coordinate 4,413 downwards.
ATTTTGAACCCTAAACCCTGAACCCGAAACCCTGAACCCTAAACCCTGAACCCTATAAACCCTAAACCCTGAAACCCTAAACCCTGGAAGGCATGCATCACTTCAAGCCCATGGAAGTCTTCCAAGGCAACCTCACTGGGGTATGGGAATCTCTAGGGTCCCAAGTACGGGCCCTCCATTTGGTTTTCGGGTTTGGGGGTCAGGGTTTGGGGTTTGGGGTTTGGGGTTTGGGTTTTAGTTTTTCGGGTTTAGGGTTTCGGGGTTAGGGTTTAATTAGGGTTTAGGGTTTAGGGTTCAGGGCTTAGGGCTTAGGGTTGACACTATATATATTGAGGGCACACGTTTCAGATCCCTATAAAGGGACCTGCCATACTAAGGGCCCATGGCTCGAACCTTAGGGAGTCTTTGGCCTCAGGGGGCGTTTTGAAAAGCTGCTTTGGCAGCACCCTAATCCCCCCAAACCCATGGTGTGGTTTGGGGTTTGGGGTTTAGGGTTTTGGGTTTTGGGTTTTGGGTTTTGGGTTTAGGGTTTCAGGGTTCAGGGTTTCGGGCTTCGGGTGTCGGGTTTCGGGTATCGGGTGCTTCCGGAGAGCTTGCCAAGCCCTGAAACGTAGAGTGGGTGGTCAGGAGGTTTCGGGATTACGCACAAGAGAGGCCTCTCAATCCCGCCGCCGTCATACCTTTTGAGTCTGCAGGGACAGCAGGACCAGAATCTCGCGGGATTTCGGATTTCATACGACGGTTTGGTTGATTTAAGGCTTAGGCCATTTAGGGTTTCTAGGGTTTCAACCTAAACCCTAAACCCTGAGCCCTAAACCCTAAACCCTAAACCCTAAACCCTAAACCCTAAACCCTAAACCCTAAACCCTAAACCCTAAACCCCTCCATAGAGTCCCAGGTGAGACGTCAAACGCTGTGATGTTGGCCCTGCTGGTGAACGACCTTCGGAACCCGCTCAGCGCAGGCGCCATGCCCTTTTAGGGTTTAGGGTTTAGGGTTTAGGGATTAAGGGTTTAGGGTTTAGGGTTTAGGGTCTGGGGTTTGGGTTTAGGGTGGAGGGTTTAGGGTTTAGAGTTTAGGGTGTGAGTTCCGCGGGACACAGTTTACTCCTATCCAGTCCTTCTAACCCTAGCCCAGGATCCCTTTTTGGGGGTACCCGAAATATTACCGCCTTAGACTAGGGATTCCAAAAGGGACCGTACTTTAGAGAAGTGAATCGATACAAGGCACATAGGGCAGTCCCATGTTGCTGTGCAGGCTGTTTCGGGTTCAAGCATTGGGGTTGGGGGTTTAGGGTTTAGGGTTCAGGGTTCAGGGTTTAGGGTTTAGGGTTTAGGAGGTGAGGTATCCTTAGCTGATTGTTAGCTGAAGGGGTGGTTGGTTTTAGTCGCTGGAGGAGTTTGGGTTCTAGGTTCAGGGATACATGCTGTACCTGCTTGTTTTAGGGTTTAGGGTTTAGGGTAGTGAGGGGACCGGTTTAAGGTCAAGGTTGCTGGGCTATTCAGGACACTGTGACTTTATGGGGGTGCGCGGTGGGATCCTCTGTTTGTTCCGCTGCCTCCTTGACGCATCCAAGCTGTACAGGTGTAACTTCTACTAACCTAGGCTCCACAAAGCAGATCCACGGAACCGAAAACTCTAAAGCCCAAACCCGAACTGAACCCTAAGCTCGGAGCCCTCAACCCTAACGCCTTGACGCCCTAAACCCTAAACCCTAAACCTGGAACCTTCACAGGCCAGCCGACAACAACCTTGCAGAATCCGATGCAGCTCTTTGCGGCACCTCGGTTGAGTGGTTCGCCGGAGTTCAGGGTTTAGGGTTTAGGGTTTAGGGTTTAAGGTTTAGGGTTTGGGGTTTAGGGTTTAGGGTTTAGGGGGCTATTGGCTCTGTAGGGCTGTTGAGATTTTTTTAGGGGGGGTTAGCTTCTTTTGTTTGGTTCAGGGTTTAGGGGGCTCTTAGCTCCATAGGGGTTTTGGAACTTTTTGGTTAGCTTCTTTTGTTTGACGCATCTTTACATTCAGGCAGCAGGCAGGTGGCTGCTTCGGGGGCCTCGGTAGTGGGCTACGCAGCGTGCTTACTCTCCAAACGGCCAGAAGCAGTGCAGCATAGAAGCGCGATCTTCCCACCAGTAGCACCCTAAACCCTAAGCCCTGAACCCTGAACCCTGAACCCTAAACCCCTAAACCCCTAAACCCCTAAACCCTAAACCCTAAACCCTAAACCCTAAACCCTAAACCCCTAAACCCTAAACCCTAAACCCTAAACCCTAAACCCTAAACCCTAAACCCTAAACCCTAAACCCTAAACCCTAAAGGCCAGCCAGAGTTCCACCACAAACGGCCGCTCCTCACACACACAAACCTCTACCGAGGAGGGTGGGTCTATCTCGGCCTTCGGAGTGGTGATAAGAGGTTAAGGAATGGGGTTTGGGGTTTGGGGTTTGGGGTTTAGGGTTTAGGGTTTAGGGTTTAGGGTTTAGGGTTTAGGGTTTAGGGTTTAGGGTTTAGGGTTTAGGGTTTAGGGTTTAGGGTTTAGGGTTATTTTTGTTTGGTAGCCCCGTGGTACCCTTTACCCTTTTTCTGTTTATGGTTTCCCTTATAAAATGTCAAAACCCAACAAAAGTGCGCCCTTATCAAAAGGTGGTTGCTGGGCTACCATGCCTACTACCCCACTCTACACTACCCCCCCGTAGGTTCCCCCTCATAGTTAAGGCTATTTAGGGATCATTAGGCCGAAGTAAGGTGAGAGTATTGGGGGGGGGGGGAGGGTTGTAGTAGGGAAACCCATGAACATGGCCAAAAACCCCAACCCCTCAAACCCCCCCGGGGCGAATCCTGCTAAACACAACAAACCCCCAATTTCGACCCTGACCCCCCCCCCCCTCCCTTCGAAGAATACATGATGCCGAAAGACAGAGCAAACTCTACCCAGACCCAACTTCCGACAAAACGAGACCGGTTACATGAAGCCTTAAGCCATACTAACTTAAACTATGAGCCGTATGTATGGTCTACACTACGCCATCTGCAACTCTTCTATATATATATATGTATATATATATATACATATATAATACTAACCCAAGTCGTCCTGGTGTTCGGCTATGTTGGCAACTAGCCTCTGGTTCCAGGATCTATGGGAACCGAGACAACAGTTCCGGAACCAACCTTCCAAGCGACAAATTAGGAACCATTACAACGAAAAAGGAACATTGCAACATCGCATGCGCAGTGCTAATGATGTTACTGATGCTTTTGCCCCCCCCCCCGCCCAATGATGCCGCTGATGGGTGGGGGGGGTGGGTAGTCATACAGATTTCAACCAGGGGTACATGCAGTCCGCTTCCCCCTCTCCCGTATAGCGACCTGCGTGGGCGGGGGGGGGGGGGGGGGGGGGGGGGGGGGGGGGGCTGTGGGGGTGGGGGGGGGGGGGGGTGGCGGGGTAGTCTACAGGCGCTTCGAAGGTTACCCGTTGCTTGGGGGTGGTGGTGGGGGTGGGGTGGGGCGGGGGGGGGGGGGGTGGGGGGGCGGGGGTGGGGGGCGGAAACCTGGACTTGGCCAGAAGAGGTAACACAACCAGTTGGAAAATACCAAAAGCAAGAAAGTGGTTATTACATGCCTTGCATGTTGGTGGATATCTCAACCGGAGGCCATTCTGGCGCATGAAAAGATAAAAATCTTGCGAAAACCACGAAATCATTGGGCAATCACATATGAAAGCCGTCAATGCTGCAGAAACGAAGTAAATTCATTTTTACAAGCTCCTGGTGAAGGGAATTTTGTGGCCCGCAACACATAATCAGGAGAAAACCATGAAATCAGTGCGTAACCACATATGAAAACAATCAATGGTGCAGAAACGAAGTAAGTTCATTTATACAAGCTCCTGGTGTAGGGAATTCTGTTGCCCGCAACACATAATAATCAGGAGAAAACCATGAAATCAGTGCGTAATCACATATGAAAACAATCAATGCTGCAGAAACGAAGTAACTTAATTTATACAAGCTCCTGGTGTAGGGAATTCTGTGGCCCGCAACACATAATAATTATCAGGAGAAAACCATGAAATGAGTGCGTAATCACATATGAAAACAATCAATGCTGCAGAAACGAAGTAAGTTCATTTATACAAGCTCCTGGTGTAGGGAATTCTGTGGCCCACAACACATAAAAGTATGATAAAAGTCATGATGAAACCACAAAATCACTGGGCAATCACATGTAAAATCAGCGAAAGCCTCTTGTGGCATCGAACGCTCTCTGCAAAATCTGCAGCTGTGCTTTTGCCTCTGGGCATCTCTAAGATGTGGCCTCGCAGCACTGATAGGGTTTAGACAACCCAGGGAGGACAGGGTCTAAGATGAGGGATATCACAACTGCAGATGTTTTCAAAGTTGCTTGGTGTTCTGT
>CAJNDS010002121.1:477190-659044 GCA_905221605.1 Symbiodinium natans | reverse complement strand
GGGAGGGGGGGGAAGGGGGAGGGCGGGGAGAAGGGAGGAGGGGAGGGCGAGGTCTAAGCTTAAACTCAGCTTGTCAGCTGTTTAGACAAATAACTTGGAAATTCAGAATGATACCACATACAATTTCTATTTATTTTTTCTTGAGGGTTTAGGGTTTAGGGTTCAGCATCTCAAGTCCAAGCATTCACTAGTCAAGAAATTACTCCAGAAAAATCTCCACCCACCCAAAGAATCCCACAACATTAAGAAAATATTTCACTTATGGAACGACCTTGCCCAGTAAAAAAAATGACCTTGCCCAATAAAAAAATGACCTTGCCCAGGGAAAAAAAATGACCTTGCCCAGGAAAAAAAAATGACCTTGCCCAGTAAAAAAAAAATGACCTTTGCCCAGTAGAGAAATGACCTTGCCCAGTAAAAAAGCGACCTTGCCCAGTAAAAAAATGACCTTGCCCAGTAAAAAAACAACCTTGCCCAATAAAAAAATGACCGTGCCCAGTAAAAAAATGACCTTGCCCAGTAAAAAAATGACCTTGCCCAGTAAAAAAAATGACCTTGCCCAGTAAAAAAATGACCTTGCCCAGTAACAAAAACGACCTTGCCCAGAAAAAAAATGACCTTGCCGAGTAAAAAATGACCTTGCCCAGTAAAAAAAATGACCTTGCCCAGAAAAAGAAATAACCTTGCCCAATAAAAAAATGACCTTGCCCAGTAATGACCTTGCCCAGTAAATTTTTTTACTGGGCAAGGTCATTTTTTACTGGGCAAGGTCATTCTTTTACTGGGCAAGGTCGTTTAGTTTGTTTGGACGAAACGACCCTGCCCAGTAAAAAAATGACCTTGCCCAGTAAAAAAATGACCTTGCCCAGTAAGAAAATGACCTTGCCCAGTAACTCCTTAACATTTAAATTATATATGAAAGAGAGGTTTAGGGTTTAGGGTTTAGGGTTTCGGGTTTCGGGTTTAGGGCTTCGTTGGTTTAGGGTGGTTCAGGGTTTGGAGTGTTTGGGTTTCGGAGTTTGGCTTAGGGTTGCTGAGTTTGCTGAGTTTGCTGAGCTGCATAACTGAAGCCCTGAATTCTCGACCCTAGACCCCAAACTCTAAACCCCTAAACAACCCGAAAACCTTGCACTTTGAAGCACACATGCCAACCCCAAACCCAGAACCCCAGAACCTGTAAATTCTCAGACAACCCCACAACCCTGAAAACCTAACCCCTGGCCCTCCAACCATGGCACCAGAAATCTATACAACCACCAGAGGACAAACGAATTCACCAAGTCACATTGCACCGGGGAGTTAGGATTTAGAATAATTAGGGTCTAGTAGAGGAGTGCGGGTGCTGTCTCAACGTCGCTGAGGTTCCGACATGTGTGGCAAGACTATCCTCGGCGCACAGACCGTAAGGGTTTCGGACTTGGGGTTCAGAAGGGGTAGGTCTGAAAATCTTCTTGAAATGAAGTTGACAGCTGACGGCCTGGGGGTTTAGGATGTAGGTTTTGTAAGCCTCCACGGTCCCTAAACCCTGTCAGATGATGCATAGGGCTTACAACTTCAGAATGTAATTCTTTGGTATTTAGGGCTCAGGGTTTAGGGGTGTGTGTGCGTGTGTGTGTAGGTGGGTGTGTGGGTGTGTGGGTGTGTGGGTGTGTGGCTGTGTGGGTGGGTGTGTGACTTGTGGCTTCAGCCCGCTAGCTGCAGCTTGGCATCAGGAAAAGTAGCACAACTGCCGCGGTGAGCATGCAGCACAGGCGCTCGCGAGACCTGCGCGAGCTGTGAAAGCGGGCGCCAAGAAAACAGCCCAGCATCCTGGGGGAACTCTGAAGGTTAACCTTTGTAGCTATAAAGGGGTTGTACGGTTGTACTACTGTACCCCAAGAAAGATAAAAGGCTACCTAAGCTTCCCACATGGATGAGGCCCTCAACTGCATTAGCAAATCCGAAAGGCACATGGACAATGGATACCTGAGCCCTTGCGCCCAACATCTCTGAATCCTATTGCCGAACCTGTTGAATTAGAATGGCTTGGGATCATCAGAGCAATATTGAGGCTCCTGCTTTGAAGCCTACATTCTCTCCCTCACATGGAGCCCACCTACATTCTCTCCCTCACATGGAGCTTAACCCAAATGTCCAAAATCCGGCAAGACTTGAAACCCCAAGAACCCAAAACCCTAAGCCCCAGTACCCTATCTCCAAACCCTAACCCTAAATGCCCTGAGCCTCCACAGCCTCAGGTGTTTGGTCGAGGTCTTGAGACTCTAGGCTGCAGCCCTGGCCTTTTAGGGTTTAGGCGGTCTAGGAACATCCCACCTCGAACGCCTACGCCAAAGAAAAGGGTTAGGGCTTCGGGCTTAGGGGTCACAAACCCCGGTTGCCGGCTCGGGTATATGTTGGAAAGGTTAAAGCCTTTGGCCTCACGGTTTTTTGCACCTGAATAACTTGATTGAAAGGTTCTCTATTCAGAGCCCTGAGCTGCGACACCTGACTACACTGTTGCATGTGGGCTGGCCCGCGGTCAGTTCAAGTACGCGTTAGAAATATCAGACTTGCCAGGCTCCACCCCTTGTGGATGTTGGACATAAACAATGAGGGAATGATGCGGCTTTGCAATGAAGACGGAGCCTGAACAATAAACCCTGAACCCTAAGCCCTCAGACCTAAACCATTGGCGATTGCCTTTGTCATTTTCATAGCATTCTTAGAGGCTTCGGGAAAGTCCCGCAAGATTTCCCGCAAGACCGCGGGTGAGCAAGAGCCGATGTTGTCAAGGAAGAACTGCGTACCGCGGTAGGACTGGGGCAGACAGTCCATCATCTGTTGCATCAACAGTTCCTGCTTCATGCCCTCCGCTTCCGAAGGCGTCGGGCTGTCAATCCCGTTGTCCTTCTTGGTGTCAGAGGCGGCGTACCCTCCATCCAACCAATAAGGAACGGCAGAGACGGGGAGGACCTTCTGACCCCTGTAGTCCTGAACCCTGCATGTCGCCCACAATGCGAGATGTCAAGTTGCGATAAGCCTTAAGAACCCTAAACCCTAAACCCCAAGAACCTCAAACCCCAAAACCCTAAACAGAACCCAAACTCCAAAACCTTAAACCCAAGAACCCCAACCCCTGAGAAACCCTAAACCCTAAACCCTAAACCCCAAACCACAAGAACATCCCAATGAGCTTCGGGCCCACGTTGCCGGTCCGCCGCTTTCCGAAGCTCTGAAGCTGCCTTCGGGTTGAGGTTCTGTCTCTGTGGGGGGGCTTCTGGGCTTTGAGGGCCCTAAACCCTAAACCCTCAACCCTAAACTCGAAACCCTAAACCCTAAACCCTAAACCCTAAACCCTGACCCAAAACCCAAAACCCAAAACCCCTAAACCCGAACGCTAGGGTTTGAGGTTGAGGGTTTGGGTTTAGGGCCCAGGGTTGAGGCTTTCGGGCTGAGAGGTAGAGTAAAGAAGAGGGGTTATGGGGGCGTTACGTTGAAGGGAGTCCCCCGTCTCAGGCTACCAGGGCCACATGTGCAGTGACTGGAGCCGCCCCGCCGATCGCGGCACGCCAGAAACAGAACCTTGTTCCTTGGAAGTGGGGGCTCGGATTCGGGGTTTAGGGTGGCGGGGTTTAGGTTCAGGGTTCAGGGTCCAGGGTTTAAATCCATTTGCCTAGAGCTGAAATGGACTGCATCGGGGATTGTACAACACCAACCAAGTTTAAGTTTAAGGCTCAGGCTTTATAGCCGAGAGTGAAGCAACTTAGACAAGATGATCCCCCGAGAGGGTCACCCGAACGAATCTACAGAGATGCCCAAATCCCCAAACCCTAAACGGCCCCACAGCCCTGACAGAACCCGTCCAGGGCGAGCCTCGGGCAGCCCAATGTTAGGGTTTAGGGTTTAGGGTTTAGGGTTTAGGGTTTAGGGTTTAGGGTTTAGGGTTTAGGGTTTAGGGTTTAGGGGTTGAGGGTTGAGGGTTTGGGGTTTAGGGGTCGTCGCCTGCTTGGTCTCGCGTGAGGCTGAGTCAGCGGTGTGTTCCTGGATGGCCCAAGAGGCTGCTGAGGAGTTTGATGCTAAGCCCTACTAGACCCGGGAGGAACCTAGGAAAAAAAAGGGTACCCTTTTTGGTTTTAAGGGGCTTATCCCCAAAAAAAGGAAAAAAGGGCCTAGGACCATAAAACCCTAAAACTCTAAACGCTGCAGGGTCCAAGCCCCCCCCCCTAACTTCAAACGCACCCTCCACTCCCCCCCCCCCGTCCCAACCCCCGTAGTACAAGAAACCCTAAAGGGCGTTTAGTAAGGGGTTCTTATCCAAACATCCTGTCCTCGTAACCTGCTGGCTCAGTCATAGAAAGCAAGTTGCAAGCTTTAGGGCTACAAGGTTTCAGGCTCCCCCCCCCCTGCCCCCTTCCCCTATAATTCTGGAGAGATTTTGAAAGGGACGACTGCCGCACCGGGCTTTTGGCTCAGGGCTGTTCTTCTGGTTGTAGCTTGTTTTTTATTTTTTTTATTTTTTGGGGGGGCGGGGGGTGTTTTATTGTTAGGAGGAACGGATGCAAGGGCTGATGGGACTTAGGGTTGACAGGTTAATACCGGGTTTCAGCCTAAGAGGTTTGAACATGCTGCGGGGTTCGAGATGTGGGTTTGAGTGAGAGCCACTGCTGTCCTAAGCCCCTGAGCCCCGAACCCCGAAAACCTAAACCCTAAACCCACTTTAAACCCTAAGTCCTAAGCCCGAACCCTAAACCCATGCCGCTGAACCCTAAACGATTGAAGCCTCAGGGTAACTGGTAGGAAGCTAGGAGTTTAAGGCTGAGGAGTAAGTAGGGTTCAAGCATTTAGGGGATCCGGGCAAACCCTAACCCTTAACCCCCATTGCCAGCTCTCTGCCAGGCGGCTATACTTTCGATATCGTGACCCTGCTCGTGGACAATCGACGCCTTGGCCGCGCTTCAAGGGCTTGCAGGGTTTAGTTCAGGGCTTCGGAAAAAAGGTTCAGGTTGCCGTTGAAGGCATTTTTGAGTTTCGCAAATGTTTAGTGAAGCTTATTCAGGCCTTTGTGTTTTGCGAGGCGAGGGGCGGCGGAGGGGGGGGGGGGTGGGGGTGGGGGGGGTTGTTGGGGGGGTGGGGGTTGTGGGGTTGTGGGGTTGGGGGGTTGTGTGTGGGGGTGGGGGTGTGGGGGTTGTGGGGGTGGGGGTGGGGGTTGTGGGGGTTGTGGGGGGTTGTGGGGTGTGGGGGTTGGGGGGGTTGTGGGGGTGTGGGGGTTGTGGGGGTTGGGGGGGTTGTGGGGGGTTGTGGGGGTTGTGGGGGTTTGTGGGGTTGGGGGGGGGGGGGGGGGTGGGGGGAGAGGGGGGGGAGTTTAGGGTAAAAGGCACAAAGGCAAGCAGGTGCGGAAGCCAGCCCCTAACTGATGACTATCTGGTTCTCGAACTCAAGACGCACGCTTCATTGGTCCACCCCTTGCACCCACAACCCTTACAGGCTTTGGGGGGGGGCTGCCTACTACCCAGCTAGCCTCAATCATGCCCTAAGTATGTCCTCGCGTGTGGCTCCTGCAGGGGAGTAGCTCCCCGCAGAAAACCCAGACACGCCAAAAGAAACACCTGACCTGACGACTCGCTCCTCATCCTAAACTCACTCCAGACCCTTCCTCGCCCAAGCGCCACATCGCGGAAATCACCGGAACCCGAAACCCTAAACCCTAAACCCTAAAACCCTAAAGACTCTAAACCCTGAGCCTTGTCCAGGCGCCAAATCACGGAAAACCAAAACCCAGACCCCGGATGTTCACCCTTATACAAACAGTCCTTAATAGGGATTATTAATGGGGGGGGGTACTCTAATCCCTAACTAATTAAGGACTGTGAGTACAAGGCATCTGAACCCTGCAGACCCCAGACCCTAACCCTAAACCCTAAACCCTAAACCCCAAACCCCAAACCCCAAACCCTAAACCCTAAACCCTAAACCCTAGACCCTAAACCCTAAACCCTAAACCCCAAAGCCAAAAAACACCAGCAGCCCAGGTACCAAATCGCGGAAAATCTGGTTCACTTCGTGGACCTGGCTCTGAATACGCCTGGCGGGGGGTTAAGGGTTAAGGGTTAAGGGTTTAGGGTTTAGGGTTTAGGGTTTTAGGGTTTAGGCTTTAGGGTTTAGGGTTTGTTCAACTTTACGCACACCCTGACACTTGGGTTTGGGAGGGTCCAGGGTTTAGGGTTTAAAGCCCTCAGACCCCAGCCCTGACCAAAGCTCATAAGCCCTAAGCCCGAAACCCTAAACCCTAATCCCGATGGGTTTAGGGCTTGAATGGGCTTGAGGGTTCAGGGGAGTTCAGGGTTTAGGGGAGTTGAGATTTTATTTTTTTAACGGGCTTCAGCCTCCCTTTTGGGGTGTCCCTGGAGGATCGATTCTGCTTCTTATCTGGGGTTTAGGGTTTAGGGGTAGGATTTAGGGTTTGGGAGATCCTAGTGCGCTGAAAGTCCCTTATGTAAGAAGTCGGCTCTCAGCCCTGAACTTGGGTTTTCGGGTTTAGGGTTTAGACTTCTTGTGTCTTAGGGGTTTATTTAGGGTTTAGGGTTTAGGGTTTAGGGTTTAGGGTTTAGGGTTTAGGGTTTAGGGTTTAGGGTTTAGGGTTGGAGCCCCAGGGTGCATGTCGGTGCGGATTGCGTTGGTTTTCATCTTTCTCGGACTCCGCGTGCGCTCTGCGCAGCTCTTGAGGATGGCCATCCCGCCAGCTGCAAGGCTACTTGGAGGTTCATGGGCAGGTACAAGTAGGGTTGTGAATGCCCTTATTAATAGGGTGATAAGGACAGTTACCATTCTTATAGCCCTACTTAGAACTACCCATGAACCTCCAAGCATCAGCCTTTCTTGCAAAGCCCTCTTCTTGTCGTCGGGCCTCTGCCTCATTCAAGTTCTGAATCTCTCTTGAATTCTGAAAGTCACTGGTTCTAGGCAAGTTCGTTAAAGGTTTAGGGTTCAAGGTCTTTGGTTGTTACTTATTGTTACAACTTTCGGACTTGGCATTTCGGGTTTGGGCTTGAAAGGCCTGGTGGTTTGAGGTGGTGCACGTTAGGGGTGCCTGAGCCAAAACCCAAAAGCCCCGACCCAGCACCCTTTAACTCCTCAACCCTAAACCACGCAGCGCTGCCTGATGCTTTCCTCGCGCTCTTGCGCTATCCTGCGGGCGGTCTTACTTCGGCAGCAACCAGGGAGCACAAAGGAGAGAACAACGAAAGGCTCAACTGAACTGCTAGCTCAGAAACAGGAGTCGGATTCAGGCCAGGGGTGTTCGGTGCATTGCAGGGTAAAAAAAACAGATAGTTGGGGTTTTGGGTCTAGGGGTTTAGGGGTTTAGGGGTTTAGGGGTTTAGGGTTTAAATTTAGGCTATTGGGTTTTAGGGTCTAGGGCTTGGGGTTTAGGTTTAGGGCTTGGGCTGACTTGGGGTTTAGCCCCACCCTTCTCCGTGGCCCCTCCCTGGCTGGCCTGCTTCGGATGACAGTTCCCTGGCAAGGAGCCCTAAACCCTAAACCCTAAACCCTAAACCCTAAACCCTAAACCCCTAAACCCTAAACCCTAAACCCTAAGAGTCCCACGCAGAATCAAAAAGAATCATCATCATATTCATCATAGTAATGATGGTTTAGGGTTCAGAGTTCGGAGTCTGCAGCTTCCACAAAGAGGGGGGGAGGTGTTTTGAGTTAAGGTTTTTAGGGTTCTGGGTTCCAGGGTTGAAGATTTGGGGGTTCGAGCTCAGAGTTTCTAAGAGCGTGAGGGTTTAGAGTAGAGTTTGGGGTTTCGCTAATGTTGCAATCACCCCACAACCGCGCCAAAAGCTGTCCTCAGGAACGGAGACTTTGGGGTCCAGAGCTTAAGCCCTTAAGCCCAGCAAAGCACCCTCCAAAAAAAACAGCAGATGATCCACGGCGGCTTCTCTAAACCATGCGAGAAAGACCCACAAAGCCCGAAGACAAAACCTGAACCGAGGAGCCTGGCCCCTGAACGCTGAACCCCAACCCTTAAACCCTAAACCCTACAAACCCAAAAGGTCCTACATACGGAGTCCCTAGAGTGCCCAACCCTAGAGTACCCAACCCAGAGCATCCCCAACGAATCCCTGCAGTGCCTAATATAGTTATCAGGGAAATACCAGGTTGTAATCACAAGCACTGAGGCAACCAAACCGTTAAGCCATGCAGGAGCTACGCTCTATTTTTCTACTGCAGAGGGCTTGCGAGGTAATGCAACGGGACGATATGCACATGATGTTAAAATGCAAGGGTTATCACAATGCAAAACTACACCCCCCTCGCCGAGTATTGGCAATGGGAAGGCGGACTGCACTGCAACCCTGAAACATCGCTAAGCGCACATCGGCCTCGTCTTGCGACGGGCAAGTGATCACCTCGCAGGGGTAGAAAAGTGTTTGTGTTTGTTAAGACATGCTCACACGGCAGCACGTCAAACACATGCGAATTCAGTTTTTGCTCCGAGGGCAAACAAAAGTCCGAATATGCTTGCACTTATAAACTCCAACGATCGCGTCAAACCCGGAGGTGAGGATCGAATTGGTACCGTCAGCCGTTAAATCGAATTGCGGCGCCGGTAGCTTCGGAGTTGTCACGATGTGACCAGTTGGAAATTAGGCAAAAAGAAGGTTCATCTTTCTACTTGTGCAAAGCAACAATGAGTATTGGCCTCCGCGTTAGCGGGGCGATATCAATCGGATTTGCCTGCAACTCGGCTTCATTGATAAAAATGTGGTACTACAGCTCGAAGGGGCGGGGGGAGTGGTATCACCATCGTCCCCCCTGGCGGTAGCTATCCGTCCACTCATAGCGTGGGGCACGGTTCCGCTCGCCCTTTCCCCTCGACTTGGCTGATGCAATCTTTGCCTGCGCCTCACGTGACCGCCGGGCATCCTCGTCCTTCGCCAGGTAAGCTCTCTCCGCTGGCCCTTGGTTCTTGCTGATGAGGTCGAGAACCCAAGCCCGATTCTCATCGAGGGACCATCGAGAGCTGCCTTTGGTCGATTCCGTGCCAGCAAAGGTGACCAAGCGATGAATCGTGTCGGACTTCGCAAGGATCTGGATGAAGTCCTCCACGCTCATGATGGCCCCGATCCAAGACACAACGAAGGCAGGATCGTCCGGCGAGGTCGCTAGACCCGCAGCAATCAACTCCTGAGGCGTGCAACTCACGAAAATCAGCCGTGCTGTAGTAAACGGATTATCCGCCTGGAAGCGGGCACCAGTGCCATGGGATCCTACCCCTAGGCGACGTTGTGCCTCAGTTCTTCCTTCATTTAGCAGAGCGGCGTTAATTAGCAGTTGGAACACACGCATGTCGTCAACTCCATGACCTTGGTCAATCATTTGGAGTGCGAACTGTGCGTCACCGCGGAACCTGTCCATTATGCCCTCGAAGCCCAAATTACGTGCACGCTTGGCCATTTGCTTTGCTTTAGCAAGCGTTTCGGCCTCAGGCGAAATGGCTCCACGGGTACCCGCGTCTCTCCGCATCTCCTGGAGGACGTCGCTGTCCGAGAGGTCCCGATGGTGCCGGCCCAACGATGCTGCAGCACATTCCTTTGCGAAGTAACGTGCTGATTGCAGCTTCCTGCGATGCAGTTGGGAACGAGGAGCAATGAAGGACTGACCACAATGGATGCAAAGGGTCTGGCCAATGAGGTAGTCGTGCGCGCACTTAGGGCATACCCTTTTCGCATAGCTTGTGCCGCTGGCTTGCTCAGTTGTCGCAGCTTCATCTTCAGCCACTGCATCCTCCACGACGATGGTTGTGTCGATGGCCGCAGCGCTTGAAGTGCGAGACATGGGTGGCTGATCAGTCTCCATTGGATCATCGGCCTCAGCGTTAGCTGGGCGAGATGACCCTTCGGTTGACGGCCTGGTCCAAATGTAGGATCCGTCCCTAGTGTCACGCACATAGAGCGCACATGTGCCTGGGACTTCTTCTGAACATAGGACGCCGTCACTCTCGGAGATGAAAAGCCAAGCGTGTTGCAACACAAGCTTCGTCTCATAGACGATCTCAATGGGCAGGTCAGCACGCACGCCACTTTTGACCTGGAGATCCTCAAGTGCTGCTAAGGCAAAATAGTTGTGTGCCTTGCCTGAGTCTCCAAACCCGGGTTTCATCGACCCCTCAACAATCGCCAACGCAGCGTCTCGGGTAGTCCTGTGGTACAATCGAGGAGGGCATTTTTCAATAGGTAATAGCGGCCTACCTGCGAAGGTGGCGGTATCCCCGATCTCCTCCGTACTCTGAGGGCTAAGCCAGGACACTGCGAGGTCATTGTCGGTGAAGCGGTCCCGGGCCGCTTGTGCGTGGCCCTGGGCACAGTGGATCCAGACCGGGTAAAGGTCCTGACCGAGTGCCTTGGAGCGAAGAGCATCTGGCATACACCGAAGTGAGAATCTCGCTTTGTTGTCATGATAGACAATCGAGAAGATGCTTCTTGTCCCTAAGAGAACCTTGTACCGCTTCAAGACGATGTCGATGAGCTCGTCAACGAGCATCCATGTTCGATCCCACGACCGCCCCGAGCGATGGCCCCTGACCAAGCCAGTGATCCCCTTCATCATGTAATGGGGAATGTCGGCTTCCTCTTCAGGCTTCAATTCTGACTGAAGCACATGGACCATTCTGGGGTCGTCAAACGGGATCGAGTTGAAGTCGTTGCGGTCGATTCCACGCATCTCATCAAAATTGAGTTCTTCTGAGCGGGACCACCCAAGGTGGTAGTCTTCCACGTCGTCAATGAAAAGAGACGGCTCGGCCTCTGCTTTCGCAGGGCTAGCCCTCTTCTCGGTTTTGGACGACTTCACCTTGGGGTAGGGGACGACCCACGGTGCTCGGCGCTTGACCTGCTCAAACGAGCGACTGTCGAGCTCTATGTTTCCCTCACCCTCGGGTTCGGGGTCTTTTGAGCTCGAAGCCGGCGTTCCCTTTCGGGACGCAAGATCAGCGTCGCGAGCCTTGGTCTGGTACCGCTCGTCTGCATCTCGCCTTAGATGCCATTGTTTGTGGCCTCCCAAGCGGTAGTTGCTCGTCTCGCGAGCAATCTCCTCTTGGGAGAGTTCCACATATGGTTCGATGTCTGGAGCAATGGTCATCTCCCAGGGTTCCAGATCGAAGGCCTGTGCCCGAATCATGTTGCGATAGCCGGCGGTGCTTTTTGACCATTCCGACTCGAACTCAACAGGGACTCTGTAGCGTCCTCCCTCGCGAAAGGGGTAATCGCGGGCCAGCTCCTGCAGCATATCCTCCGGAATGTGCTGGGCCATGTCCTGCACTGCGGCCAGAACCGTCAGTGCTGCCAGGTAGTTTGCCAGGCGGTTGCGGCTTTCCCTGTCCTCCCGAAAGTGGTACACATCGTAGAGGGGCAGCTCACCAGCCATGTTCGCAAACTCGAAGACGTTGCACCCCTGACCCTTGGCGTAAGAAAGCAACACTTTCATAGTCTCCTCCCATTGGTGTGGCAAACTATAATATGTTGCACGCCCAGGTCCAGTGAACGAGATCGCTCCACAGCACGGCCTGCCCTTGAGGGCGGCGATTCGTCGGATGTTGCCACACACTCCACTGGCAATCTGCGACCAATCGCCCTCAGCGGCGTAGCCTTCCGGGGGCATGTTCCAGTGCTGGAGATCCGGGGGGATAAAGACCCCATAGTTGCCGAAGAGCTCGTTGCCCTGCCAGACAACCAGTACCTGCTGCTTCTGCTGTTCGGGGGGCAACTGGGCCACCATTTCGTCGAAGGTTTCGACCACGGTGTCCCTGATCTTCCGGAGGGTACCTCCCCAAATTGGCAGCACTCGCACCGTGGCGTAGTGATCCAAAGGGGCCCCCATAGAGGTCATTGCCTCAAGGTCCTCAGCAATCGTGGATGCTGTTTTGGCGCCTGCCTTGAAGTAGAGGGTTGAGTCACCCACGACTAACAGCTGCCGAATGCCACCTCTTCCCGAGGCGGGTTGCAGGAGGGCAAAACCCTCATCGGCCACAGCCGTTAGGCGGGCAATATCCGACACTGTAGAATTGTCCTTGATGGCCAGTGACGCTGCTGTCTGGACCGGGACTTCATTGTACAGGTATCGGATGCCCTGGGTGTAGAAGGGGTTAATGCTGAAACGGAACTCTTCAGCAAACACGGCCCTCCACAAAGAGCCAATCCACCGTGAGGCACAGTCCTCACGCGGGGTGTCGCCCTTCATGTAGCGAGCGGCAGACATTGTGCTCGGCGTGGTCTTTCGACCCGCAATGCAGGGACAGGCAAGAGAACTTAGGTCTACAACTTCTTTCGGGCATACGTCGTGGAGCTTACCACTCTTCCATGAATGAATGATGCTCTGAATGATGCCGTCCTTAGTGCTGTGATCATGCACCACGTCTGGTTCATTTCTGACCTTGGTCTCTGCTGTAAACCCTGCAAACGAGCACATGAAAGTGTCATGTCCAATGCGTGCAAACTGATGTGGGCATCGAAGTGTCGTAAAGTTGTGCAGACCTTCATTTTTGACAGAATCATGCACATGCAAAACAACATCAATGCGGTAGTTTTTCAGCAAACGTGAAATAGTCCTAACCGAACGAAAGCACTTATCACTGCCTTGACCCGGCAGCGACGCGTAGACAAGTACCCTTCCCCCCTCGTCGCAGAGGGTTTTGACTTGTCTGACAGTACGATAGGCTTCGTTTTCGGTGAACTCATGGACATTGACTGTTGTAACTCCATGAAGCCTGGGCATGGACGTATCCCCACACACAATTACAACGCCTTTGGGCGCAGCCGGCCTCGGCGTAGGCCGGGCTGCAGCAGACGGCGAACCAGCAGTTGGACTTAACCTGAAGCCCGAGTGTCGCAGCTGCTTGCACAGGGTCGAACCGATTTGGGGAAATCCATGAGGTGTATACGCAATGATGGAGTACCTTTTCCCAGTCCAAGGGAGAACAACATGTTTGCAAGTCGGGGAGAAGAACAAAGGTTTGTCCTTCTTAGTGAAGACGGAACCCCAGATTTCCGAGCCATTGGGGAGCTGTTGTTTAGTTTGAGGTTGGTTCCCAAGCCCTTCAACCCAAAGTCCTCCGTCCTGAAAATCCCCGAATTGGATGGCAAGGTTCGTGCTGTCCTGGAGGTTTCGATTGTCAGTGTGGAGCTTCGACTTAGCATTCTTACTCGTTGCAAGGGACGCCCAAATGAAGTCAGGACCTGCATGCCTTGCGACGAACGCATTGAGGAGCTGACAGGTTTTGGGGTGTTGTGTAGTGGAGCGCGTAAGTCCTTGCTTTCCACTGAACCAGTACAAACCCCAGGAGTGATAGTACGAGTCCTCGTCAATCTCGAGCTTGTTCTTCCTGGTTCTACTTATGCGTTTTGGTAATGCCTGAATGATTCTCTCCGCAGTACAGCTGCGGAAGTCCGACTTCTCCAGTGCCTCGGCCGCCAAGGCCTCAGGATCCGGCCGACCGGCAACGGTGGCTGAAATTGAGGGTTTGGCTACCAAGTGGCTATCAGAATCTTTTCCTTTCGGAGACTTATTCTGATCCGGGCAAAGCACATGATTAATCAATCTAAGTGCATGCAACCACTTGGTCCTTTCGGCGAAGGCTTTGGTGAAGATGTCGGCAACTTGTTCGCTGGTGTCGGCATTAACCAGGTTGAAAAACTTTCGTTCAAATTGTTGCTTTAACCAGCCAAATGAGATCCTTTGGGTGCGATCGGTGTGCCTTAGCTTTTCGCTGTCACCCTTCAACAGGATAGTGATGGTGGCCTGGTTATCTTCGAGAACCTGCACAGCGAACTTGTCACTGAGTGCAACGTTAAGGCCTTGAAGATCAGCAACGGAACGTCCTTCAGGATTACCGCCATACCTAATTTCGTCTAGCTCTGGGTCGATTCTGGCGACAATGTCATCCGTGTCAAAACGAGCCTTCTGTTTCGGCCGAGCCTTGCGGCTGGCAGGATCAACAGTAATGTGCTTCCAAAGGAACAGCCATAAGCTTAAACTTGGAAGTCCTTGCGCTCTGACACCATGATTTGCCGACACGACCTCACTCTCAGTACTCGACATTGTAATGCTAGTCTGCTTCTTCGAGAAAGCGTTCAGAGGATAGTAGGTGTTGGGCCCTACCAGGTACAATGCACAGCCGGAGGTAGATTTGTTGTCATGTTCCCCGGACCAGTCGGCGTCGCAAAATAACCACAACTTACAGTCACTCACGCGATCTCCAATGAAGCCTTGCATTTTAAGGTCGAGAGAGGAGTTAATGTAGCAGATTAGGCGGTGCAGTCCGACATCGCAGTCTCGCGACCATTTGGTCACCCTGGAGGCTAAACTCTGAGTGGCACGCAGAAGGTCCCACCTTGCCATACGGGCTGCAAAGAGAACCTTCATGAGCACCCGACTGGCAATGGGTTGCAACCGGCCCCCCTCTTCTTCTCCTTCCACGGGCCGAGCCACGCGGTTTTCGTGAAAAGGAGTTGGGGCGTGCACAAGGGAGTTTCTGTCGACCTTTGCGAGTTCACAGTACCTTTCAACGCAGGAGATGAGAAAGTCCTTCATGTCATACGTCATGACATTCACCGGTTTGGACATGGCTGCGACTGTTTCCTTACTAATGGAGTCCATAGCTTTAAACTTGCTTTGCTTCGCCTCTCGCTTGGCTTCGGTTTTAGATCTAGCGGCGAGGGCATGTTCAAAGTCTTCAGGTTCCACAGTCGTGATAGGAAAGTAGGTCCTGCCCGTCCACCAAGTGTCCTGGCGCTTGGCTCCCTGCAAGTTGAAATTGTCATGAACAACCGATCCCCCCTCGACCTCAGTGAACCTTTCGGGTGAAATGTTCGGGAAACGCTGAACGTCATGTTCATCAGGAACGTACAACCTTTTTCGAGGGTAGAGATGGTGACGCACAACAGCACCTAACTCTGGATCGACTTCCCAAAAGTCCTCCTTGCGAGCCGGCTTGGGGTTTCCCCCAGCTGCAGGAGTCGCCACCTTCTTGTCAAAGACATAAGCGAATGGGTGTGCTTCCCTCGGCAACATGACCTTCGACTCTTCGAAGTGATTGCACCCAAAATACCTTCCAAAAGGTTCAGGGGGATCTAAGTCGATTACGTCGCTGATGGTTTTCCACCCCTGCTCATGTTTTCGGCTGGGCCTGCCATCTTGAAGTCGTCGACGTAAACAACAAGAAGAAGATCAAGTTGTGGATGGTAGAAAATGGACTGCCATATCTCAGGCAATACAGCGACCCACCCAGCAGAAGTAAGCTGCTTCGTACAGTGCTGCTCCCAAATCCCTCCGGAATCGGGATGACCGTAGAGAGCAAGCATCAGCGGGCAAACTGGGTCTTTGTACTTGGTCCACTCTTTTGGCCACCTGTTTCTAGGCAGCCTCACCCACGTCTCAACGCCTTTGAACAGGGCCTGCGTGTATGCTTGGCGAGCATCGGCCTGCTGCTTGCTGTAGCCGGGCTGACTTCCGAAAACGTCAATCACCTTTGCGGCCTCCATGCTAGCGGGGCTAGATCCGAGTTCTGCAAAGATAGCATGATCGTTGTGTTCGTCGGAAACCCGGTTGCCCTGGAATACGCTTCGACCCTTCCACTTGCGATCTGGGTGCCCTTCCGGTAGTTCGGATCCCTTAAGGCTGCAAATCTCAAAGATCCTGCCAAAATGTGCTTTCACCCCTTTCTTCTGGGCTTCACTAGCAACATCGGAGTACTCACGAACCTTCTCGGACAACCAGCACTGCTTATCAACAAGTTTCTGCCACTCTTTGTCAAGTGCAGCTTGGGCATCAATGTTGCTGTTGATCTCCTTTTGTGATACAACTCTAGCAACAAGTGCGTACTGGAGCTGAGCGACCTCACAGAGCTTATCAAAATACAAGCGGCTGAGCTTCTCGCGATGAGGTTCCTGGACCCTAGGTCCAACGGGCATTGCTGGAGCAGCATCCCTACGCTTTCTCTGTTCTTCGGCTTCTTCAAGTTCAACCTTCCTGCGATACCTTTCGATGTCGGCCTCACGCTGGGTCCTAGACATGGAGGTCCAGAACTCAGAGGGAGTATCAGGAGGTCTCTTGGAGCCCCTCCTGTTTCGGACAAGTCTCACACCATCCCAATTGTACCCCTGTGGTACCTTGGAACCATCGGGCATTCTGTTGGGATCGTGAGGCTTCCATGTTGGCTTGATAGATTCAGGGGCGCTACTGGAGCTCGGTTCGGGAGGAGCTAAAGGCTTTGGTTCCCCTACGCCTCCTTGTTTTCCTTCTCCCTAGCATCGATTTCGGCGCATCTCCGATCGAGCTCATCCAACGGGTCCTCTTCTCCTTCAGGGACGTAGTCGGCAAAAAGCTGTTCGATGAGATCATCTTCGTTGAGGTCAGTAGACTTGTGCTGCTCAAAACAATTCTGATCATCAAGCGACGGAGGTCCTTTGTCTTCGATAGGGCTAGCAAGAGGGAAGGTAAGTTCACCTAGCGGAAGCTCCATGCGTTTGACTCGGAGGATCTTGAGGCTGTCGTTCTCGAGGGCATCACGGCATCCCTTTACGGGCGCTACAAGGTATTCATCCTTCCAGATGAAGCCTGGCTGAACATGGTACCCCAGAAAGATGCCTTCCTCTCCGGTAGGTGCAAACTTAGAGCTACCTGTAGCATTTTGCTTCGGATTGTTCCAATAGATGATTCTAGCGCCAAACGGTATGGCGAGGCCACTGAAATCCTCATCAAAACGATCTACCCAAGGAACGGTCTCAGTGTCGAATCGCTTCGAGGTGTTCAGGGCCATGGTGTGATGCTGTGCGGCCAAAGGCCACATCTTATCAGGAAGCCCCGCCTGGAGAAGGTTGGCACGAGTGCCTTCGAGGACAGTCCTGATCTCTCTCTCGATGACAGCCTTGTTTTGGTCAACATAGGCTCGAGAGGTATTGTGCCTGCAGCCAATCCGTTTAACAGCAGTTTCAAGCTCATACGCATTATCGGAGTACACTACACCGACACTGTCCTCAACTTGAAGAAAGTGCAGCAAGTTTTCGTAGCACTCCTCAGCGTTCTTGGAAACAGCCGGGTAGACATACCTGAAGTTGGACCAGACATCCTTAACCACGAATGCAACCGTTTCCCCCTCGAACCCAAAGTCTCGGAAGTCCTTCGTGATGACATGGTCAATCGTGATATGGTCCCCGAATTTCTTGGATGCGATAGTGCTCGATCCTCCCTTCTTTCGTGCATGAGGGGCCATCATTTTTGCCCTTTGGCACACTTTACAGAAGGGATTCTTGGGTCGATGGGTGAATTTGTGGGCAGCAGTCTCGGCTTCCAGCCTAAGTTTTTCGGAGCCTCCTACGTCATCGGGCGCTTCGTCGTGATCACTATCAGGTTCAGGTTCGGGATTGTCAGGCGGTCTTTCGAAGATCGATATTGAAAGGATGGTCGGCTCTTCGAACTTAGCAACCTTTTGCGGTAGCTCTCTCATGTCGACCTTGTCCTCGATCTTGGACCATTCGCCTCCCCTGAAAACCCAAGTTGTCCTGACCACGAAGCTAGGATGTCTCGACGCAGGAGTCCTAAAGGCTTTGGGTCTGTGTCCGATGATTACCTTACGGTGTTCTTCAGTTGCAGTCCAACCCGTTTTGCTTAGCTGTTCTTTGGAAATGGCGATCGGCGGCACCTTGGAAATTGCATCGCGGACCTCAGGGTCAAGGTGCTTACCCGGGTCCTCGTCTTGTTCATCTTCACCGGCGGGATGTTCATGCGCAGCACCGGCGAGCCCGCAAGGGCCGCTATCTACTGAAAAAGCGAGCTGCCCCCCTGGCTGAAAACCGGGGAGGCAATGTTACTCTCCTCTTCGATAGCTGGAGTGGCAACAGAGCCTTCTGCGATCACAGGGACCCTGCCTTTGAGTTTGCACTTCAGCTTCCTGCCGTCGGGAGTGACAAAGAAAGGGACCTTCCCCGCATGCCAGTGGAAGTCATAACCCTCGTCCATGCATCTTCGCCCGACGGAGCAAACGGGAGGAGTGCTTTCCAGTAGATAACATTCAACTGGGAGGCTCAGTTCAGGGATATCGACTTTGACAGATTGATCCCCAAGTACTGGGCCGTTCGCTGTGATTAGACTCACAGGTCTTGATGCAGTTTTGACCTCGACGCTCGGATAGTGAATCCTAAGATCCTCCTTGCTAATGAGGTCTTCTTCGCTACCAGTGTCAGCTAGGAACTCTAGGCCGGGCACTATGCCTGAGCAGGCAGGTGCGGGGGTGCGTTCGCATGACTCACATGTCAGGTCTTCACACATGTAACCACACTTGGTAGGTACATCGTTCATCATGCTGATCACCAATGCCTCAAGTTGCTTAGCTTCGATCCTGGCACGATTCTGTTCTTTCATGCTCGGCTTGGGGCAGTCCTCGGCGTTGGCGTAAGCCACGCTGAAACGACGTTTCCTCCTGATGTGCCTGAAACCATCGCCTTCAACAGGAATGGCCTTCATGACAGGTTCTTCACAGAAGGTGACCTTCAGTGGCTCTATCTTGAAAGTAGACTTGCCTACCCAGGCCCTAGAGGAGGGTTCCGGGGCAGTCTTCCTCCAGTTCCATGCCACTGCAGCAAAGCGAGGGTACTCTGGGAAATTTTTCTCTACCCTAACCTTGCTTTTAAGTCGCCGGACATTGATCGGGCAGTCGCTGCCTGGGGCATACCAGCCTGTTCTCTCCACGCGATGGTGTCTGATTAACACTCCACCCTTGAAGTCGACCTCCCATGTGTCCTCCAAAGGGCTTGGCTGCACAGCAGGTGCTGCGAGGCAACACGCTGCAGCCTTGTCCCTGCTCTTAGACCTACCTCGGCTCTTCGGTCTCCTGGGAGCGGGCGAGGGGGATCTAGGCTTAGGATTGGTGGGATCAGGGGTGGCGGCAGCCGCCTTAGCTTTCGCAGCTGCGGCTGACTTCTCCTGGTGGAGAAAGCGACAGTTCTCGCCCTTGTTGCACTTCCCTTTCTTCCAGAAAGTACAGACACGCTGTATTTTACCTCCGATCTTTGGGGCTTTGTCAGGCTTCTTCGAATTCGGCGATTGGGACCTAGTCTTGTGGAGGAAATTGCATTTGTCACCACGAGTACAGGTACCTTTCAGAAAGTCGTAGCACACTCCCTTCGGGCTGCTTGACCTCTTTGGGGAGCTGGCATTGCTGCTACGCGAGCGACTCGTGCTCCTAGATGGCGATCTACCTCTCTCACGGCCTCCTCGGCTGGAGGGGCGAGACGGGCGCGTCGGGGCAGGAGCCCCAAACTTGTCCCCATGGGACTTGGCGATCCTGTCTCGGTTCTTCCTGACCCTTTCCCTGGTAAGCAAGTCCCTAATCGACTGCAAAAGGAAGGAGTAGGTGTGAGAAGCGGATCCCTCCTTGGCACGGTCGTAAATCTCTAAGTCGTACTTCATACGACTTGACTTCCTGATCTGTCTGAGCAGAATGTCTCGTAGCACCATTTCCTCAGGGACATGGCTCATCCCTGCAATGACACTCTCCCAGTTGTGAAGGAAGGATGTGAGATCGTCTCCAACCATGTTAACCTTCAAAAGGTCCTCAACTGAGTAGAGCGAGCCCACTTCTTCATTAGTTTTGAAGTGTTGTTCGAAGAGGTACCTCACGGATCTCTTTTGGGCGGCCTCGGTTTCCTTGAAGTTCAGGATGTGTCTTCCGAGGTCTCCCTTTGCGACCTTACTAAGTGCAGCGAGCAGCTTTGTGTCGAGAGTCACAAACTTTCCTGGCTCCCTTAGCTTTTCGTGTGATGCATTCTTGTCATAAACTTCAAGGATCCAATCGAAAGCATCATCGGGTCTATCGCTGGCCGCACGTATAGCTTCACGGGTCGCAGTCTTCCACGATCTGTACGTTTCGGGATTTGGGAAGTCTGGCAACCTAATGCTCTCGGCTTCCTTTACCTTTGGCTTGTCGTCTTCGGTCCTATCACCTTTCATGAGGCGAAGGTTTTCGAGGATTGCTGCCTGAGTAGCGAGCAGTGTTTCTGAGGTCAGACCAGTGGCCGGCATCCCGGTTACGGGTGCTGCAGGATTTCCTAGACCTGGAGGGGTCGTCAAGGGTCCTGCAGTGGGTCCTGCAGGCTGGGCTAAGCCAGCCGCATTCGCACTGACCGGTCCACCGATCGTCTGTCCTTCTGAGGGCGCTGCAGCTGCACCAGCTTGGGGCTGTTGTGCAGTTGTGTTACCTGGATTCATCTGGGCCAGGAGTCCTCGCATGCTAGAGCTCAACATGTTTGGCGTTACCACATTTGGTGTAGAAGGTGCACTAGGAAACGCAGGGGCTTGTTGTTGTTGCGATTCTTCTGCGAACCTTAGTGCCCTTTCGGTGGCCAACAGCTTGTCCTCAATCTCGTCTTGCTGTTCTCTCGCAGCATCCAGCATCGCATCGAATTCTTCCCTTTCGGTTCTTTGGTAGACCTGGAAGTTTTCTTCGAACTCCGAGAGGAAGAACTGCGATTGTTGTGCAGCAAAACTGTTGAGTTGTTGATGATACTGCTCTTGCATCCTTTGAGCGAGAAGCGCCTCTGATTGTGAAACGTTTTGCTCAATGCTTGCAAATCGGGCTTGCATTTCGTCAAGCTCTTCGATAAGTCCAAGTTCCCTGGTGGCTGACCGATGCTCGAACCTTGCGAATCGCTCTTCACACGATGCCATTCGAGTAGCATGTACTCTTTCGGCGAGTTCCTCAAGATTCGAAACACCTTGTTCATTTGCACGGGCCTGTTCTTCCATGGCCAGTGTGTGCCTTCTCTCCGCTTCAATCTCTAGGAAACTTAGCTCCGTCCTGAGACGTGCTCTGTTCTCATCATGAACATGAAACACATTCATCTGCGAAAAGAAGTTCGCCGCCACGCTGAGGTTCCGACCATCATGCATGGACATGTTAGCGAAGTTCACTGCTTGAGGGTACGACTGTTGACCTAGATGCGTCTCTTGTGCCCCTGCTCGGCTTCCCGTTGCCGGGAGCAGCAGAGGTAGTCCTGTACGTCCTGTAGCTGCTTCTTCGGCAGGTACAAGTTCAGGTGAAGCATTCTCCAGGTTCGCATCCGCAAGCATTGTAGGCTATACGGCTGATAACCTATAGTTATCAGGGAAATACCAGGTTGTAATCACAAGCACTGAGGCAACCAAACCGTTAAGCCATGCAGGAGCTACGCTCTATTTTTCTACTGCAGAGGGCTTGCGAGGTAATGCAACGGGACGATATGCACATGATGTTAAAATGCAAGGGTTGTCACAATGCAAAACTACACCTAACGAGTGTCTCCAAAGAACCGTTGGAGTGCCCAAAACCCTCAAACCCTCAAACCCTCAAACCCTCAAACCCTCAAACCCTCAAACCCTCAAACCCTCAAACCCTCAAATTCCTCAAACCCTCAAATTCCTCAAACCCTCAAATTCCTCAAACCCTCAAATTCCTCAAACCCTCAAATTCCTCAAACCCTCAAATTCCTCAAACCCTCAAATTCCTCAAACCCTCAAATTCCTCAAACCCTCAAATTCCTCAAACCCTCAAATTCCTCAAACCCTCAAATTCCTCAAACCCTCAAATTCCTCAAACCCTCAAATTCCTCAAACCCTCAAATTCCTCAAACCCTCAAATTCCTCAAACCCTCAAATTCCTCAAACCCTCAAATTCCTCAAACCCTCAAATTCCTCAAACCCTCAAATTCCTCAAACCCTCAAATTCCTCAAACCCTCAAATTCCTCAAACCCTCAAATTCCTCAAACCCTCAAATTCCTCAAACCCTCAAATTCCTCAAACCCTCAAATTCCTCAAACCCTCAAATTCCTCAAACCCTCAAACCCTCAAACCCTCAAATTCCTCAAACCCTCAAAAACACAAACCCTCAAAAATTCCTCAAACCCTCAAACCCTCAAACCCTCAAACCCTCAAACCCTCAAACCCTCAAACCCTCAAACCCTCAAACCCTCAAACCCTCAAACCCTCAAACCCTCAAACCCTCAAACCCTCAAACCCTCAAACCCTCAAACCCTCAACCCTCAAACCCTCAAACCCTCAAACCCTCAAACCCTCAAACCCTCAAACCCTCAAACCCTCAAACCCTCAAACCCTCAAACCCTCAAACCCTCAAACCCTCAAACCCTCAAACCCTCAAACCCTCAAACCCTCAAACCCTCAAAGCCTCAAACCCTCAAACCCCCAAACCCTAAAACCCTCAAACCCTCAAACCCTCAAACCCTCAAACCTAAACCCCAAACGCCAAACCCCAAACCCTAAACCCCAAACCCCAAGCCCTAAACCCCAAACCCAAACTTCCACAAGTCCCCTGCCTGACACTGAGCCTCGTCGAGGAGGGCATGCTCCACCTGGGCGGGAAGGCCCCTCTGGGTTTTAAGTTTAGGGTTTAGGGTTTAGGGTTTCGGGTTTCGGGTGAGGGTTTTCAGTTTAGGGATGAGGGTTTAGGGTCGAGGGATTAAGGTTTAGGGTATAGGGTTTAGGGGGCTTGGTGCTTAGGGTTCAGGGACTAGGGTCTGGGGGTTTACGGCTGTGGGGCTTTAGGGCTTTGGGTTTAAGGTTTAGGGTTTAGGGCTTGGGATTCAGGTCTAAAGCTTCAAGCTTCAGGGATTATTTCGGGTTTAAGGTTTAGGGGTTAAAACCCTCAACCCTCAACCCTCAACCCTCAACCCTCAACCCTAAACCCTACTGAGGGTTTAGGGCCGGTTAGGGCTTACGTAGAGTTCACGTGGGCCCTCGGTTTTGGAAGAGCCTTGGGGGGCTTCAGGCAGGCTTTGGGCAGCTCGGGGAGGATGCCCGCTACTTGCCTAGCTTTTTCTCTGGTGCAGGGTTTAAGGTTTAGGGTTTAAAGGTTTGGGGTGACCAGGTTCAGGCATTTTAGTAACGGTTCAGGCGTCAGGGTCTGTAGGGTTTGGGACGATACAATACACAACTACCCAACAGGCGAGGAGATGTTGAACAGCTCCTCGCGCGACCGCTCAAAGATTGCACCAGCATGCAGCCATGTGCTATACCAATTGGGGGTTCCCTGCCCCACTACTACTTGTACCCCGAAGAACCCACTCTAAGCCCCAAACACCATAAACCCCTAGCAATTGGTTTTATTCCCGAACGCCCAAAACCCCAAACCCTAAATCTGTATCCCAAAGCAAGCCTGTTCTGGAAAGCCCGAGGCCAGCGCGTCTGACTCAGCACACAGCAGGCTCTCATTTTGCTCGTCGCAGACCGGGCGGATTTCTGAACAGCAAGGCTTTCGGATGTATAGGGTTCAGCTAGGGTTTAGGGTTTCGGCAACCCTCCATCCCCAAAGGCAAAATACACCCTCGACCACCCAAGGCTAAGCCCGAGGCAAGCCCTTTACCATAGTTCAAAAGCAGCTGGCATAGAGTGTCGACATCTTAAACAACCTAAACCCGGAACCCGGAACCCGGAACCCGGAACCCTGAACCCTGAACCCTGAACCCTGAACCCTGAACCCTGAACCCTGAACCCTGAACCCTAAACCCTAAACCCTAAACCCTAAACCCTAAACCCTAAGCCCTAGTTGGGATCTGGGGCTGTTGTCTAGATCGAGGTCCTCGGAGTTGGAACAGTCAAGGAGAGAAAGGGGTTTAGGATTTCATGGGGCCGAAGGCATAGACTTGGGGGTTTAATGTTTAACTAATGTAGCGATGCTTATGGAAATGGAATTGTGGTCACCAGCTTTTGCCCCTCTGCTTAGTGTTGGGAGTTCAGGGCTTAGGGTTTTGGGGTTCAGGGTTCGGGAGTATGTCAGTTCTATGAGTTTCGGACCCCGTTTTGGGTCCCTGACAGAAGGCGGCCCCCTGCCTTTGAGGAAACGGAACCTAGACAATGAGCAGCGACCTACAGCGTTTAGGGTGTAGGCTTTGGGGTTAAGGTTTAGGGTTTAGGGTTTAAGGTTTAGGGTTTAGGGTTTAGGGTTACACCCTCCCATATACCGATTGTTAAGTACGGCGTGCCATCTTCCTGGCCTTTGGGCGCCCGGGTGGTCGAGGACTTGGCCGCCTGGGGCATGTTGAGGCTCTACGGTTTAGGATCCTAGGATTTAGGATTCAGGCTTGAGGGCCGGGCTTAGGGGTTTGGGGTTTAGGGATTGAGGGCCTAAGGGGTTTAGGGTTTAGGGCTTAGGGTTTAGGATTCAGGGTTAGCGCTGAGGGTTTAGGAGTATTCAGGGTGAGGGCTTAGGGGTTTAGGGTTCTGGGTCTGGGGTTGAGTGGGCGGCAAGAACTCTGGGATGGCTTTACGATTATATTTATAGTTACTTCTATTTGAATTAGAATAGAATCATCTGATAGTTATATGAATCGCTAACCGTAACAGACCTCAAGCTCTCCTGGAGGCTTTTCGAGAGGCCGAGGATTTTCATGAACGAAGGCTGCACGCCATAAGATCCTTGCGGGCCATCTTGTTCAGCGCAGGTAATACCTTGGAACGTGACTGGCCACGTGGTGACCCCGATGTGAACCAGAAATGGAGCCCATTGTGCTTGAGTCAGTTGGCAGCTGACACACGGGCGCCAGCTGGTGATAGCAGTGAGAGCTGGCCCTAGTAATTTCATTTTGAGCGTTTGTGAGTTTGTGTTCAATCAAGATGCTTTGGGAGAGACGGCATTCCAGGTATCACTGCTGGAAATCGTTTTCGTGATACTGTGAGGGATTTGTTGGTTTTGCTGTTTCTTGTTTTGGGGGGGAAGTGGGTTTCATCCAGCTTAATGCCCTTTTTGCCTTTGCCACCCACGGTGGTGACTATGATCGCCTTGGTGAGGAAAGCCATGAGGGATGCCTTCAAAGCGCGGGGTTTAAGCGGTTTGTTTGTCTCGGTTCTTGACCGGAGATTGGTGTCGGTTTCCCTTTGGACGGGATTGTGAAGCGCTTCGACCCAGCTCTTGCAGCTTGCGAGGCGAACGGTGCCGGAGTTTTGCCTTGGGTTGGGAGCGTCGCCGCTCTCGCCAGGCCAATCTGAGCAGCGTGCCTCACCGCTTCTTGCTGTGCGCGTGCCTCAGCGCCTGTATGTGCGCTATACTTATTGTACATCTCTCATATAAGTCTTATCATGCAAATTCGATAGAAATTACAATACAGGTACAGTCGAGTTAGAATCTAAGTACAATATAGTTATAAGAAAATATCAGAAGTGTATGACATTCACAAATATAGATTTTAATTCTAGCTGTAGCTTTAATAATGAATATCGTAATGATAGTAATTGTATTACTTATAGAAACTAAAGTACGTTTTCAGGGTGCATTGGTGGTTGCAAAGCCCAAAACCCTGGAAGGCCCACATGGCCCCAAACCCCGAAGTCTAACCTTTAAAAAAGCCCTAAAACCCTAAGACCCTAAAACCCTAAAACCCTAAAAACCCTAAAACCCTAAGACCCTAAAACCCTAAAACCCTAAAACCCTAAAGCCCTAAAACCCTAAACTTAAATCCCTAAACCCTAAACCCTAAACCCTAAACTCTAAACCCTAAACCCTGAACCCTGAACCCTAAACCCTAAACCCCAATCCAAAACCCCAAGCCCTGAACCCTATGACCCAACCGCCACTGCAAAGTGGGGTGGCGCCTCCTTCTGTGCGGCCAGGGTCCGCCTCGCCACCTCCTCGTTGGGGGTTTGAGGGTCTGTTTAGGGTTTCGGGTTTAGGGTTTCGGGTTTTGGGTTTGGGGTTTAGGCGTTTAGGGTTTCAAGGATGTGTAGGGTTTCAGGGTGTTTAAGGGTGTTTGAAGGTGTTTTATAGTGTTTAAGGGTGTTTTAAGGGTGGTCAAGGGTGTTTAAGGGTGTTTAAGGGATTTTAAGAGTGGTTAAGGGTTCAAGTTTGTTTAGGGTTGAGGGTCATGTTTCAAGGATGTAGGGTCTTACAGCTACTGCTAAGGGATTCAGGTTCAGGTTTGGGTCTTTTTGCCAAGCTTCTTGGGATTAAGGGATTAAGGATAGCTTTTTGGGTTTACGGCAGGGCTCGTCGCTGTTTGGTTGGTTCCTTAAGGCCCTTTAGATTCTCTGCGAAGATTTCCTGATTGTGATCCTCTGATCATCTTAAACCCAAACTAAGAAGGCATACTTCCCGCAAACTTAAAACCCTGCAAACCCTAAACCAAATAAGCAAAACTTACAACTTCCCTAAGGCCTACCCTGCAACGGCTACATTTTAGCCGGGGCTTCCTATCACCTGCACCACGTTGTGTCCCCTTTGGGGCGGTTGGATGGGGCCCTACTTCAATCAAGGGTTTAGGGGGTTTAGGGTTTAGTTAGGGTTTAGGGTCCAAACACTAGACTGCTAAAGGGTGCACCTTTCGCCAAGGAGGAGGAAAACATAGGGGATCTCACACCCACCTCCAACCGAAAGGTGTTACTAAATTCTAGCCAACATACGAAGCCGTGGTTTGGACCTTGACGCCTGCTACATCAACCGCAATCCCGAAACCCTGAAACCCTGAAACCCTGAAACCCTGAAACCCTGAAACCCTGAAACCCTGAAACCCTGAAACCCTGAAACCCTAAAACCCTAAACCCTAAAACCCTGAAGCTTAAAAAACTGAAATCCAAGACCCAAAACCCTAAAACCCCTAAACCCTAAACCCGAAACCCTAAACCCCATCATTCACTTCTCCTTCACGTGGGCCACTTCCTCTTCAAAAGCGCGCTGCAGCTTCTCGTAGGAAAACTTTTTGCGGTGCCTGGCTGTGTGTTAAGCAGGGTACTCGTGCAATTCCAGAATTGCCATGCTTTCTTTTCCTAGCAGCCAACAGTAAGCTCTTGGGACGCTTCTCAAGGTTCAGGTTTCAGGGCACAATGAGAAACTGGCCATGACAGTGGTGTGTTGACTCATGTAGCCCCTCCCCACTCGCAAAACGAAGCAGTGCCCTAAGACCCTGAATCGGCCTGACTCACCCTGAGGCGCTTACAAGCCATGAGTTAATACGAAAAACCATTACATAAAGTCACGTACAAGACATAACACAGGGAACACATAAGATTGTGTATACATACATATATATATATATAACATGATGATGCTGCTGCTGATGATAATATACATATAAATAAATAAATATAAATAAATATATATATATATATATATTATATTCAACCATTTTTTGTTTATCATTCTCGCAGGTTATATACTGATAATAATAACGCAGCCTGGAAATATTGGACCTTTGTAGTACTAGTTATAAACATGTGTATGTATGTATGTATGTATGTATGTATGTATGTATATATATATATATATGTATGTATGTATGTATCAATATATGTATTGCCTTCCGTAGAATATGAGTTGCTTTGTATAAAGTCGGATATCGGTAGCAAGCAATAGATACACCTTCTCAACTAAAGCACACACTTGTCACACAATACTTTTTAAAGAGTCATGACGCCCTCAAAAACTCTGAAGCCTCTTCAAAACCAAAAGGCCTGCGAACCCAAACTTTGTTGAACGCCATAAGCCCGGGGGCCTTTCAACGGGAGAAGCCATGAACCAGGGTTTAGGGTTTAGGGATTTGATGTACAGCCGCCAGCTCCTGCACCCTAAGCCCATAATCCTAAACCCGAAGCCCATACCTGAAGCAAACCACTTCCCGCCTCTCTGCCGGCTCGCCGGCAAAGTGCACCGTCCAGTCTCGGAAGAGCCTCTCCGTCTCCTCGAGATCTACTACCTAGGGTTTAGGGTTCAGGGTTTAGAGTTTACTGTCTCTCAACTTACAAAGGCCGGTGTGGCCTCTTTATCTGTTACCCTATCGGCCGTAGATACCCTAGTAAGAACCGCGAATGTATGCCACTATAAAACAGAATCCCTGTTTAAAGAGACCACCAACCCATATGACTCTTGACCCGGAACCTCTTAACCCCGAGATCCTTAGCCTTAATGTCAATATTCCCGAGTCGCTATATCCCTGAAGTGCTGAAGCACTAAGCCCTAAACCTCTGAACCCTAGCGCCAAGCCTGGAAGTCCCCTAATCGTTCGTGTGTGGCGATTTCGGGAACCCGGATCCGAGCAGTTAAATCAACGCCTATGAGTGAAAAGCTCCCTAAACCCTAAATCCTAAACCCCTGAACCCCTAAACCAACACACCCAGATAGGCTCCCATACCCTAGGCCCTGCAGATGACCAAGGCCCTCAACCTAGTCTGGGATGTTGGCCTCCTCGCTAAGAGCCTTAACCTGGACCCGAGAGTACTGGTAAAGGGCTAAAAAGGGAACCTAAACCCGAAAGGAAGGGCGCTATTCTGCGTCCTAGGTCCTGCTGTCGTTGCAAGCCCTGCGCGCTAGTTCAAAAAAACAGGATCTGGCGCGCAGGTCTGCCTTACATGGCTCAGGGTTGAAAGCTCAGGGTCACTTCCCAAAAAAAAAAAGGGTAATTCCGCAAGCCCCTCCCCCGCCCCCCCTACCCCTCCTCCCCTCTCCTCCCCCGCTCCCTCCCCCCCGCCCTCCCCTCCCCCCTCCCCCCGTCCCCCCAAAAAGCACGCAATAATGATAAAGAGTACCTCCCAATCCTCCCCCCTCCTGCCCCTGTTATGGATCTCTCCGTCTAGCGCTGCTTCTTTCTGTCTTTCAGTCAGACTCAGGGGGCCGGTGGCTCAACCCCCCTTCCCGCCCTTTACCCTATCCCCTAAACCCTAAACCCTAAACCCTGAACCCAAAACCCTAAACCCTCAACCCTAAACCCTAAACCCGCTCAACCCTAAACCCTAGCCCCTGGCCTGCCCAAGTTGATGGCTCCGCTCCATGTAGCGGTCCAGGCTCTCAGCGCCCCTCTTGGATAGGTAACTCCTTGCGGGTTCGCTTGGGGTTCGGGTTTAGGGTTTAGGCTTTAGGCTTTAGGGTTTAGGGTTTAGGGTTTAGGGTTTAGGGTTTAGGGTTTAGGCTTTAGGGTTTAGGGTTTAGGGTTTAGGGTTTAGGGTTTAGGGTTGAGGGCTATTAAGGGGTTAGGGTTTTGAGGTTGAGGGCTACTGAGGGTTTAGGGTTCGAAGGTGGGGGGTTGCTTATTTAAGGGCTTTAGGTTTAGGAGGCTTGCTTACGGTTGAAGATTATTCAGGGCCTTAGCTTTATGAAGGGTTTATTGAGGGTTTAGGGCTTCGGCTTTTCCCAGACCCATGGTTCAGGCTGCGGGAAAAAGGGTTCATGTAGTTCTTTCTCAGCGATGGGTCTGTGTGTGTTTCCTGCACTTCTAGTGCGGAACACGTGGTTTAGGGTTTAGGGTGAACCTTATAAATCCGAAACCCACACCCGAACAGCTCGGAACCCTCCTGACTAGGCAAGTGTCTCCACAATGCGAAGCCAAAACCCTAAACTGGGGTTTACCCTAAACCCTAAACCCTAAACCCTAAACCCTAAACCCTAAACCCTAAACCCTAAACCCTAAGGGTATTTAGGGTAACCAGGCTTACTATGGGACTGGCAGGATCCTCCGCACCCTCACCCCTAACCCCTAAACCCCTAAACCCTAACCATCAAGTCGTGGTCCTCTCTGCTTGCTCCAGCTGCTCATTGGCGCGGTGGACCAAATCCTTCGCCAGGTCTGAGCCCTAACCCTAAACCCTAAACCCGAAACCCGAAACCGCAAACACTAAACCTTAAACCATAAACCCAAAACCTTAAAGCCTAAACCCTAAACCCTAAACCCTAAAGCCTAAACCCTAAAGCCTAAGCCCTAAATCCTAAACCCTAAACCCTAAACCCTAAACCCTGCAGCGCTGTGCTTTCAAACCCTGAGTCGCCCCAACAACGTAAGCGACTCAGCCCTTTGAAAAACCTCCAGTCTGCCACGAAAAAAACCCTAGGGTTTAGGGTTTAGGGTTTAGGGTTTAGGGTTTAGGGTTTAGGGTTTAGGGTTTAGGGTTTAGGGTTTAGGGTTTAGGGTTTAGGGTTTAGGGTTTAGGGTTTAGGGTTTAGGGTTTAGGCTTTAGGGTTTAGGGTTTGAGGTTTGGGGGGTCCAAGGCCCGTCCTGGATCTCCTGGATGTTTGCCTGGCGATCTGTCTCGATAAGAGCCCCTTCCCCCTCGATGTGGCGGAGCCCCAAGAACCCTAAACCCTAAACCCTAAACGCTAAACCCTAAACCCTAAACCCTAAATAAGCCCGGAAGCCGACAAGCCTATATCCTAAACCCTAAGCCTTAAAACCTTACATAGATGCCAATAGCCCATAAGCCCTAAGCCCTAAGCCCCCCCAAGCCCCCAAGGCCTATGAAAGCCTATGTCAACCCCAAGCCCAAAGTAAGCCCTTAGGGTTTAGGGTTGAGGCTCCAAACCCCTGAACACCCTGACGCCTTGATGTTTGCCTCAAAGCTCGTCTCCTGGCAGGTGCAGGAGAGGGGGTTTAGGGTTTAGGGTTTAAGGTTTAGGGTTTAGGAGGGGTGGATGGGAGGGGGGGGCGGGGGGTGGGATTGTTCAGCTTTTTCGGGGTTTAGGGTCAGGATTGAGGTTGCGGGTTTAGGGTTTCGGGCCCTAGGCGCCAAATTTAAGGCCGACTATTATGGCAGGAAACCTATTGCATTGGAGGTGTTGATGGTTTTTCAAGGCTTTTTGGGAACTTTAGGGCTTGGATCTAACATTCTCGGGCCTGTAGGGATTCCCACTCTTATTGAACACGCCTAGAAAAATGAGAAAAAAAAGGAAACAACGATTCGTGCCGGGCATCATACTCTGAGTCTAAACACGAAACCCTAAACTGCAGAAATCCTTGAGAACACTCCAAACGCAGAAAAAAAGCCCTGAATTTACTAAACCAAATACCCCAAATGCCCTAAATAACCAACATAGCCGAAATAGCCGAAAAAGCCTAAATACCCCAAGTACCCTAAATAGCCTAAATAGCCTAAATACCCTAAACCGCCTAAAACCCTTCGAGCACCTCTTCACGCCGGTGGCGCGTTGTGCCTTTCGCGTTTGGGCGAAAATGCATCTAGGGTTGGGGTTTAGGGTTTGGGGTTTGGGGTTTGGGGTTTGGGGTTTGGGGTTTGGGGTTTGGGGTTTGGGGTTTAGGGTTTAGGGTTTTGGGTTTAGGGTTTAGGGTATCTAGTTTTTTACCTGAGGAGTCCGAAACGAACCCCAGGCGCGTAGTTCGTGTAGTACTCGTCCAACAGGAAAGCAGGAAAGAAACAATTCGGGCCTTGGCTTGGGCGGGTGGTAAGCTCCCGGGTTTTGGGTTTTTGGGGTCTTCAGGGTTTGGGCACCCTAAACCCTAAACGCTAAACCTAAACCCCAGACCCGAAACCCAGGGCTTTCCGGTTGTTTGGGACGTTTCATGCTTTTAGGCCGTTGGGGCTTTCACGAACCAGTGCATCCCAAACAGGTTTTACGGTGAGGGTATCCCCCCAACTTCTTCCGCCTGGTTATTAGTAGGGAATGGGGGAATTAGTGTCCTGCAAATACCTTAAAGAGGACTGTGTGGGGTACCTCATTCCCTCATTCCCTACTAAGAAGCAGCCAGTCTTTCCTGCTACTTCAAGTCTGTCCCCTTTGGGGGTTGACGTTTGCGGACAGTATGTGTGCTGGGGCTTCGGGCTGGAGAGTAGGCAATATTCAGGGTGGCCCCTTGGGGATTAGGTTTGGTGACCTCTGACAAACCCTAAGTCCCTGGCCACTAAGCTCACGCAAAAACCGACGCTGCAACTGTGCACTCCTACCGGAATACATTGAACAACCCTAAACATCACCAAGCTCGAAATCCCGAGTCATGAGCCCGAAACGAAGAGCCCAAACCCTAAAACGCTAAAGCCCTAAACCCCAAACCCCTAAACCCTAAAGCCCTAAACCGTGAAGCCCTAAACCCTAAACCCCAAACCCTAAACCCTGAGCCCTAAACCCTAAACCCCGAACCCTAAACCCCATACCCTAAACCCAAACCCCTCAACCCTGAAGCGCCTTTTGAGCCGAGATCACGAAAGGACATCGGGCATCCACCTCGCGGTCGGCCCTTTACATCTTCCGAAAGCTTTCCGTAAACAACACCCCGGAGGGTTTAGGGTTTAGGGTTTAGGGCTTGGGGTTTAGGGTTTAGGGGGTTTAGGCGTAGGGTTCTCAGCAATCTAGGAGAGAAAGGCAGCTTTTTGAGGTTGAGTTAGGCTGAAAAGGAAATCGGAAAACTGAGCCCAGAAAATAATCAGGGTACTGCTGGGCATCCTAGTCGTTCGTGGATGTTGGAATTTTCTATCTAAGGGTTTGGTGGTAGGGTTCAGAGCTTGGGGTTTAGGGCTGGACGGGGTGCTAGCGTGCTCAGGGTCTAGCTGGACACTGCCCTACTAAACCCTAATCCCAAAACAGGCCCATTTGGGGTTTCAAAACAAGGTATCGTATTGCACAACATTTTGCAAGATTCTTGCAAAGGGATGATACTTTACTTGCAGGCATGCTGCACCCAACGAGGTGCCCCCAACACCCTGAACCCATAACAAGCCCTACGCCCGAATCCCTCGACTCTAAACCGCAAACCCTAAACACTTTTTTGCTGAAGAAATTCTCTAGGGAACCAAACATTAGGGTTTAGGGTTTAGGGCTTAAAACAGGGAACAGGGGCCCACTCTGGGTCCTAGTACCCAGGGATGAGGGTGCCCCGTGGGCTTTTGGGCTGGGAGCTTGGCGCAGGGCTTCGGAGTTGGGGTTTAGGGTTTAGGGTTTAGGGTTTAAGGGTTTAGGGTTTAGGGTTTAGGATTTAGGGGTTTAGGGTTTAGGGTTTAGGGTTTAGGATTTAGGGGTTTAGGGGTTTGGGGAAGCCCTCAACTCCTAAAACTCTTTTCCGGCCAAGATTCTGCTCGGGCCCCTTGGCCTGCCCGGAAGAGCGCGGTAGGGAGGTGAAACCAAGAGGTCTGTTTAGGGTTTAGGGTTTAGGGTTTAGGGTTTAGGGTTTAGGGTTTAGGGTTTAGGGTTTAGGGTTTAGGGTTTCTGGTGTAAGGTTCAGGGTAGGAGTTGTGGGCGTTGAGGGTTAGGAATGCTGGGTTACGGCTTAGGGGTTTCGGGGTTTAGGGCAAAGGGGCTCATGGGGGTTCAAGGGGCTTAGTCATTGCCTCTTCGGCGCTGTGAACAACATGAAAGACCACGAGAAACCTGAATAAATTAAAGACCAAGGCACAAGGAGAGGCATGGATATTTTCTTGATTGCTTGGACAAAACAAATGGGAAGATGCAAAGACACACGCATGACAGAATGTCTTGTCTGAAACTTGTAGTTGGTGGGTCTTCGGACTGTACATGTCCTGAATAAACCCTAAACCCTAAAAACAAACCTTAAGTAGAGCTCCTGCTTCATACCATTCATTGCAGCTCTGCTCAGAACAAGACTCCGAACCCTAAAAAAGTCCTAAGCCCTGAGCCCTCGACCTGGGACGAAGGCAGAAATGTCACTTTCACTTCAGAATACCTCTAAACCCTAAACCCTAATATCTGGGTTTAGGGCTCTGAAGGTCCTTGAAACCATCCAGATAAAGAGTCCCTGAAAAAGGTGAAAGCGTCTTACTAAGAAGGGAACCTACCTTTTGGTTGCTTTGGGGAAACAGGTATGTGGAACAACTACCA
Source organism: Symbiodinium natans (assembly GCA_905221605.1). Classification (NCBI taxonomy): domain Eukaryota; class Dinophyceae; order Suessiales; family Symbiodiniaceae; genus Symbiodinium; species Symbiodinium natans. The sequence continues at coordinate 625,484 of CAJNDS010002121.1, read as the reverse complement.
CCTAAACCCGAAAACCTAAACCATAAGCAACAAAAGGGGGAAAGCCCCTTACTAAGAAGGGTACCTCCATAAGCCCCTAAACCCTAACTCTGCCGAGGGCTCGAAAGGTCTGGTTTATGTTAAGGCTTTAAGGGTCGTCCCCCAAACTAGCCTGAACCCTGGAACAAGATGAACAGCACTGCAGCCACCAACCAGCTCTGCCTTCCAGCCTATTTCACTCGAGCTGAAGCACCGGCGGCAACAAATGTTCGTAGACACCCCCGGCCGTCGGAACATCAACGTCATCCACCAGGCTCACGTACAGCGATCTCTGGTGGACAAGGAGATGTATGGGGCGCATCGCATCCGGACACTGCAGGACTTCGGCGGGAGCTGTGTCTCCTGGATGGAAGGCCAGCACCTTCCGTGAATTGCATTCTCCGACATAGATCTTTTCATCTTCGGCTACGAAAAGGCACCATGGAAAGTCTGGTCCGCCCACGTCTACAGCCGAGACCTGTCCCACCACGACAGGCTCCAGCGACTCAGCCGGATTGAAGCGTAAAACCCGGGTCCACGCCTTCAGATTGTCAGTGATGTAGATCACTTCATCCTTGGCAGCAAATATCGCCCTGCCCTGGAAGCGCAGCTGTTCTGGAAGACTCTCTGAGGCAATCACTGTTTGGAGAGTGGAGCCTACCACCTTCTGCACCACCTTTCCGCCTTCTGCAAGCAGGTAGACGACCCCATTAGGCGAGCAGAACAGACCAACAGGACCATCAATGTCGCCACAGACCAAATGTCCACGTCCGTCTTGAAATCGAACAAGCCTCTCGTTGCAGAGATCCAGCACCAAAATCTCGCCGGTGGGCAAGATGCACACATCACAAAGCCGCCCCAGGTCATTGATTCCAGTGGTTCCCACTGCCTGACCCACAACTTTTCGTGCGCTGGTGGCAGGGCCACCAGGCTTCCAACAAAAGACGTTGCCTTCAAAGTCAGCGATGCAGATGTGGCCTTCGTGCCAGCACAAGGAGTTGCAAGGCATGGGCAACACTTCTCTCCAAGCTTCAGCGCTGGCACCCAAATCCGGAGTCCAATGTTTCAAACACCGTCTCCTTGGCCGAAAGTCCAGTGAGCTCTGGGAGCTTTGAGCTCGCATTCGATGCCGAATCTGCAATGCATCCTCAAGCTCTTGGTGCAGTTCTGCCGCGCTTGGACCGGATAGAGTGAAGCGGCCGGCTCGAAGCAAGTTCTCAAGAGAGAACGACTGGAAATCCACAAGCTGCAGCAGCATGCCTAGAAAGACCTTTCTGTCGTCTGAGATCTTTAGCCAATTCAAGATGCCCTTTAAGACCCCTTCCTCCCTGGACACACACAGATCTTCTCTTTTCAAGATTCGGGCCAGTTGATGAGCACCCAGTTTTCCAAAATCTGGATGCTTGCTGCAAGCCTCAAACTCCTCAGCAACTTTCTCTTCACACACGGCTCGCAGGCTGTGGAGAAGATGCGCTTCTTGTAGGATTTGCAGAGCTGTGACACTGTTTATGGATGCGCAAAGGCCAGTCTCAATAGCACTTGCAAACGCGGGCAAGTCATAAGCTTGTGCCAGGCGCAGAAGTTCAAGACCAGTTTGTACGTTCACCTCTGGCTGACCACCATAGATGTAGTCCAGCAGGGCGGACGTTGCTGCTTTAGATGCAGCGATATCCACGGGCTCTTTTCGTTGCACGCGGTCTGCTTCTAGAAAGGAACCACCTAAGAGCTTTCGAAAATAGACGCTTGCAGCAGAAAGCAGGGCCGTGTGGGCGCGATGCTCGGCACCATCGTTGTCCTTCAGCACAACGTCGCAGAGATGCGTTTCCATCCAGAAGTCGCGCATTTGCTGCATGACGCTGGCCTGATGCTGCGCCAGATTTGCGTGTTCAAGCTTGACAGCTACCATGGCGCCCAAACTTACAGGGTCTGTCACCAAGCGCTATTTTTTGCTTTGAACCGAAGTTCGAGACTATTTGAGCCTAAGCCCCTCAACTTCTCAGTGGGTCTCACTCACTTCCTGTCTGAGCACTCAAAATACCCCTGGCTGTAGTGTGGGGGGTTTAGGGTTGAAGGTTTAAAGTTTAGAATTTAGGGCTATAGGCTAATTGGAGTCTGGGGGATGTGGACAGGTTTAGGGGGCGTAGGCGCAGTTCCCATCAAGCACCCGAAGCCCTGGCTAGCCACTAAACCCTACCTGTGGCGCCCCAAAAAAGGCTAGAAATTCGTAGGCCGTAACCCCTATAAGTACAGAGCATATCCCCCCCGAGGATAGTCGGCAAATGGGAGCCCCAGGTGAACCGTAAAGCAGCCCTGGGTCTCCCCGCTTTCTTCTGGCAACCGCAGCAGCGCACAGGGGCGAGGCAACAAAGGACGCAGCTGCAAGCCCTAATCACTAAACCCTAAACCCTAAGAAGACTTCGTGCTGCCCCCTGTTTAAGACACGGAGGCTTGCTTACCTGTTCTGACCTTGATGCTCTCTTGACCAGCTTCCTGCACTTCGTCTTGCACTACGAAGATGAACTGCGAAGACATGGACATGGATTGCCGCCTATGAATCAAGACTCCAGAATTTCGGTAGTTTTGCTCTGCAGCAAAGAGGAGACATGCATCTGCACCTGCACCTCAGAGCCTAAACTGTAAACTGCACAGCTACAGGGCTATTGGCCCCGCTTCCTCCCCGCCCCAGTCTACTGCAGACAGCTCTTGAACAGGCGACATGCAGGTTCTCATGTCGGAGGGTTTAGGGTTTAGGGTTTAGGGTTTAGGGTTTAGGGTTTAGGGTTTAGGGTTTAGGGTTTAGGGTTCAGAAAGATAAGAAAAGCGTTGAGCAAGCCCCTGAGCCTTGGGCTGCAGCCCCAAAACTTATTCAGCCCTTCAGACGCGGATTGGTGTTGCACGAAAATTGGGGTTTAGGGTTTAGGGTTCGGGCATCCCTTGGCACGTTCAGATGATTTGTGGAAGCAAGGGATGCCTTCCCACAGAGTATCTTCGAGCCATCTGACCAGGACCCAGAGCAACCTAGTTCAGAACAACGGTCAGAAGCCCAAACCGCCCAAACCCTATAAACCCTTAAAACCCTCTAACCCTCTAAACCGAGACCCCTAAGGCCCTAAACCCTGCACGCCAAAGCTAGGAGGTTTCTTTTCCAGCGCTGTCACTGTACCTGGTTGCAAAAACACAGGCGTTTCGTTAAGACAGGGGCCTGTTGTAAAGCAGTGTCTGATGTATATCAAAAAGGAGCAAGCTAGTTCACAAACCGTAGGACCCACCCAAACCAAAACAGGCAAAAGCACCCACCAGCTAGGGTTTAGTATTGTAGGGGTGTAGGGTCTATGATGCAAAGAAGAGCCTGGACCACAGTAAAGACTACACCCTAAATAACAACCCCCCGAATCAAACCCAATAGTTCTGTTCAAGTTCTATCATTGGAGCCCCTACTTCACCTGGGACATAAGGGCAACAGTTTAGGGTGTCTTTTGAAGGTCATGTGATTGAGGATCTGGACTTCCGGCTTTTGGGGGAGGAACCCTATTCCTACTCGCGGCAGCCTCTTTTTTGCACAGGGCAATTCGAGGTGACTTGCACTTGGCCTGTCTGACGGTCTCTTGAAGACCCAGCAGGTTTCCGCCGTTCGGCGGAGCTCTATATATGTTACCTTATATGCGAGTTGCGCACGAACAAGCAAGGCGATTGTTCAACCCTGCGTCAGCTGGAGGTCTCAATCGAACCCTTGAACCCCTGACCCTAAACCATAGACCTGCAACCCTTGACCACAAACCTAAAGGATTTGCAGTTTTGCTGTTCAGGCTGCAATTTTCTTGCTTCAGGTGCGAAAAGCTCAGCAACCTGGCACAAGGAACCTGAAGGTTGCTCGGTAACCTTTTTGTCCGGTGGATTCTCTGTGGGTTTAGGGTTTAGGGTTTAGGGTTTAGGGTTTAGGGTTTAGGGTTTAGGGTTTAGGGTTTAGGGTTCAGAAAAAGGGAAAAAGGCCACCATTGAGTGTTTGTGAACCCCGAAACACCAAGCCCCAGGGTTGTGGGGTTACAGGCTTCTAAAGGCCTTCTACCCTAAACCCTAAACCCTAAACCCTAAACCCTAAACCCTAAACCCTAAACCCTAAACCCTAAACCCTAAACCCTAAACCCTAAACCCTAAACCCTAAACCCTAAGGTTAGAATACCGAGCTGCCGGTGCAGGAGGAGGGGGTCTTCGAGGGCATCCCCAAACCCTAAACCCGCCGTACGCCTACAAAACCACGAGACTTGTCAAATCAAAACTAATACCTTAGTTGTCCAGTAACCTGGGGGAATTCAAGGCTAACCTTTGGGACTATAAGGGGATTATACTACCCCAAAAAGGTTAAAGGTTACCTACTCTACTACTCGGAGACCCTAAACCCTAAACTCCCAAGCTTAAGGACACCTTAATATCCTAAACCCAAGAGCGCTTTGCCCCCCTAAACCCTAAAGGGCCAAAATCCAAAACACACACCCAAAGCTCAAGAACCCAAACCCTACTTAAGCCTTCTTGTCTCAACCAAAAACCTAAACCCTAAACCCTAATTAAGCCCAAACCCCTAAAAGTCGGCCCTGCTGTTCGTGGCAACTCGAGGTGAGTTGCACGGCCCACGCGCCATGGAAGCTGCTTGCTCAGCGCTGCCTGGTCGCTGAAGCAACTCGTTTAGGGTTTAGGGTTTAGGGTTTGGGGTTTGGGGTTTGGGGTTTGGGGTTTGGGGTTTGGGGTTTGGGGTTTGGGGTTTGGGGTTTGGGGTTTGATGGCTGGGTTTAGGTTGGTTGTTGCGCTCTTCCAGGCGTTTTGAGGGAAGTCCTATCATTGAACCGCTTAAAGTTGCGTAATTGTTTTAGACCCCACCGAAATCCCAAACCCCTACAGCTCCAAACGCCTTCCCGCCAACTAGCGCTAGCAATCATAATGATCAAGCTGGTTAACCAGAATAACGATAACGATCCATATATCTAGAGCAATCTGATATTCACACAGTAAAACTAACACGAAAAGGCACAAATAATACTAGCAAGAACAATCGCAATACCAAAACCAAATGAATAGTCACAGAATGGACGTCAAGATAAGCAGCGAGCAAAAACATGCTCATGAGAAAACAGAAGCACCAAACAAATCTTAATGAGAAACCCTAAACCCTAAACCCTAAACCTTAAACCCTAAACCCTAAACCCCAACCAGCAGCGGCCAAGCCTCGCGTCGCTGCCGCTGGAAAACAGAACGGACAAACGCCTGGCAGGGCTCCGGGATTGATTCACGTGATCCTTGCAGAACCTAAGTTTAGGGCTTGGTGTATATCTAGAAGCTTTTTAAGTAAGGTGTACGGGTTAAGACTTATAGGCACAAATAGCAGCACAAGCCGCAGGGCTTGCTCTGTGAGACTCATCAGTCTGCTGCCAACCCGAGCTGCGCAGGGCGTGGTACCCATAATCACCGCCTAATTTAGTCAACGGCCCCACGCGGTTTAGTGTTTCGGGTTTAGGGCTTACCATTGAGGGTTTACGGTTGAGGGTTTGGTTGGGTATGAGGCCCTGAGTTTCAGGGTTCACCGGTTTCCTTGGACACCAAAGGACCTTCTTCAGTGCATTGGACTCCATCTGTCTGCTCAATCAACTTGACTACCGTAAACAGCGTGGACATTCCCTCTATGAAGCTCCTCAATGCTGAAGCGTTTATGCCAGGATGGGCTACTAGGCCTTAAAATCCCCATAATGAACCCTATAACGGGCCTTTTAAGGATTATAGGGTATCATAGCCCTTCAAGGGATTATAGGGTAAAATAGCCCTTCAAGGGATTATAGGAGTATCATAGCCCATCCTGGTGGGTAGGTGTGGGAGCGAAGGCTTCTGGGGTTTAGGGTTTAGGGTTTAGGGTTTAGCGTGCAGAAGCCGGCACGGGGCGAGCCTTCCTTCTAGTGCTGCAACGGCGCCAGCGCTCCCTCCTGGAGGGCTTTTAGGGTTTAGGGTTGAGGGTTTAGGGTTCAGGGTTGAGGGCTTAGGCTTTGGGAATGTATGGACCAGCTTCAGACTACATTCAGCAGGTTACAATCCCAACTCTCGCCCTAAACCCTATCTGAACTCCAAACCTGTAACACCTGAAAACCGAAAGCCCTAAGCCCTGAACCCTGAACCCTAAACCCCAAACCCTGAACCCGAAACCCCAAACCGATTGGCTTCCTCGCACGCGCGAACTTAATCCTTGGCGTCGTGCATCTGTGACGCGAATAAGCCCTGGCTTCAGGGCCGTGGGGGCGTTTAAGCGCATGGTGCTCCTCGGACACGAGGTTCAGAGCTTCCGCCAGGAAGCCAGATCTCGGCCGAGGCACGGGGTTTAGGGCTTAGGGTTTCATTCAAGGGTTTGCGGTTTAGGGTTTAGGGTTTAGGTTTAATTGAAGGGTCTGGCTAGATTGCGGGGTTTCGGTTCAGGGTGTGCGGAGCATAAAACCCTCGAAGCCCTAAACAATTTGGTGGCCGTGAGAGGCCTCAGGCCGTGGCGAACAGTGGTTTGGCAGGCTACTTGGAGGTTCATGGTACTTTGTAACCAATTGTTACTGTAATTGCTTATAACCCACTTATAAGCCCCTTAAGTGCCCTAATATGGTTATAAGTACGGTTAGAAGTACAGTTATGACTGGTTAACAAGTACCATGAACCTCCAAGTAGGAGTTTGAGGATTTTAGGGTTCAGGCACGTGGAGTTCGAGGGTAACAAGGGCTTGTGTGTCGCTACCTCCAGCTTTCGGGTTCAGGGCTGCATCTGCAAGCATGAAAGATCGACTTTTGGTCAAGGACTGGACTTTGGGCACCCTCAACCCTAAACCCTAAACCCCAAACCCTAACCCTAAACCCTAAACCCTAAACCCTAAACCCTAAACCCTAAACCCTAAACCCTAAACCCTGAACCCCAAACACTCAAAACCCAACACCCCAAACCCGAAAAATCCGACCACAGGCCCACGCGAGCGCAGCTGACAAGCAAAGAATTCTGCGCAGTGGGTCAGGTCTCCAATTGAAAGTTGGTCTTGAAAGGCGTTTAGGGTTTAGGGTTAAAGTTTAGGCCTAAACCCTAACCCTAAACCCTAAACCCTAAACCCCAAACCCTAAACCCTAAAACCTAAACCCTAAACCCTGAACCCTAAGGCTTAGGCTATCTACACAGAAAAAGAAGTCTGGGCAGCCGAGGGTGCTACGTGCAGGCGTCTTTGAAAAGGTCTTGTAGATCGGCCTGCCAGCTTTCAGGATGGTTCCGGTTTAGGGTTTAGGGTTTAGGGTTTAGGGTTTTAGGGGGTTAGGGGGGTAGGGGTTTAGGGGTTTAGGGTTCAGGGTTCAGGGCTCAGGCTTCAGGGTTTAGGGTTTAAGGTTTGGGGTTTAGGGTTTAGGGATCCGGGCTTTCAGAGTCCTAAGCCCGAAACTGCCCCAGGCCCTACAGTAAACCCCTCAACCCTACTTGGGAGGTTCATGGGTGCTTCTAATTCCACAACTATAACTGTACTTACACAGCGCCTAAGTCCCCTAACTAGGTTATATGTACAGCTATAGAACCTCCAAGTACGCCCGGAACACCTTTTTCGTGCATAATACAGGGGCCTTAATAAGTAGAATGGGGTTTTTGGGGGTACTATGGTATAATTATAAGTAGGGGAATACTATTAAGTAGGGGAATACTATTAGTAATTATTCCGACCCCTATACTAAGTTGAAGTTGGGCCTCTGCAAGGTGCAAACCATTGGCGTCTACGGCCCAGCGTTTGGGGAGGGGTCAGGATTGAGGGCGTGAGCTTTGGGCCACCAACCCCAGCCCTAAGCACCCAAATTTACCTAACGCCCCGCTGGGGTCTCTAGTCATGAGCCCTAACTAAACCTGGGTTGCCCAGTAACCTGGGACTAAAAAGGGTGCCCTTTTTTGCTTAAAAGGGGTTTATAAGGGAACCTAAACCCCCCCCAAGAGGGAATAAGGGCACTACTGGGCATCCTAGAAACCCCAAAAAAACCTACTCAACCCCTCTATACACCAATACCCGCGGAGGCTGATCTGCCAGCCCTCTGCCCTCCCTAAAACTTAACACCTTCAACCGCATCAGGCTTTCGGGATTGAGACTTTAAAAAGAGCCAAGGATCTTGCCAAGATACCCTAAACCCCAAACCCCAAACCCCAAACCCCAAACCCCAAACCCTAAACCCTAAACCCTAAACCCTAAAACCCTAAAACCCTAAAACCCTAAAACCCCAAACCCTAAACCCGATCGAGCTCCCGCCTTGAGCTCATTCAGCTCGATGGGGCTATCGTTGAGTTCGATCTGGGCAAGAAAATGCTTTGGTGTGGGGTTTAGGGTCTAGGGTTTGGGGTTTGGGGGTTTAGGGGTTTAGGGGTTTAGGGGTTTAGGGGTCTAGGGGTTTAGGGGTTTACGTAGGGGTTTAGGGGTTTAGGGGTTCAGGGGTTTAGGGTTTAGGGGTTTCATTTAGGGGTTTAGGGGTTTAGGGTTTGGGGTTTGGGGTTCGGGGTTGGGGTTTAAGGTTTAGGGTTTGGCGTTTTTAGAGGGTAGATTTCCATACTCAGAAGCGCCTATCCTTCCGGATCGATGATCACACTAAACCCTAGCTTATTGGGAAACCTTGAACTCTGCACCTTTGGTCCCATAAAATCTGCCTCTTTAAACCGGTCCCAGGAGACATGCACCAAGGGTCTAGGCTTTAGTCAGACCTAAACCCTAAGCTTCAGGGTTTATCCTAACACTCCTGAGGTCCTACCCAGCTGTTGTCAAGATGCTTCATCAGGCCAAGGCCCGTGCGTATGGCTAAGGGTTTGGGGTTTGGGGCTTCATTGCCAACCTGAATCCTCTCAAGCCAAAGGAGGAAAGTCTCAGGTCCCATAGGCCTGCCCAGATTTCGGTAAATCAGACGGTGACGCGTCAACGATTTACCTTTAACCGAAAAGCTGAAACAGGAAAATCGGATGCCCTAAGAACCCTAAACCCTAAACCCTATATACGCCCTGAGCTGCTAAACCGCTAAACCCCCGCGGGAGCCTCCGCAAGCGAGTCAAGAGCTTCGGCCAGGGCCCCGGACCTCTTCCACAGGTCGTTCCCAAATTGGGGTTTAGGGTTTAGGGGCTAGGGATTAGGGTTTAGGCTCAGGGCTTAGGATTCAGGGTATCCTTGGCATTTCATACTTGAAGGGTCATGGGTAGTTAGAAGTGGGCTTATAAGTACGGTAGTACTGACCTTGCACAAACCACCCATGCAACTTCAAGCAGGATCTCCCACATGGGACCTCAGATTCAGAACCCCTAAACCCTAAACCCTAAACCCTAAACCCTAAACCCTAAACCCTAAACCCTAAACCCTAAACCCTAAACCCTAAACCCTAAACCCTAAACCCTAAACCTTAAACCCTAAACCCTAAACCCTAAACCCTAAACCCTAAACCCTAACCCTAAACCCTAAACCCTTAAACAACCTCCAGATTAAGGACTGAGGGTGCGCTGGCGCGTTGCCCTAAACCCTACGTCAGCCTTCAGCCCAGCCCCACAACCTCCTGCCCGACGAAGGAAGTGCTTTCCTTAAACTCATGGCCACGTAGCCTAAACCCTAAACCCTAAACCCTAAACCCTAAATCCTCAACCCTCAACCCGCAACCCTCAACCCTTGGGTTCTTGGGTTCTTGGGTTCTTGGGTTCTTGGGTTCTTGGGTTCTTGCGTTCTTGGGTTCTTGGGATGAGGTTCCTTTGCCCAGGTCCTGGGGGCAACGAGGGCTTAGAGCCTTGGGTTGAGCTCTTGCTGCCCACAAGCAGAGGTCCGGTCGCCTGAAGGTGCCTTGAAGGAGATCCTTGACGTCAGCCTGTAGGTTTAGGGTTTAGGGTTTAGGGTTTATAGGGTTTAGGGTTTAGGGTTTCGGGTTTAGGGTTTAGGGTTTAGGGCCTGATACTCGGGTTTAGGGCTTACAAGGAACTGTAGTTCAGGGACTACAACCTAATCCAGGAGCCTTTTAAGCCCATTTAGGTCCGTATAACTCTCCTTATAACTAGGGAAGGGGAGGGGGCTCCTTGTAGGGTTTGGGGTTTCGGGCCAGGGGATTGTCGCCAGCATAGGATGAAGAGTCCGTGAACCGAAAACCCTTAACGCCCTAAACCTTGAAACCTCTAAGCTCTAAACCCTGAACCTTGAACCTTCAGCGTTTGAATCTTCAACCCGCAACGCGAGAACCCAAACCAAAGTCGAAGCCCCAAAATCCGATGCGGCCCTGGGTGCTTCAATAGGTCCGGGCTCGAGATTTAGGATTTAGGGTTCGTTTACTAGGGTTTCGGGCTTAGAGTTTCGGTTTTTGGGTTTTTTTGGCTTAGGGCTTAGGGTGTTTGGGTTGAGGTTCTAGGGGATTCTGCTTTTTCAGGAGGCGCGTAAGCGCTGCTACGCTGCGCAAAAGCAAGAGAAGTGTGTCCAGTACCTGAGAAGAGAAGGTTCGTTTTGGGGTGGTTTGTACGGGCACCGAACCTAAAATCAGGAATCGGGACGAGGACACCACAGGGCATCCTAAAACACCCCTAAGGGTCCATGTAATCTCCGAATCATAAGGTACACTTGGCTGCACTCAGGAAGGTAGCCATAAATTAAACTTTTAGCTGCCTTAATAAGAAACCCAATAAACCCAAAAAAGGTAAGGATCTAAAGTTACAGTAAAGTACCACAAAGTACATGGACCCTTGGGGAACATGTTCAGGGAAACGTTGAAGACGCGCCTTCAGGTCCTTGATGTCATCGAGATGGTGGGCCTGAACTGAACGTGTTTCGTGTCGTGGTTGAGGCCCTAAACCCTAAACCCTAAACCCTAAACCCTAAACCCTAAACCCTAAACCCTAAACCCTAAACCCTAAACCCTAAACCCTAAACCCTAAACCCTAAACCCTAAACCCTAAACCCTAAACCCTACGCCCAGGTATGAAGCACATTTGCGGCCTGGGAAGCTGTGGGTCACAGGGGTTCGGGGTCTAAGACGGCTTCGGGTTGATCGATGTACGGTGTAGGGTTTTGGGCACAGGGTTTAGGGTTTAGGGTTTAGGGGTTTAGGGTTATAGGAGCCCAAACCGCCTAAGCCATCTTGGGGGGCTTAAGTGTTTGGGGACTTAGGAACCCCGGAGCTCTAAACATCCCTAAACCCTAAAGGCTAAAACCACAAGCCCTCGACCCTGAACCCTAAACGTTTAGGGTTTCAAGCCTTAAGCCCTAAAACCCTAAAACCCTAAACCAGAAAACCCTAAAATGCTGTAATTCCCTAGGTTAGGTGTGTGGGGGTCCCTTTCGTGCCCCTACCTTAACGGCCCTTCTCAGTTCCCAAAATAATTCAGGGATCCAGTTCTTTCGCATTCTTCGGGTGGGGGTTTAGGGTTTAGGGTTCTAGGGTTTGGGTGTTAGGAGAGGGACCCAACCCTCAACCCTAAGACCTACACCCCTGAGCCGGAAAGACGAGAATTCAGATGTAGGGTTAGCTTGAGGTTTAGACCTGAGGGTTTCGGGTCGTAAAGCCTTGGGTCTTAATCCCGAAGTCTGGGTGAACAACTTCCAGCGTCCCTGGCCTTCGTGTGGATGGCAAGGCTGCCATCTCCTGAAAATGCTTTGCTGCACATGCTTCCGCTTCGCTATCTGGCACTAGTCCACCCTCAACTCTATACTGTAAGGACTTGGTAACCCAGTAACCATATATATATATATTATGATTATATATATATAATATGTATATATATATATATGCATGTTTTTTGGAAAGGGTGCACGTTTTTGGTTGGCTACTTTATAAGGGAACCTTGAACCACGAAAAGGGCAAAAGGGTGCCACTGGGCTACCAAGAGGACCATACTGGCTGAAAACACTCTTAGACTGCCAGCCTTGGCATTTCGGCATTTCGAACCCTAAGCCCTAAACCGCTTGGGATTTATGGGCCCGCCACGAAAGATGCAGTCAACTTATGCTGCTTTACTTCGCTGTGTCTGGCAAGTCTCCAGCTCTTGACACCCAACAGGGGTGGACAAGGGGGCTTAGGGTTTCCGAAGCCCTAAACCCTAAACCCTAAACCCTAAACCGCCCTCTTAAACCCAACATGGAGGACTATAGTGGCTATGGCTTTATCGCCCGGATTCGGACGTGCACTTGTCAGCTCATGCTGCCCGTGGTCTTCGAAACCCTAAACCCCCACCTGCGCCTCCAACTCCCGTAACGGTTTAGGGTTTAGGGTTTAGGGTTTAGGGTTTAGGGTTTAGGGTTTAGGGTTTAGGGTTTAGGGTTTAGGGTTTAGGGTTTAGGGTTTAGGGTTTAGGGTTTAGGGTTTAGGGTTTAGGGTTTAGGGTTTAGGGGGTAGGGTTAGGGTTAGGGTGTAGGGTGTAGGGTGTAGGGTTTAGGGTTTAGGGTTTAGGGTTTAGGGTTTAGGGTTTAGGGTTTAGGGTTTAGGGTTTAGGGTTTAGGGTTTAGGGTTTAGGGTAGAACAAAACCCCTACTTGTGTGGAAACCCCGACTTCGTATGCCCTTCAACCATCCCGGGTTCATCCGCTAAACCCTAAACCCTAAGCCCTAAACCCCAAACCCTAAACCCTAAAGCCTAAACCTTAAACCCTAAACCCTAAACCCTTCACCCTTCAATGAGTCAATTCGCTGGGCTCCACGTCCCTGTGCGGGCCTCCTGCCGGCGGCTGCATGGGAGGAGGCGCCTCCTAGACAGCCCGCTCTTTGCTTTACCAGGATGGGCTATTCGGCCTTGTAATCCCCGAAAATCAACCCTTCAAAGGGCCCTTCTAAGGGATCATAGGGTGTACTAGCCCATCCTAGTAGGGGGGCTGCAAAGGGTTTCGGAGTCTAGGATTGAGGGTCTAGGGGGGCTTAGGGCGGGGTTTGGGGGAAACGAGGCTTCATGGTTTGCGCCTCCAAGCCGGGTGGAGGGAGGGAGTCAGGGCTCAGGGCGGATCAGAGGTGTCGGGTGCAAGGCTTCAGGGCTTCAAGCTCGAGGGAAAGGGGTGCATCCTAAACCCTACGGGTTCAGGGTTGTTTAGTGTTTAGGGTTTAGGGTTTATTCGCGGCATCCTTCTCCCTCCACAGCCATGCGTTCTCCGCCATCTGTGCAGTCCGGCCCTCCTCTATTGCAATTCTGGCCATTCTGCATCATGCAGTTGTTCTCAGCACAGCGCCTGAAGAATGCCATGTCATGAGTCCAGCGTTCCTCCACTTCATTCTGCGTCATCCGTGCTCTCTCTGTGGCAGAAATATGATGCCAACAGAACTCGGTCCGAGGGATTCTCAGCCCTACTTCCCGAGTAAGATTCGACAAGTTTGTTACCCCCCCCCCCCCCCCACACCCCAAGAATCAGATTCCAAACGTATCTAACACTCCAAGGGATCTACGTCTCAACTAGCAACCGACAAGCTTGCACCCAGCAAAAGCAGAAAGATGCGGTGTCGAGTTCCCTTCCGGGTCTGCAACCCCAAGGGTCCATGTACCTTAGTACGGAATACTTGGGCCTTAAAGCACCTCCTATATAGTGTCTTTGGGGCCCAAGTCTATAATAATGAGGTACATGGACCCTTAGGGCAACAAACTCCCCGAAACAAGCACGACCTGCCTGCCTCGGGAGGCGACTGATGCGAGCGGCTGGGCCCCAAAATTCGAGGAGGATCCACAAAGTAGAACCGCCAATTCGTACCCTAGCCTACTTTATCAACCCTTAAAAGGGGATCTACTTTCTGGATCCTCCCAGGGGTTTCCGGGGACACGCTGACCCGTCTCCCGCAAGCCAGGCTTTTCGGCACACCCGCTCCAGGCTCCTAAGCCTATTGATACCCTTCAAGGGCTTCGACAGGGTACCTCATGCATTCCCTGCGAGCACGATGCCTTTCAAATGGGGTCCTCAGGGTTCGGGGTTGAGGTTTGATCTCATTTTTGGGGTCTGTTGTACCAGAGACTAAGAAAGGGCCCCGAACTCTGAGCCATGGGGATTTCAGGCTTTAGTGCGGCTTGAGGGTTTTGAGGATTTTGGGGACTACAGGGTTTAGTATAGTGGTCCCCCCTTTTGTCAAGCCTGTGTGATAGCACCGTCCCCTGCAGGTAGGCTACCCCTGAGTGAGACCATCATGGAGCTGCAAGAGCCACGCCGGGCCTCTGGAAGCAAGTTGAGCGCATCCGCCAATGCCCCAGACCTCAGTGCAAGGGTTCGGCAAAGGTTCCACCTGCCCTACGTCTTGGTTTTTGGGTTTAGGTGAACAAAACCTAAACCCTGAACCCTGAACCTTAAACTTAGCATTCTGGGTTCTCAGGTTAAGGCCCGGGTTTCTGTGCATGCTCGGAGGTTCGAAGGTTTCGGGGTTGTCAGCGTAGGGCTTAGATTCCCAGACCCCTTCAAGTATCCAAAAATCTAAGGGAAGTTACATGGGCCCTTGATATGGTCCTTTACCTCCGTTAAAGGGTTCTGAAGTATGGGCCCTTAATTTGCATAGGGTATATAAGGGGTATATAAGCGGGCCCCATTTAAGGGCCGCTGTTAAGGGAACGTGTAGCTACCCTAAGAAAAAGAGAGCCCCCACGTAGTACTATACTGTGGGGTCTTAAAAACCCTTAACGTGATCTATCTTTTGGATCCTCCCAGGGGTCTGGGTTCAGGGTTTGCTGCCAAGTTTCCTGCCTAGAACGCAAAACCCAAAAAGCTTGCAACTCCAAACGCAAAACTCCAAGCTTAGGCTTTAGAGCTTGGGGCTTGGGGAAGATTAGCAATTCCAGGCCCAAAGCTCCAAAATCGGGGGTTTAGGGTTTAGGGTTTAGGGTTTAGGGTGTACAGGGTTTAGGGTGTACAGGGTTTAGGGTTTGGGGCCTCCCAAGATCTGAACGCTCAAGCCCAAAACTTACAGCCGGGTCACCTAAAGGTGTCCTGGAAGAGCTCCTTCAGACCGGCCTGCTTCAGGGAACTCTTAGGGTTTCGGGGTTGGGGTTTAGGGGTTTAGGGGTTTGGGTTTAGGGCTTAGGGTAAGGGTTTGGGGCTTGAGGGCTTTTGGTGGTGTGCGGATTTTCTGGTTTAGGGCTTGAGGGGGGTCTAGGGGAGTTGGGTCTTGCGGTTTTAGGGTTTAGGGGGGGTTGATGCGGTACTGAGGGGAAGCAAACCTAAGCTCGTCCCTGAAGGCCTGACATGCAGCTTTCGCCTCCCTTTTCTAGATAGTACCCTAAACCCTAGACCCTACGCCCTAAACCCTAGAGCCTAGACCATAAACCCTAACCCTGATGGCAGGACCCCAAGAGGTTCGGGGTGCAAAGCTGCTGCGTTCAGATGTTTTTGGTCAGCAGGTTTCGGTCGGGGATCTGGGCACTTGAGTTTCGAAGCCCTTTGCCCGGAGCCCAACAGGATTTTGGAGCTTAGGGCTTACGGGTTTGGGTGGTTGGGGTCCCGAGTTTAGGGTTTAGGGTTTAGGGTGGTTGGGGTCAGGAGTTTAGGGCTCAGGGGTTTAGGGTCTCAATCGCTCAGGTGTTGAGATCGGACGAAACCCCCCCAACATGCCTTCAAGTCTCCCAGATCCTCTGCAGCCTCGCAGGTGTCTCTGCCTGGCATAGGATGTGCTGACGGGGGCGGTTAACAGGGCTTAGGGTTTAGGGTTTACAGGTTTGAAAATCCTATATGCCCTTTACAACCCTTCAAAGCGGTCGACGAAAGGGAAACTTCAGGGGTATTTCGGGAAACCTGGTTAGCCCCCGCGGCCATTAGTTCGGGGGAAGCCTGCCGCAACCGCTGGCGGGATCATTGGCGGATCCTGGACGTTTTGGTTTCTCAGGGAGTCGCTCAGCCCCTGCTCTGTTGTATTCGGAGGGCTCAAACATATAAGAGGCAATTTAGGGAAGGAGTAGGCTTAGAGTTTAGGGTTTTGGGTTTCGAGATTGGTTGTTCGAGTTCCTGGCGCCTTATATAGGGAGCGCATTGTAGAAAAGGTTGGGACGTGGGGGAGGGGGGGGGGGGGGTAAAGGGAGTTGAGGGTTCTGAGAACAAGGGTAGGGTTGAGGGTTTAGGGCGTTGGATTAGGGCTACATTGGGGCTTATAGGGATTCACGCTGGTTTCGGGTTTTGGGTGCCGGGTATTGGGCCTGGGGCTTCAGGGTTTAGGGGTTACTGGACCTTGCATTCTAGGGTCCCGAAATGGGGTTTATGAAAAAAGAGGGGACCCCCGATACAGATCTTCAAAGGACCCCAATAAGGTACCCCCAATTTCGGAAAACCTCATTTGACGGCGGTGTACCGCTAAACCCTAAACCCTAAACCCTAAACCCTAAACCCTAAACCCTAAACCCTAAACCCTAAACCCTAAACCCTAAACCCCCATTTAAGCTCCCCAAAGCTTAACACACAACCGACCCCTCGCAACCCTCCTCTGGGAGTGAATCGAGGGCATCCGTGAGCGCCCCAGACCTTCTCTGAGGTTTAGGGTTTAGGGTTTAGGGTTTAGGGTGTCTTTGGCTTAGGATTCAGGGGGTGAGGGTGCAAGGAGTTTAGGCTTTATGGCTTCAGGGCTTGGAGGACTTCGGGGGGGGGGGGGGGGGGGGGGGGGGGGGGGGGATTTCGAGACTCGCTTGGAGGCCCTCTTTAAAGCCACAAGCCCTGCAGTGCCAAACGCTCCCAAGCCAGACTTACTAAGGCCATTCAACCATACATTCCTACAGCCATAAACCCTAAACCCCTGAACCCTGAATCCCTAAACCCCAAACCCTAAATCCCCAAATCAGGAATCCGTAAACCCAAACCCCAAATCCAGTCCCTAAAGCCTCAAGAAACCAGAAATCGCAAGCCAAAATCAGGGTCGAGGCCCTACTTAGGGTCCAGGGGCTTTGGCTTGGGGGCTTAGGGGGTTTAGGGTTTAGGGGTTCGGGGTTTAGGGGTTTAGGGGTTTAGGGTTCAGGGTTTAGGGGTTTAGGGGCTTGGGGTTTAGGGTCGTAGGGTTTAGGGTTTCGGAATTTGGGGGTTTAGGGACTCATGGTTTAGGGTGTAGGGGTTTAGGGCTTAGGGTTCGGGGTGTGGGGTCTAGGGTTTTGGGGTTTAGGGTTGTAGAGATTCAGGGGATGAGGGGTTTAGGGTTTAAGGCCTTGGTGTTTAGGGGCTTGGGGTTTAGGGCTCAGGGTTTTGGGGCTTCGGATTTAAGGTTTAGGGGTCTTGGGGCTTTCGGGTTAAGAACTCGAAGGTTAGAGTTTTGGGGTTTAAGGCTTAGTTGTGGGGTTTTGGGGGTTTGGGGATTTAGGGCAAAGGGGTTAAGGGTTTAGGGTTTTGGGGTTTAGAGTTTAGGGTTGAGGGCTTAGGGTTTTGGGGCTTAGAGTTTGGGGTTGTTTAGGGTCAGGGTTTTAGAGTTTACGGGTTTGGGGTTTAGGGTTTTGGGGTTTAGAGTTCAGGGTTTGGGGGCGTTAGAGTTTAAAGCTTGGAGTTTAGGGTTTACAGATTATGCAATGCTGCAACTGCTTTTGCTTATGTTTGTTGTTCGTGATATTCAGGGCTTCGGAAGGTTCAGGGTCTAGGGAGCAACGGTTTCTTGGCTTAGGGTGCAGAGGTCTCGTGAAGTTATGGGTCCAGGTTCATGTTGGATTTAGGGTTGAGGGCTTTCGGGGTTGTTTGGTTGTAGGGGCTTGCTTTTGCGGCATAAGGCTCCGGGCAGTTTTTTTGGGTTGCGGGCTTAAGGGTTTAGCTACATACTCTATGTGCCTTGTACAGACACCATCCACTCTCCTATACAACCCACATACTGAAAACACACTAGACTACTAATTGCTTAAGAACACCGAAAAAATGAAAAATGTTCTTCCTTATTAAGGGCAATATGGGAATTACTACTTTTTATTCTTTTGGGGTTCTTAAGCAAATAGTAGTATATGACCCATCTACGCTCCCTGACGCCCAAGGCGTTGCACAATTCCCTAGGCTGGGCGGGCTCCCGGAACCCTAAACCCTCAACCCTAAGCCCTAAACCCTGAACCCCTAAACCCCTAAACCCTAAACCCCTAAACCCGGAAGCCCAGGGCACCTGAAGGTGTCCTCCAGGAGTTCCCGGAGACCCGCCTGCGTTCGTAAACCCCCCGGGGGTTTAGGTTGGGGGGGGTATTGGGTTTAGGGTTTAGGGTTTAGGGTTTAAGGTTTAGGGTTTAAGGTTTAGGGTTTAGGGTTTAGGGTTTCAGTGACAGGGGCTTAGGGTTTAAGTTGGGGGGGCGGGTGTAGCATTGTAGGGCTGCAGGGTGTAGGGATTGCAGGGCTGAAGGTATGAGGGGTGGGGGGTCGCTAGCTTTTGAAGGGTTCAGGGCTTGCAGGGCGCAGCCGCAAGGGTGTAGGTGATCAGGGTTCAGGGTTTACAGAGGGGTTCTTGGGGTAGGGGTTTAGAGTTTACTGGTTGAGGTTTTGACGTTTGAGGGGGATTCACCTTTGGGTGTTTCTAGGACAGATTTTAAGGCTCTGAGGGTCTAGGTTTTTAGGGTTCAACCCGAAGATACCGCGCGACACGTGCTGAGCGAGTCCCCAGCGAAGTGCGTGAGATGTGGTCACAGAAGGCTTCAAGTGGTTCAAGGTTGCCTTGTCAGCACCTATGCCAAGCCCAAAAGGGCTTTTGCGGTTCTTAGGGATTGTGGGGGCTTTAGGATTTTAGGGTGTGGTTTAGGGATTGCCAAAGCCTACGAAAGCTGCAAGATGCCCTAAAACCTCAGAAAAGATGCCCCAACATCCGCAGACCCCAAAGCCTGTACCGCAGAGACTGGGCTTAACTTCGGACTTGAGGCTCAGGGCTTGAACTTTAGGGCGTAGTGATAACTAGTCAAGTCCCTGAAGAATTCCATGACACGAAGCAGGTCTGGGAGCTCAGGGGCTTAAGGGCCGTAGGGTTTAGGGTTTAGGGTGTAGGGTATAGGGTTTAGGGTTTAGGGCTTGGGTATGAGGGCTCGCGGGCTTCTGGCCGTGGCTAGGGAGCGGCTGCCTTCAGGTCCTCCAGACCCTCGGCAGGGTGGATGTTGCCATCCCCTGGCACAAGCCCTCCGCCCTAAACCCTAAACCCTAAACCCCAAACCCCAAACCCCCAACCCTAAACCCTAAACCCTAAGCCCGAAACCTTAAGGCCTAAACCCTACACACCAAAGTTGCATTCCGGATGTGCATTGAAGCAAGGCTCAAGCCTTCACGAGGCTCCGGAAGCCCTCCCACCCCCCTCCCCCCCCCCAAAAAAAAAAGGGTGGTAACCCACAACTATTCGGATTTTAGGGTTCAGGGTTTCGGGTTTTGGGTTGAGCCCGAAGCCCTGAACCCTTAAACCCCCAAACATTGAACCCCTAAACCCCACGCATCCACAAGAGGGAAGAGAGCGTTGCCTGCTGTCTGGGTCGATTCCTGCCACGAAACCCACAAAGGAACATGATACACCGGGGTCCAAAGGAATTCAACTCTAGGGTTGAGGGCTTGTAGGGTTAGGTTAGGGGTTCGGGGATGTAGGGTTTGGCGCTTGGGGTTGTGAAGGTTTGAGTTTTTTGGGGGTTCGGATTTTGCGGAGAACAACTCGCCAATCGCTCTTTCTGTTGGTCATGGGGTTCGCTCTAAACTATGGTGTTCTATCAGAGCACGGAGCCTCGTATTTAGGGTGCCCCACAGGGACCATGGCGTAGAAAACTGCCCACATGTTGTGTCAAGCCGGCGTCAAAAAGTGTTTGCAATCGGGAGACAGGAGGATTTGCAACACGATTGCAGAGGCAAAGACGCCTCAGCTTGCTTTCTAGCGGCCTCTGCTTCCTCCTGTTGCATGTTCAAACTGCAATGCTAACTCCAGCAATGTAATCTAGCAGTGCCACGTGTGGAGCAAAAACGAAGCTTGAAACACGACTGGCCTGCAGTCTTCGTGCCGCCACTTCCTCCTGTCAGTTCGTTGTGGAGCACCACAACCCACGCATGATAGTTCACTTTGTTGCTGGTTGCGAACACGGCCAGCACTGCGCACCTCGGCTTTTCTTCTGGCCACTTCTGCTTCCTCCTGTGCATGGTTATGTGCTGCAATGCCAAGAACAGACAAAACCAAGATTTGCTAGAAGACTGGTGGTCACCTCAGCTTTCCTTCTGGCGGCCTCTGCTTCCTCCTGTTGCATGCTCGATGTGCTGTGCTACATCCAGCTGATCTTGCAGTTTCAAACCAGCACGTGGCTACGTCGGCAGCGCAACGGCACAGGTTGGAACACGGCTGGCCTGCAGTCGTCGTGCCGCCTCTTCTTCCTGCCGGTTCGTTCTGAAGGAACACACCTCTGACAATTCACCTTGCAGCTAGCTGCACACACACCTCAGCTTTTCTTCTGGCTGCTTCTGCTTCCTCCTGCATGCTTGCGCGCTGCAGTGCCAAAAACAGACAAGAACAAGATTTGTCACAGCAACGGTGGCCACCTCAGCTAGCTTTCTGGCGGCCTCTGCTTCCTCCTGTTGCAAGTTCCATGTTTCACGCTATCACCAACTAGTCTAGCAGCCTCGAAAAACATGGCCATGTCTGCAGCAGAACGGCGTAGGTTAGAACTTAACTGGCCTGCTGTCTTCGTGCCGCCTCTTCCTCCTGTCGAATCGTTATGAGGGAACACCTCTGACAGTTAACCTTGCAGCCATTTACATGCACACCTCGGCTTTCCTTCTGGCTGCTTCTGCTTCCTCCTGCGCATGCTTACGCGCTGCCGCGCTGCAGTGCCAGGGGCAGACAAACTCAAGATTTGCCAGAGGACTGGCGGCCACCTCAGCTAACCTTCTGGCGGCCTCTGCTTCCTCCTGTTGCACGTCGACGTGCTGTGCTATGTCCAGCTGATCTAGCGGTTTCAAACCCAGGCAACACAACGGCATAGGTTGGAACACGGCTGGCCTGCAGTCGTCGTGCCGCCTCTTCTTCCTGCCGGTTCGTTCTGAAGGAACACACCTCTGACAATTCACCTTGCAGCTAGCTGCATACACACCTCAGCTTTTCTTCTGGCTGCTTCTGCTTCCTCCTGCATGCTTGCGCGCTGCAGTGCCAAAAACAGACAAGAACAAGATTTGTCACAGCAACGGTGGCCACCTCAGCTAGCTTTCTGGCGGCCTCTGCTTCCTCCTGTTGCAAGTTCCATGTTTCACGCTATCACCAACTAGTCTAGCAGCCTCGAAAACATGGCCATGTCTGCAGCAGAACGGCGTAGGTTAGAACTTAACTGGCCTGCTGTCTTCGTGCCGCCTCTTCCTCCTGTCGAATCGTTATGAGGGAACACCTCTGACAGTTAACCTTGCAGCTATTTACATGCACACCTCGGCTTTCCTTCTGGCTGCTTCTGCTTCCTCCTGCGCATGCTTACGCGCTGCCGCGCTGCAGTGCCAGGGGCAGACAAACTCAAGATTTGCCAGAGGACTGGCGGCCACCTCAGCTAACCTTCTGGCGGCCTCTGCTTCCTCCTGTTGCACGTCGACGTGCTGTGCTATATCCAGCTGATCTAGCGGTTTCAAACCCAGGGAACACAACGGCATAGGTTGGAACACGGCTGGCCTGCAGTCGTCGTGCTGCCTCTTCTTCCTGCCGGTTCGTTCTGAAGGAACACACCTCTGACAATTCACCTTGCAGCTAGCTGCACACACACCTCAGCTTTTCTTCTGGCTGCTTCTGCTTCCTCCTGCATGCTTGCGCGCTGCAGTGCCAAAAACAGACAAGAACAAGATTTGTCACAGCAACGGTGGCCACCTCAGCTAGCTTTCTGGCGGCCTCTGCTTCCTCCTGTTGCAAGTTCCATGTTTCACGCTATCACCAACTAGTCTAGCAGCCTCGAAAAACATGGCCATGTCTGCAGCAGAACGGCGTAGGTTAGAACTTAACTGGCCTGCTGTCTTCGTGCCGCCTCTTCCTCCTGTCGAATCGTTATGAGGGAACACCTCTGACAGTTAACCTTGCAGCCATTTACATGCACACCTCGGCTTTCCTTCTGGCTGCTTCTGCTTCCTCCTGCGCATGCTTACGCGCTGCCGCGCTGCAGTGCCAGGGGCAGACAAACTCAAGATTTGCCAGAGGACTGGCGGCCACCTCAGCTAACCTTCTGGCGGCCTCTGCTTCCTCCTGTTGCACGTCGACGTGCTGTGCTATGTCCAGCTGATCTAGCGGTTTCAAACCCAGGCAACACAACGGCATAGGTTGGAACACGGCTGGCCTGCAGTCGTCGTGCCGCCTCTTCTTCCTGCCGGTTCGTTCTGAAGGAACACACCTCTGACAATTCACCTTGCAGCTAGCTGCATACACACCTCAGCTTTTCTTCTGGCTGCTTCTGCTTCCTCCTGCATGCTTGCGCGCTGCAGTGCCAAAAACAGACAAGAACAAGATTTGTCACAGCAACGGTGGCCACCTCAGCTAGCTTTCTGGCGGCCTCTGCTTCCTCCTGTTGCAAGTTCCATGTTTCACGCTATCACCAACTAGTCTAGCAGCCTCGAAAACATGGCCATGTCTGCAGCAGAACGGCGTAGGTTAGAACTTAACTGGCCTGCTGTCTTCGTGCCGCCTCTTCCTCCTGTCGAATCGTTATGAGGGAACACCTCTGACAGTTAACCTTGCAGCTATTTACATGCACACCTCGGCTTTCCTTCTGGCTGCTTCTGCTTCCTCCTGCGCATGCTTACGCGCTGCCGCGCTGCAGTGCCAGGGGCAGACAAACTCAAGATTTGCCAGAGGACTGGCGGCCACCTCAGCTAACCTTCTGGCGGCCTCTGCTTCCTCCTGTTGCACGTCGACGTGCTGTGCTATATCCAGCTGATCTAGCGGTTTCAAACCCAGGGAACACAACGGCATAGGTTGGAACACGGCTGGCCTGCAGTCGTCGTGCTGCCTCTTCTTCCTGCCGGTTCGTTCTGAAGGAACACACCTCTGACAATTCACCTTGCAGCTAGCTGCACACACACCTCAGCTTTTCTTCTGGCTGCTTCTGCTTCCTCCTGCATGCTTGCGCGCTGCAGTGCCAAAAACAGACAAGAACAAGATTTGTCACAGCAACGGTGGCCACCTCAGCTAGCTTTCTGGCGGCCTCTGCTTCCTCCTGTTGCAAGTTCCATGTTTCACGCTATCACCAACTAGTCTAGCAGCCTCGAAAAACATGGCCATGTCTGCAGCAGAACGGCGTAGGTTAGAACTTAACTGGCCTGCTGTCTTCGTGCCGCCTCTTCCTCCTGTCGAATCGTTATGAGGGAACACCTCTGACAGTTAACCTTGCAGCTATTTACATGCACACCTCGGCTTTCCTTCTGGCTGCTTCTGCTTCCTCCTGCGCATGCTTACGCGCTGCCCGCTGCAGTGCCAAGAGCAGACAAGAAAGAATTTTGTCGGAGCAATTGCGGCCACCTCAACTAGCTTCCTGGCGGCCTTTGCTTCTTCCTGTTGCATGTTCCATGCTCCGTGCTAACACCAACTAGTCTAGCACTATTGCACCAGCATGTGACCATGTTTGCGACACAGCAGCGTAGGTTAGAACTCGACTGGCCTGCTGTATTCGTGCCGCCTCTTCCTCCTGTCGGTACGTTATGAGCGAACATGACAATTCACCTTGCTGCTAGCTGTGATCGATCCCAGCACTGCACGCCTCGATTCGTTTTCTGGCCGCCTCCGCTTCCTCCGTTTCATGCTTCTAAGCACCGATGTGTCAAGAGCAGACAAGAGCAAGACTTGTGAGCGCAATGGTGAGCACCTCCGCCAGCTTTCTAGCGACCTCTGCTTCCTCCTGAGGCATGTTCGACGTGCCATGCAATATCCAGCTGACTTAGGGGTATTTTGCACGCATGCAGACATGTGTGTAGCACAACATCGTAGGCAGCGTAGGCTGGAGCACAAGGCCTGCAGTCTTCGTGCCGCCTCTTCCTCCTGTCGCGCAGCTGCCAGGGATCACGTACGACAGTTCACTTTGCTGCTGTCTCAGATCACGCACGGCACTTCTCACCTGAACTTTTCTTCTGGCTGCTTCAGCTTCTTCCTCCACATGTTTGCGTGCTGTGCCAGGACCAGACAGGAACAAGGAGTGCCAGAGCAATGGCGGCCACCTCGGCGAGCTTTCTGGCGGCCTCTGCTTCCTCCTATTGCATGCTCGATGTGCTGTGCTAGTCTAGCAGGATTGCGTCAACATGTAATCATGTGCGCAGCGTAGGCAGTGTAGGTTGGAGCGCGACTGGCCTGCAGTCTTCGTGCGGCCTCTTCTTCCTCGAGTGCTCACTTGGACTTTGCTTGCACGTAGATCACGCACATCATTCGGCACCTGGACTTTTCTTCTGGCTGCTTCGGCTTCCTCCTGCACATGGTTTTGAAGGCCAAGAACAAGATCAGAAGCAGCCAAAGAAGAGGGTTTGCAAGAGAAACTGCGGCCACCTCAGCCAGCTTTCTGGCAGCCTCTGCTTCCTCCTTTTGCATGTTCAAAGTGTCATGCGGGATCGAGCTAAGCTTATGGCAGTGTTTCCCCAGCATGTGACCACGTGCAGCGTAGGCTGGAGCAAGACTGGCCTAGAGTCTGCTAGCTATAGTGACTAGTTGTGAGGGTCCACATACTGTGTTGCCTGATATGCCTGTTGGTATCCCCAAAAGGGCGCCAAATTAATATACGGAACCCTTTTACCCTGACCAAAAAACATACTCAACCCTAAACCTAAACCCTAAACTTTCCTAAACCCTAAACCCTAAACCCTAAACCCTAAACCCTAAACCCTAAACCCTAAACCCTAAACCCTAAACCCTAAACCCTAAACCCTAAACCCTAAACCCTAAACCCTAAACCCTAAACCCTAAACCCTACGTGCCCCATATGCCTTTGGATAAGTGCAAAAAACTTGCACCTCAGCTCTCGCTCGGGCGGCCTCGGCCGCAGCCTACGGAGGCGATTGAGGGTTTAGGGTTTGGGGTTTAGGGTGCAGATATCTGCCTTTAGGGTTTAGGGTTTAGGGTTTAGGGTTTAGGGTTTAGGGTTTAGGGTTTAGGGTTTAGGGTTTAGGGCTTAGGGTAAGAGCCCTGCGCCGACACGGAGGCGTGTGCCGGTGGGGGAATGCGACATGGTGGGTAAGCGACATGGCCTGCCGTCGTTGCGCTGCTTGTTCCTCCTGCGAGTTTCATGGGCTCATGGTTTCGGATTTCTGGTTTAGGACTGAGGGGTCTGAGGGGTTAGGGATACAGGTGCCAAGGTCTGAGGCTGAGCGACCCAGAGGAGCACCCAAAAATGTCCCTAGCCCTAAACCCTAAACCCTAAACCCTAAACCCTAAACCCTAAACCCTAAACTCTAAATCCTTTGCCCTCAACCCTAAACCGACTCCTCGACTCTTTTCTGAGCTTCTTGTGCTTCCTCCTGCGCAAGGAGATGAATGGGCTGGGCTTCTGCAAAGAGCGGGCGCGCTAGCGATCGGTCTGACACCCTAAACCCTAAATCCTAAACCCTAAACCCTAAATCCTAAACCCTAAACCCTAGACCCTAAACCCTAAACCCTACACCCTGAACCCTAAACCTCCCAACCATAAACCCTAAACCGCTAAACCTATAAACCTATAAACCCCTAAACTCTGAACAGAAATAAATACAAAGGTGGCCTGCTGAGCTTGCTTCCTGGCCTCTGCTTCCTCCTGTTTAGGGTTTAGGGGAAGTTTAGAGGTTCAGGGGTTTAGGGTTTAGGGTTAGGGGTTTAGGGTTTAGGGTTTAGGGTTTCGGGTTTCGGGTTTCGGGTCTGATGTGTCACGCTCGAAGGACCCAAGGCAGCCTCATGCACTCAGTCTTGCCGTTGAAGTTCAGTGTTAAGCCCTCTTGCAGACCTCACCTCCGATCCTAAATCCCTAAAACCCCAATTCCCTAAAACCCCAAAACCCTAAAAGCCTAAAACGCTAAAACCCTAAGACCCTAAAACCCTAAAACCCAAAAACCCTAAAAGCCTAAACCCCTAAAACCCCAAAACCCTAAATCCCTAAACACCCTAAAACCCTAAAACCCTAAACCCTAAAACCCCAAACGCCCGAACCGAAGACTTCAGCAGCAATCGCCTTTGGGCTTGGCAAACCTCGGAACGCCACATCCGGAGCAATCGCAAAGCCCAAGCCCGAAGACCTTGGTATGACCCTTGCTTATAGGGATCCGAAGTATGGGCTCTCATTATGTATAGCGTGCATAAGGGCTATACAGCAAGGGACCTATAAATTTGTTGCCCATACTTCGGATCCCCGATTTAAGGCCACGCGGCTGTGTTTAGGGCTTGGGCTTCGGGCTTAGGGCTTCGGGCTTGGGCCTGTTCTAGGTGCTCTTTCGCGGACCGTGAGCCCTGAACCGGTTTAGGGTTTTGGGTTTAAGAACCCTAAGCCCTAAGCCCTAAGCCCTAAACCCTAAACCCTAAACCCTAAACTCTGCCTCGGCGCTGGGAGGGAGCTGCGATGGAAGAGGAGGAGGTTGCTCCTGGCGTCTCTGCTGCCAAGCTCGCGGCTGACAGGGTTTAGGGTTTAGGGTTTCGGGTTTGGGGTTTAGGGTTTAGAGTTTGGGGTTTAGGGTTTGGGGTTTAGGATTTAAGGGTTAGCAGTTGAGGGTTCAGGTTTAGGGTTGGGAGTTTAGGGGGCTTTAGCTAAACCCCCTAAAACGTCCCCAAGCTCCTCCGGCCGCTGGCTCGTCTTTTCCGTGGCCTGGGGCTAGCAAGCTCCTTACTGAAATTTAATTTGGGGTTTAGGGTTTAGGGTCTAGGGCTTAGGGTTTGGAAGGGTAAATGAATTGATATATACATAGACTCTCCTTTGGCTTGCTGATAAGGAGCTTGGGGGTAGGGTTTAGTGTTTAGGGGCTTAGGAGAAGTTGCCAGAATATGGGTAGTTCTCAACTTAGGGTCCCTTTTTTGGGTCCCTGTCTATCTAACGGCAAAGTACACCAGAAAGAGCCCCAACTTAGAGAACTCCAGATATGGAGATATAAATTAAGAGTCTCCTGAGCATGGTGAATTTGTTTCAGTTCCTTGCTAGCAACCCACCCGTTGGCACTCTGAAACCCTAAACCCTAAACCCTAAACCCTAAATCCAAAACTTGGGGTTTAAGGAGCTTGGGGCTTCGCAGGGTTGAGGGGCTTGCTTACGCTGTTTTGGGGCATCGCGCACGGCTGCGCCTCCCCTTGTTCAGGGGCGTGTGCCGCGATTCCTCAACCCTAGAAGCCCAGGATCCTAGGCCCACCATGCAGTCGGGTTTAGGGTTTAGGGCTAGGGTCTAGCGGTTGCAGACCCGGATCAGTCTTCTCGACGCAAAACGCGAATGACACGTCATAACTAATCAGGAGACTCTGATCGGATCACACTTAAAGGATTCGTTCGCAACCGTTTCGTTCGGCAGCGTGGTTCCGGCGGTCGAGGGTTCAATATTTTCAGGGCTTAGAGACCCTGTGTGCGTGTCTACCCTAAACCCTAAACCCTAAACCCTAAACCCTAAACCCTAAACCCCAAACCCTTGAGTTTGTGGGCTGTTCCGGCCTGCTTTTGCCTCTTTGCTTCCACCTGCGGAAGCGAGAGCCCAGCTACGGCCCCTTGATGAAGGAGCATGCCTTGAAAACAGGGTTTAGGGTTAATTAGTTTAGCATTTAGGGTTTAGGGTTTAGGGCTTCGGGTTTAAGGTTTAAGGTTTAGGGTTTAGGGGTACCTTAATGGGTCAATACTAGGGGTCTCTTATTTCCGTAACCCCCAATAGCGTTTCTTCGTCTGACAGAAGGAGTATGTTTCCCTTTTTGGGGTTGGTTAGTCTTCAGGGAACCCAGAACCAACAAGGGGGAAAAGGGTACCACTGGGCTACAAAAGTTTCAGAGGTAATTGATTTCGGCAACCCTGGGCACAAACCCCAACTTGAATGGTGTATTGTTCGGGTCTTGCACCCTGAACCCCAGGGGAGCACGATTCTCGCGTACGCCCGAAACCCTGGAAAATGAGCGTTAACTACCCTCTCCCAAACCTTTTCCCAAACTTTTGGAAGACACCGAAAAAAAACTCACCATTCTTGAAAACAAAAACCAAGCCTAAACCAAACTCGAATCCCCTAGCCGCCCCAACCCTCCGAGCCGAATCCCGCAACCAACGACAGTGGCAAGCGTATTATATGGTAAGAATGTAGCAGGTTCTGCGGGGCAGCCTAGAAATGGGCCATGCTTTGACAGGGATACTCCGCCGCCCTCGCCTTTTGCCTACAGATCTCTGGTTAGGACCTCTGAACGCAAACAAAAAGGGGGGGAAGCAAAAAACGACCCTAAGTCCAAAACCCTGAGCCTGGCGAGCCTCAACCCAAAGCTCACCTCTTTTTGCAACACCCCTTAAGAAGAAACGGTCAACGCAGAAACCGCCTTCACGTAAAAACAACCTGCTCCGACACCCTCCGTAGGCCCTCCCCACCCTAAGACCCCCACCCGCCCCTCAACAGAATAGTACTAATAAAGTGTAAGCATGAGAATACTAATCATCATAAATATAAACCAAAACGCAATGTGTATGTGTATATATGTATAATTTTGAATATATATATATATATATGTTTATATATATATATATATATATATATATATCGTTATGCCCTACTCTCAACACTCCAAACTCCCTTCCGCGCCTTCAGTGCCCCGAGGCACCGATCAGAGGTTTTCTTACCTGCTTCCATGGCCTCAGCGCCACTTAGTTGCTGAGTTCATAAGCCCCCCAAAACGTGTACACTTTCAGTTCTATAGGGGACTTCATAAGCACCCAAAAAAGTGTACACTTTCAGTTCTACAGGGGGCTGTAGTATCCCAAGAAGTGTAAAGTGTACGATTCAGCTACTTTGGCCACCAAGAGGGCAGCGGGCAAGTCGATGCGTTCTGGGGGTTCTGAGGGTTCAGGATTGGGATTTTTTTAGGGTTTAGGCTTTGGGGGTTAGATCGTCTTAGCTCGCCTTCGCACGTCTTCGCTCGTCTTTGAGTGTCTTTGCTCGCCTTTGAGTGTCGTCGCGTGTGCGCCGGTTTGGCAACAACTGCACCAGAGACTGAAGCTTTCGAGGCTCAAAGACCGGGAGGTTTCCGATACTACGGCTTGTTATAAGGGGATCCTACTATTTCATTTGGGGTCTGTATTAGGGGTCCCTTATTTTCGTAAGCCCTCCACCTGAACCGATACCTTTGCTCCAAGTTCAGGGCTGCAACAAGGAAGCCCATCTAACCCGTTGAAAGCGCCCGCGGTGTTCCAGATGTGATTGCCACGATCCCGTGAACCGTTGGAAACTGACCCCTTGAAGCCGCCTAATTAAAACCCTGAACCATACTTGTGGACAAGACTAGGTGCCTAAACCCTCAGCCCTAATTAAGCTATAAACCCTACACCCCAAACCCTAAACCGCACTGGTTGAAAGCGGAAGAGTGGCGAGGTGTGTTTTAAGTAGCGCCAGAGTAGGCCGAAAGATCACCAGCTGCGCCCAGTTGGCGTGCACCCTGCGCGCACGCATGCAGCGCGCCCACCGAGCACGGGAGATGCTGAAGAGCAGAAGGCCAGCCAATGCCAGGAAGAAGGCCCGATGCGGACATGGGCATTCTTCGACACAAAGACTCTTCGAAGCTACAGGTATATAATCCCTATGCACCCAAATAACCCCGAAGGTCCCTTGTAAGGGTCCCTCCTGGAGTCCCTTGACACTCAGTCTGCGACGGCGTTCAGCGCAAACGCCCACCTCCACAAACGGCACATGGCACGGTTCAGGGCTCAGGCTTCCAGGGTTTCTATACTCACCCTCTAACCTTAATAAGAACAATATGTTTCGTATTCCCTTCAGCTTTTATACTATGATTTCTGAACAATAAAAAAGAACGATTCCTTGGGGGGCTTTAGGTTTAGCTTTAACGGGTCAGGGTTCTAGGGTTTAAGAATGAGGGCTCTAACCCCTAAGCCCAAACCCCTAAACCCTAAACCCTAATGCATTTCTCTGGCGCCCCAATCATTACACCCTCTCACCTGGCTTTAGTACCTCCCCCCGCCCAGATTGACAGGTCCCAAAGTGGGAGCCCAGAAAGGGTTTATAGGGCTCATAGGGTTTACAGGGCTTAGAGGTTTTACAGGGTTTATAGGGTTTAGGGTTTAGAATTCTCATACGCCTGCACAAGTGTTAAGGATCCTTATCCGGATGATTTTTTTTTTAACCCTGAGCCCTAAACCCTAATCTGCGAACCCAAAGGTATCCTAAGCCCTAAACCCTAGACATAAACTGCGAACCCAAAGCTATCCTAAGCCCTAAACCCTATAGACTAGCCTAGACCCTAAACCCCCTTAATGTTTTGGGCGTTCTTCCTTGGGGGGCTGCTCGTTCGGCCCCCCACCTGGGACGTAAGTATCCTGTACTTGGAGGTTCAGGGTGCTTATAACCCCAGTCAGAACTGTACTTATCAGCCCCTAAGTCCTCTAAGCAAGGTTATAAATGGAGTTCTACTTGGGGTGATAAGTTACCCATGAACCTCCTATGCCCCCTGCAATTCTGCCCAAAAAACCTCAACGCAACTCCAATTCCGCACGCCCTACAAACCCGAATTCAACCCACAACCGCCGAAACCCTAAACCCTAAACCCGAAACTCTAAACCCTAAACCCAAGCTGGAAAATGAGCTCGAGCCGGAAACCTCCAGACCTGAGCCCTGAGACCCTCGACCCTACCCTAAGGGTCCATGTACCTAAGTACGGAACACTTGGGCCTTAAAGTACCTCCTATACAGGGACTTTGGGGCCCAAGTTTTTAATAAGGTACAGGGACCCTCCCGAAACCTTAAACCTTAAACCTTAATCCGCCGAGGCCTCGGGCCTCAAATGGGTACCCCCCCCGGGAAACCGGGGTCCGCAAGCGGACGGTTCGCCAGGACCAAAGGCCCTCCCAACGGCCCCCGTTCACCCCGCCTCCCCCACCCCCCCCCAACCCCACCTCCCCCCACCCCACCTCCCCCCTCCCCCCCACCCTGCCGAAGAGTCGCCTTAAACCTTAAGGGGCCTGGCTCAACCCTACGATCACTCCAAGCCGAACCTGAACCCAAAAAAACCCTCAACCCCAAAGCCGTGAACCTTGAGCCCTAAACTAACCCTCAACCCCAAACCCCAAAGGCCCCAAACCATAAACCATAAACCCGGAACCCTCAACCCTCAACCCTCAACCCAACCCTTAATTAAACCCTAAACCCTAAACCCTTATGCTCAACGGCGTTCGAGCTTGAGAGCTTCCAGGGTTTGAGGGTTGTAGGCTCAAGCCGTGAATCCTGAACCCCCCAAGCCACAAAATAGCAACACCTAAACCCCAAACCCTCCCTCCTAAACCCTGAAGCCGAGCCCTACACCCTAAACCCTAAACCCTAAACCCTAAACCCTAAACCCTAAACCCTAAACCCTAAACCCTAAACCTTTTCCCCCCAACCCACGAGCTGCTCGAGCAGTTTCTGGGCCCCGGGCTGCGCGGCATCCGCGGCATTGGAAGTGTAGAGCCTGGCGCTGCTCTATGCCACACACAAACGGACGTTTAGGGTTTAGGGTTTAGGGTTTAAGGTTTAGGGGTTAGGGGTTTAGGGTTTGGGGGTTTAGGGTTTGGGGTTTTGGTTTAGGGTCTGCCTCAACCTCATCAAGTGCCCTCAATAGGCGAAATGGGCGGGTGCTTCGGGCATCGTAACATTTTCGTGGGAGGTTCTAGTGGATCCCCCTAAACCCTAAACCCTAAACCCTGTACCCCTTCAGCGGGACCGGAATCGACATCCCGCCTGGCCTGGATCCTAAGGACTTGGAGTGTTTAGGGGAGGCTGCAGGTCCAAAGCCTTAAACGGTACACCCTCAACCCTAAGTCCGCTAAACCCAAAACTACCCTGGTTCAAATCAAGCCCTAAACCCCAAACCCTAAACCCTGATCCCAAAGCAACCCAAGAAACTTGCATCTTCCAGTCTGGCGTTTAGGGTTTAGGGCTTCGGGTTTTGAACCCTAGACCGCAAAAGCCGAACGCCTCGAAGCCTAAACCGTGCAGCTTGAGGTTGAGAACTTTTTAGCTTCTAGCTTCAGGGTTTAGGGAATAAGGAGTGCCGTGAGTACCTAAACCCCTTAAGCAACACGCATACTCGTCAAAGGATAGTCATAGGTTAAACTATTGCGGGCTGGGGTACCAAAACGGACCTCAGTACTTTGGTGTCAGGAAGGATGAAGAAGATCACAAACAAATCCAGCTAATGATTGCGAAAGTAAATTCCTAGCACCAATGCTATCAATACTGCTAATAACATAAAACCTATGTATCTATCTATCTACCTATCTATATATATATGAGTTTATCGTAATCATAAACATCATAGTCTAGAGATTGACCTCCCAGTTGAGTGCCAGGCTCAAAGCTTCGTTCTCGAGTTTTGAGGGTGAATCCAAAGTTCCTCGGATGCTGGGGTTTAGGGTTTACTGGCTGGTTCTTAGTAGGGAATGAGGGAATTAGGGCCCTATATACTCCCTTAAAGGATATATATATATGTATGTATGTATGTATGTATGTATGTATATCTATGTACATATATATATATATGTATCCTTTAAGGGAGTATATCGGGCCCTAATTCCCTCAATCCCTACAATAAGAACCAAGGGTTTAGGGGTGCGGCCAGCCGGGCCAACCCTTGGGGGCACAAGTGCGCAGCTGTGCCTTCTATAGGGCTCAGAACTGAGTTAGTTAGGGTTTAGGGTTTAGGGTTTAGGGTTTAGGGTTTAGGGTTTAGGGTTTAGGGTTTAGGGTTTAGGGTTTAGGGTTTAGGGTTTAGGGTTTCGGGTTTAGGGTTTCGGGTTTAGGGTTTAGGGTTTAAGGTTTAGGGTTTAGGGTTTAGGGCTTTACAAAAGCCTTCAAGGTTTAGTAGTTTAAGTGCGCAGGGGCTTAAGGTCCCATAGGGCTCAGAACTTAGTTCCCTTAGCTAGCTTTTAGAGGGATATTGACTGGGAACAGCTTTTTCGGATCCCAAAAAGTTGTTTCTTGCGCCCCCCCCCCCCCGCAACAAAAAACAACAACTGCCTATAGCCGCATCGGCAAGCGCGTTGCCAACTCGAATCTCACACCGCCTTGCGGAAACTCAACGAACGCCGGGAGCGGCACTGGGCGCAGCAGCAATGCCACACACTGACACGCAGGGTTGAAGGGCCGCCAGATTGCTACTCCTTCGGCCGCTGCGGCCTTGGCCTTGGCCGCCTTGGCCTTGCGCGGGGGTGGAGCGTGCTGCCTCCGGTGCTTCTGTCCACTGCAGATTCCTTTCCACCCTCTGGTCCCCCTAACGCAAAACCCTAAATCCAGCCGTGCGTCTAAGTCTCGAGGATCTAAACCCATAAACCCCAACACCCATAAAGCCCCTAAAGCCCCTAAGGCCCATTCTACCCATAAAACCTGGTAAACACCTAAAGCCTTGCTCCCCGAAAGCCCTCAACTCTAGACCATCCCCCCCCCCCTCCCCTACCTTTTAAGGTCGAGCGGGGTTAGGGTTTAGTGTTAGGGTTTAGGGTTTCTTCTTTAGGGCTTAGGGTTTAGGGCTTAGGGTTTAAGGCTTCGGGTTTCGGGCTTGGGGTTGAGGGATTCGGGCTTGATGGTCTAGGGTTGAAAGTTTGAAGGTTTGGTGTTCAGGATTGATTCGGTTCCAGGGTCGCGGGTTGAAGGTGTTCGAGGTCCAGGGTTTAGGGGCTGCACAGGGATCCAAAGAAAACCCTAAATCCTCAACCTTAAACCTTAAGCATGCCCACGGGCCACAGCTGGGGCATTTTCCAAAGGAGGGTTGCGGTTTAGGGACCCTAAACCCTAAACCCTAAACCCTCAACCCTAAACCCTAAACCCTAAACCCTAAACACTAAACCCTAAACCCTAAACCCTAAACCCTAAACCCTCAACCCTAATCAGGGCCTGCAACGCGAAAAACCCAAGACCCCATGCGACTCTTAAGGCCCCAAACCCGAAAACCTACAAACCCTAAACAATTCCACAGCAAATCCTACAAACCTTAGCAAATCCTAAACAACCCTAGAAAACCCTAAACTCTAAACCCTGAACTGGCCCACAACAACTCCTCTAAACCCTACAAAAAAGCCTACACAACCCTAAACTCAAAACCCTAAACCTGAAATCAAGAGTACTCGCTTCGGAGCCCCTGACCCCCCCCCCCCCCCCAAGAAAAAAAAAAATATATATATATATATATATATGCTACCCCCCCCCCTCCAAAACCTACCGTTTTCTAATTTTCTACACTTGCGTGACACCAAAACGCTTCAAAATTGAGACCGGCTTCCTAAATCCTTTAACCTTATTCGCACAATTTTCTATTGCATAAACCCCTATTTCCGAAAAAACGAAGCCTGTTCCCAAAATCCTGCTCGCTAAGTCCGAAAGCACGGGATCCCTACATCGTATTCCCTGAATCATATTCCCTCAGTCCCTAAATCTGGTGCGGGCGGGGGGGGGGCGGTGGGTCACTAAATGGCTCACTAAATCTTCTCGCTAAATCCTAAAGAGCGGGGTCCCTAAATCATATTCCCATGATTTTACTCCCTAAGTCTTTTCCCAAAGCCCTAAAGAGGGAAGTCTTGAAATTCTGAAGAGGAGAGCCGCTGAATTCAAAGAAACATTTTTCGTCGAAAATCCGGCTGTGAGACTGCTTTCCATTACGGGGGTTTCCGTATGGGGAAATACCGCCACATTGAAAGAATTGTTTCCGGGGGTGTTCAAAACTCTGTCTGCAGGCTTCGTTTTTGATTTCTGAGCTGCAGTCTGGATCGTCGAAACTACAATATATTCCTAATGTGCTTAATAGAGACTGCATGCGCGTTGCCATGGTCTCATTATTGCAGTGCCCTGCCTTTCTTACTTATTGTGGTGGGGGGGGGGGGGTCCCACCAATTAAACAGATGCTCGGAGAAAATCTTATCGGGATCCCTAGATCTGGTTCCCTGAAATTAACTCCCTAAGGCCGCCTAAAGGTGGGCGGGGGGGGGGGGGGTTAAATCCTACAGCGGAGATCCCCTAAATCCTAAACAGCATTCCTTTAGCTTTACTCTCTAAATCCTATTATATAAAGAACCTTGCTCAGTTGATCTTATCGCTAAAGTCAACAAAGAAGGATCCCTCAATCTTATTCTCTTAATTTTACTCCCTAAATCCTATTGGGGAAGGGGGGGTGGGAGGGAGTCACGAAATCCTAAAGAGGGAACCTTAAATAGCCTCAAATCCCCAAAAATGAGACCCCTCCCCCCCCTAACTCATACACGCTAAAGCCTTAGTGATAAAATTTGCGCTCCCTTAGAAAATAGGATTTGGGGACTAAGCTTTGGGATGCTCCCCACTTCAGCGCCTATTCCCTAAATCCTGTTAGCCAAGTCCTAAAGATAATGATGAAATATGTCCGGTTCAAACTTGAATCGGCCGATTCAGTTTTGAATCGGCCCTCAAACTAAAGATTGAAGTCATCGTAATGTTGCAATACTCACATTCATATTCATACTGTGTATTGGCTTTATATGTATGAGTTGGCATGTAATCTGTGTACTCAATCTCCAACACAACAAATTTGCTTATAAGGACTTAGTTTGCTTCTAAATAAAAGGGGAGAGGGTGCCAGGGGTCGGTCTTCCAAAATAAGCAGGACCAAAAAACACAGTTTTAAAACTCCTTGCTTAGCCACGAGAGGAGTTTTAAAACTCCTGCCACTGAAGATTGAAGATTGAAGATTCCCCGGAACTCTTTCCAGGAATCTTCAGTCTTCAATCTTCGGGGCCAGGAGTTTTAAAACTCCTTACTTAGCCACAAGAGGAGTTTTAAAACTCCCGGCCCCTAAGATTGAAGATTGAAGATTCCTGGAAAGAGTTCTGGGGAATCTTCAATCTTCCATCTTCGGGGCCAGGAGTTTTAAAACTCCTTGCTTAGCCACAAGAGGAGTTTTAAAACTCCCGGCCCCTAAGATTGAAGATTGAAGATTCCTGGAAAGAGTTCTGGGGAATCTTCAATCTTCAATCTTCGGGGCCAGGAGTTTTAAAACTCCTTGCTTAGCCACAAGAGGAGTTTTAAAACTCCCGGCCCCTAAGATTGAAGATTGAAGATTCCTGGAAAGAGTTCTGGGGAATCTTCAATCTTCAATCTTCGGGGCCAGGAGTTTTAAAACTCCTTGCTTAGCCACAACAGGAGTTTTAAAACTCCTGGCCCTGCAAATTATTTCGGCGTCTTTAAGTATTTGCTATTTCGTATTTTATGTATATCTATAGATATATGTCCATATATATATATATATATCCGGCTTCGAATATAGTAAACACGTCTCGACATAGAAAAGGGTATGAAACGGTAGGTTTTGGGGGGGGGGGTACCATATATATATATATATATAATCAAAAAAGCAAGGAAGTGCAACCTACGGTGGGTCATCTCGTTATCTAAGAATGACAAGCTTGGGCCCTAGGGTCCCCCCCCGCCCCCCCGATGCAGGGGCATTAAAGGTAATTATAGCCACGCTAACTTCAAGCGCAGTGTTGGGGAGTGTACGATTTAGGGTTTAGGGTTTAGGGTTTAGGGTTGAGGGCTTAGGGCATAAGCCCTCAACCCTAAACCTTAAACCCTAAATCGTACACTCCCCATACGGTTTAGGGGGAATCCGATGAGAAGTCCGCACTCCCTCTCTGAGGCTCCCGCTGGGTCTTGCCCCTCTTCGACTTCGCCGGCAAGGGCAACCTCGGACAAAGTTGGCTGCAATGTTAAGGTTTGAAGAATCTTAGGGTTTAGGGTTTCGGGTTGAGGGTTTAGGGTTTAGGGTTTAATTTAGAGGCTCGTGATCTTAATGGAAGAGTTAACCACAAGATGATGCAGGGCAACCGCCATGGCGAATTGACGAGCAAGCCTCACTGCTTTCATGGGCTTAGGGTTTAGGGTTTAGATGGTTTAGATGGTTTCAGGAGCTTTCATGTTGCGAACATACACCCCCACTTGCACCAGTTGGGCACCATTGCCTGGGGGGAAGCCAGGGAGCCTGAGTACTCGGGGATATTCAAAGGCCGAAGGACCCAACAGCCACTGAACCGCAAGCCCTACACCCTAAGAAAGAGACTCTCCCCAGATAGTCTCCCCCCCCCCACTCTAAGGGAAGCTACCTGGTTCCTTAATATGGGCCCCTACCTTCTTCAAGGGGTTCTGAAGTCTGTGCCCTGGGGTTTTATAGGGTATTGAAGGCATACAGAAGGGTCCCCCAGTTAAACCCTAGACAAGGGTGAAATAAACTATTCACTAAGCTAAGAATGATTAGCCACACAGTAGTCGGCTTAGGGAGGTTGGGGGATTGTGGTTGGCAGACCTTGCGCCCTAAATCAAAGACCGGAAAACCTCAAGCCTCAAACCTAAACCCTAAACCCTAAACCCTAACCCCTAAACCCTAAACCGAAAGCCCCAAAAACCTGAAAGCCGAACACTGTAGGAAGTTATGTGCTGGGCTCGCGACCGTTCGGCCCCTGGGCAAGGAGAAGGCTTCGATCCCCCCCCCCCACCCCAACATGTTCAGGGTTTAGGGTTTGGGGTTTAGGGTTTAAGGTTTAGCGTCTCAATCCCCAGTTCACTGGTATACCAGATCCTCTTAAACCCTGTAAGGGTAAATGGCAAAACATACACTATCCCAACCGCCTTCCTACCAAACCTTGAACCCTAAACCCCAACCGCGGACTACAATGGAGGCATGGTCCTGGGGGTATCGGGGTTTGGGGATTTGGTGTTGGAGCTGGAGAATTCAAACCTTGTGCGCTCGAAGTGTTTCGGTTTAGGGCTTAGCCAAGAGCTCCAAACATACAAAACCCTAAGAAATAAACCCTAAACCCTAAACCCTAAGCCCTAAGCCCTAAGCCCGAAACCCTAAACCCTAAACCCTAGCTATAATTGTGGGTTGAGGTCGGGGGGGGAAGGCATCCGAATGATGCGCAAGACGCAGTTCCTCTTAAACTCAAGCCGACTGAGGATGAAACCTACAGAGTTCTCGGAACCCCTCCACTACCTGCAACCGGAGGCAAGCAGCCTCCAGACCCAGGAGTAACCTAAGAATAAACAGCTTACTCTGGGCGCTAGGCCTCTAAACCTAGGTATACTTCAAAATGATAGAGGGTAGTTTGGGGCGCGAACACTGACATAGATCTGACCTCTAGGCTGAACTCACTTTAGGATGTAGGATTTCGAGGGCTATGCTGGAGAGGAGTGGGCTTAATTAGGGTTGAAGCCTTAAGGGCTCTGTGTTCTCAGGGGAAAAACTCAAATTTCTGAATTTCAACGGGATGGAGGTGTCTATCAAGCAAATAGGCGGGTTTACGAAGGTAAGGGACCCTTAATTCTAGACCTCAAAAAATAGTAGGACCCCAATAAAGGAACCCCCTAATTTCGGAAATCCCCATATCAGAAACTCGGAAGCCAGTTCTTCAACACTCAGGTAAGGCCCTGATATAGGGGCCTTAATACTTAGAATAGGGTTTTGGGGGTTATTCTAGTATAATGATAAAGGGACCACAAGGGAATACTGTTCGTAATCATTCCTAAACCCTAACCCCTAATCCCTAAACCCTAAACCCTAAACCCTCATAAGCCCTAAACCTTATAAACCCTTACAAACACTATTAGTAATCATTCCGACCCTTAGCGTGATCTCGCCGGGGCTGAAGCCAAGGAAGTCTCGGAACGGAATCGGCTGCGACACCTGCATTACAGACATGCGTGCTTCTTGGTTGCCTTGGTTTTTCTGTCCTAAGCCCTAAGCCCTAAGCCCAGAGCCCAAAGCCCTAAGCCCGAAGCCCTAAGCCCCCAAACCCTATACCCAAAACCCTCAAGACGAGATCCCTAGTAGCCTCCCTCGCAAGCCTCCCCGGAAAGGGGTACCCCCGACACCTGAAGTATTGGGGAATCTTTCGGTTTCGGGTTGAAACCTTTCCCAAACCATAAACCCTAAACCCTAAACCCTAAACCCTAAACCCCAAAACCCCAAACCCTAAACCCTAAACCCTAAACCCTAAACCCTAAACCCAAAAAAGGTACAGCCAGCAAACCTGCTTTGCTATGCTCATCTGAGGCACGCCTGCGTAACGGGGGGGGGGGGGGGGCATCTAAAGGTCGATGGGCCCATGGTTTGGGAATTTGGGTGTAGGGGCACATGGAGGATTTAGGGTTTAGGGTTATAAATCCTAAACCATGAACCC
Source organism: Symbiodinium natans (assembly GCA_905221605.1). Taxonomy (NCBI): domain Eukaryota; class Dinophyceae; order Suessiales; family Symbiodiniaceae; genus Symbiodinium; species Symbiodinium natans. The sequence continues at coordinate 586,281 of CAJNDS010002121.1, read as the reverse complement.
TTTAGGGTTTAGGGTTTGGGGTTTGGGGTTTGGGGTTTAGGGGTTTAGGGGTTTAGGGTTTAGGGTTTAGAGGTTAAAGGGATTATGGTTTATGGATGAGGGCACACGTGTCGGACCTCAGATTTCGGCAGACGAAGTGAGGGCTTGGGAGGCCTGGGAGGCTTAGGTTGGGATGTTCCCCCTTATACTAACAGTCCTTAATAGTAGGGTTTAGGGTTTAGGGTTTAGGGTTTAGGGTTTAGGGTTTAGGGTTTAGGGTTTAGGGATAGAAGTACCCCCTAATATAATCCCCATAGAGGACTGTCAGTCCCAAGGCTTAGGGGTGTAAGTTGACTTGCCTTCTTCTGTGCGATGGAGTGCGAGTAGTAAAAGATCTGCGCATCAAAATCAATGGTGAAGTACCTGACCGACAGGCAGGGAGGGAGCGAGAGCGACAGAGAGAGACAGAGAGAGAGAGAGAGAGAGAGAGCGTGACCGGCTGAGTGCTATCAGGTCTTGCGAGCGGGTCTCCTAGCAGGGTTCTAGGGCTTTGGGCGCAGTGTACCCTAACCCTGAACCCTATACATCCCTCTACCCTATAAGCCCTAAACCCTATACATCCCTATAACCTAAGCACCAAACCTTTTACTGGGATGAGGGTTTGGGGTTTTCTAGTTCATGCTTGGGATAATATTAAAACCTAAATGTCTATGCCTTACCCAGTTTTTAAGTGCACTTAAAGATGTAAAATGTTACCTCACTATGACAAAGTATACCCTGAACCCCAAGCCCTTCATGGGGTTGAGGGTTTGGGGGGGTTGGGCTGCAGGGCCTAAACACTAACCCCTAAACCCTAAACCCTAAACCCTCAACCCTGAACCCTAAACCCTAAACCCTAAACCCTGAACCCTAAACCCTAAACCCTAAACCCTAAACCCTAAACCCTAAACCCTAAACCCTTAGACCTTACAAACCCCTTTACGGGGTTTTGGGCTGCTGGGATGCACCTCGTCGTGGAGCTCTGCAGGAGCTTGAGACGGGCGGCCTCGTTCTTGGCCTGGAGCTTTGGGGGGGGGGGGGGGTTTGGGGGTTTAGGGTTTGGGGTTTAGGGTTTGGGTTTAGGGTTTAGGGTTTGGGGTTTAGGGTTTAGTAGGCTAAGGGTTTAGCCTAAATCCCGACTGGGATTGTGGTATTTTTTCCGTTGGAAGTGGGGCTTGATGCCGTAGCTGGTGGCAAATGTTGTGTTCGTGCCTGTGCTTTTGCTTAGGCAGTGGCGGCAGGACAAGTAGCCCGCCTTCAGCGGGCCACTAGAAAGGGTTTAGAGTTTAGGGTTTAGGGTTTAGGGTTTGGGAATCAATTCAAGCACATCTTCGCTGGTAAGGTCGCTGTAGTGGGGGCGATGCTGACACTGCTGCCATGATCTCTTCGAAGCTGTTCTCCTCGATGCCGTCTTTCGTGTACTGGATGATGTCTTCAGCAGCCCTTCACCCTAAACCCTAAACCCAAAACCCTCAAATTCATTAACCTGGACGTGCAAAAAGATCCCATCTTCCACCCCAAAAGACCTCGGTAGCACAAGGCTCAACCTGGAAGCCGAAAACCCTAAACCCCTTATGGGCTCACAGTTTACCCTAAGGGTCCGGGTCCATGTACCCCTTATTCTATACGTTACTTGACCCCCCCTCTCCAAAGTGACTATATAGGAGGTACTTTAAGGCCCAAGGATTCCGTATTTAGGTACATGGAATCTTAGGGTGAGGGCTTTAGGGTTTAGGGTAGTCTTTAGGGCTCAGGGTTTAGAGGGCCTGAACTCTGAACACTCAACCCGAAAACCCTTGAAGCCCTCAGGGTTTACCCTAGAGCCCTATGACCCCAGCACCGGAAGCGCTACAGGAGTCAGGGCTTGTCCGAACCTTGATGAGCCAAGCGCTGTAGCAGCCTTTGCCTCAGCAGGGTCAGTAGGTTTAGGGGGTTCGGGCTTGGTGCAAGTTAGGGTTTAGGGTTCAGGGTTCAGGGTTTAGTGTTTTGGGCGGTTTGAGGCTTGGGGTTTGGGATGTTCTTAGCAAATTGATAGCTAAACCCTAAACCCTAAACCCTAAACCCTAAACCCTAAACCCTAAACCCTAAACCCTAAACCCTAAACCCTAAACCCTAAACCCTAAACCCTAAGGGTAAAGCGTGTTCAAGTTTTCCGACAACCTCACGTTCTCACGAAAAGGAGCTCGGGCTTCGGGGCTTATAGGGTCTAAGGTGTGCAGTTTAGGGCTTAGGATTTAGGGTTTAGGGTTTAGGGCCTCTCCCAATTTCATCGATTTTCCTAGTCTATCGAAGTTTTGGAGTGCTTAAGATACTGTGGAGTTCAAGGTTTAGGACCAGTTTTTTCCCTGCAGCTGTGCGGGTTTAGGCTTCAGGTCTAGAGCTTGGGTTTAGGAGAAAAACCCCCAAACCCGTAAGCCCAGTAAACAAACAAGCCTAAACCCTGAAGCAACCTGAAACCCCAGAAAGCTCCTAGAGTCTAGGGGCCCAAAAAACACATCAACATAAGGATTCTACAGGCAGGGTTTTTCAGAATCCCCCTTTACAGGGGCCCTTCTACCCCAATAGTAGGATCCTATGTTTATGTGGATTTAAGCCCCGAATATTCAGCTCTCTATTGCGCTACCACAGACCCTCCCACAGAACAAGGCCCGGGCGTGTCACCCGTGCATCCTCGCTACGAGGCGTATCCTCGCGCCGTGGTCGAAGTGGTTTCGGGTTTCGGCCCTATTTTTGATTTAAGAACCCTAAGCCCTAAACCCTAAACCCAAAACCCAAAACCCTAAACCCTAAACCGACAAGTTCTAGACCCCAAATCCTTGAACCCCTAAACCCGCTAGACAGCCTAAGTTTTGAGCCTCAAGCTCAAAGTACCCCTGCACCCCGCAACCCTCAACCCTAATCCCCTGCACCCTAAACTCACATCGTCTCTTCCCTTGCAAGAACGCAACGGCTACAACACTGGGCTCAATCATAGTCCCCACCCCGCACCACCCCCCGGCACATACAAGCCCTGCCTGAAACCCGCTTCTACAGAGTGGGAGCATCCAAACAGCCCTCAACCCTTGGCCCTAAACTACGTTAGGCTCTTCACTTCGCTTTTGAGGAGGGTTTAGGGTTTAGGGTTTAGGGTTCAACCCTGAAGAAGGGCTGCGCCACAAAGGCTGCTCAACGGTCGGGGGCACGACTTGTGCAGATCCAATCCAGAAGCTGAAACAACTCTAGGCTCAGCTGCTGCTGGTACTTGTTGATGTTCTGCTCAGCTGCGATCTGCATGCGCTTGGCTGCTTCCAGGTTCTCCATGATGCGCCTCTTCCTGCCTCCTTGCATCCTGCATTGTCAGGGCAGGCTCCGTCTGCACCGGCTTCGCACAGACCGACACCTGCGCGAGCTCGGCCGCGCACGGCTTCTCGTACAGCACATGCAATGCATCATTCGCGGTGCCACCATGCACATGCCACAGCTGGTGATGGGAATACAGATGCGACACCCGGCGCACGCTCAGGTCGGGATTGAGTGACCCTGGTGACAGATGAACTGGACAAGAAGACTTATTAAAAGACTGCTTAAATTAGGTTTTCATGTGCTGGAACTGAGGGGAAACTATGAACTGGATTAACTGAATGACCTCAATGAACTGGACACATGAACTAGCAAGGAGAGCACAAGGGACGGAGGTTTTGTTCACAGGGTTTTGGTGTTCTCTTCACAGTATGAATACTGGTAATGAACGAAGAAGAATCACGCAGTATTAAGAAGGTGAACCGAGAACGCACCCTGTGACCCAGCCTCTGTATCCAAGCCACTAAGAACCAAACATAGAAACCGTACCATCATGAGTCTTTCTACGTGACAGGAACTTTCTTGACAAGGAGCCAAACACAGAAACCGTGCCATTCATCTCTCTCTTGATTCCTCCTTTGTTCACTGTTACCTCTAGGGCGGTCTCTAATTCTGGGTTGTAATTCCCCGGTCTTGAGAACATAACCTCAAGTAACAGAAGGATTTGAGGAATAACCCCTGTTCATAGTTAAAATCCTTGTTTAGAGAGCAAACCAACATGACATTATAGTCGACCAGTGGTTTACTTTCGTACACCATCAATCTCATGACGCCTTAACTCCTTGTCAACACCGCCCTCGTGATAGAACACCTAATTAAAAGTGGTGATTCCAAGAACTTAGAGGTCATATTATACAAGATGGGAAGGGTCTCAAGGTGTGATGGGTGAACAAGAGGTGAATGTAATACTAGTTCCGGAGAGATTGGTGAACATAAGATGGAAGTGACAAAGAGCCCAAAATTAAGTTCCAAACGGCTCTGCTCCTAAACCCTAAACCCTAAACCCTAAACCCCAAACCCTAAACTTCAAAATCCCGACGCCCTGATCTTCTGGTTTGGCCACCCATACCCTCTAAGAGCTCCCCTTTTCCCACGGGATCTTGAGCCCCAACTTGCTTGGAACAATACCCTAAACTGCCCAACGCCGCTGCCGTCTCATTTTTCAGCCCACTTCATGCAAGAGTCCAGACCCAAGAGTAGCCTAGGAATAAACAAGACACCCTTTTTCGCCTAGAGGGGCTTCGAAGGGAACCTAAACCCGAGAGAAAAGGGAATAAGGGCCTACTCTGGGTCCTAGTAGTCTTAAGAGAACTCTAAGCCCTCGGCCCTCCCTTAAAATCACAACGCCAGCATAGTTCCATTGGGACTTCCAAGGGGGTTGACCATAGGGTGTAGGGAGATCAACTTCAGGTTGAGTTTACTCGCTGGTTCTTAGTAGGGAATGAGGGAATAAGGGCGCTATATATATATATATACCCTTTAAGGGATTGTATGGGGCCCTGATTCCCTCATTCCCTACTAAGAACCAGGGGGTTTAGGGTTTAGGGTTTAGGGTTTAGGGTTGAGGTTTCAGGGTTCAGGTCCTCGTGTGGAGTTTAGGGTTTATGGCTTTAGGGTTTAGAGAATTCTTCAGATTAGCGCAGAGTCTGCATTCCCAAGCGTTGACAACTAAACCCTAACCTTTAAAGCCCTACTGCTGCCCCGGAAAACCTATGTAAACCCTGGCCCCTTCAACGCTCCAAACCCGAACCCTCCTCTGTAACATCGCTTTCGTCCAGCATGAAGAATTCCTCGTTGGCGGGTGTCGGGCTATTCACCCAAGCTGCTCCTAATTTTCCTAGGTTTAGGGGCCCTAGCCATCGATCTATTCCAAGACGTCTAGAGGAGTCGCAGTATTCTTTCAAGACATCAGTCTCACAGCTGAACATCTATGCAATTTCGTGGTGGGGGCAGAGCTTGTTGGGGTGAGGGGTACGTAAGTGCACGGCGTACGTTTGGTTCTTCCTGCCACATGCGGAAACCGTAGCAAAACCTAAGAGTCTTAAAGCTGAACCAGTGGCTATGTGTGGGAAGGGCGGGATTCTCTTAATCGTGGACCCTTTGTGGCTAACCTACATATCAGGCTCCGTGCTAGCGTGGAAACCACATATCACCAGAATTCGGGCCCCACATACACGAGGGTTTGGGGTTTAGGGGTTCCTCAAACTTAAAGCCCCAAGGCATGAATATGCATGAATGTTGGGCCACAAACCCGAAACGCTCAAGGTCTTGTTAGGTTTAGGTCCAGGTTGATAACAAGGCTAAGACACCCCTGCTTCCTAAAGCTCTTCCAACAGGCGTCCTGCGCTCAGGGAGTAGAGTAGACACATTCCGGGTCAGAAGGGTTGTCTATCAATCTATTCTAAGCCCTAAACCCTGAACCCTAAAACGCTAAACCCTAAACCCGAAATATTTAAATTTCAGCTACATCAAAACAAATGTCGGCACAGACCACCAAGATCTTCAGACCACCTCTGTCTTGGGATGCTCCCCCCTATACTAACAGTCCTGAATTGGGATTGTAATGCGGGGTACAAAACTTCTTATTAAGGGCTGTTAGTATAAGGGTGAACACCCCAAACCCCAAACCCTAAACCCTAAACCCTAAACCCTATGCCCTGTGACCTTGGGGGTTTAGGGTGCTTAGGGTTTAGGGTTTGGGGTTTAGGGTGGGCACTCAAGGGCCCAAAAGAAAATCAACATGTCTGCACTTCACGAGGAGCATGCGCCACAGGACGGAGGCGAGAGTGGCATGTGCAACGCCGCAACATTGCAAACCCCCCAGGGGAACAGATAAGCCAACGCTTCCAAGAACGCAGAATGGAGGAAAGTGCGTCGGAGTGATGCAAGCCTCGAAGGCCATCTAATAGCCGAGAGTGTTACGGGAACACCGCGCGGGTCAACTTCCCGATGAGAGATACTCGCACCGCCTATAGCGTGGAAACATCAAGACAGTCCTCGCTAAACCCGAAACTCGAAGCCCCAAACTCGCCCAACCCTAAACCCTAAACCCCAAACCCCAAACCCGAAACTCGAAGCCCCAAACTCCAAACCCTATAAACACCAAACCCCCACACCCTAAATCACCCCCTAAACCCTAAACCCCAAACCCTATAAACCCTAAACCCCAAACCCCTAAACCCTAAACCCTAAAAACCCTAAAAACCCTAAACCCTAAACCCCTAAACCCCTAAACCCTAAATCACCCATCCCGCATGAGGCAGCAGCCGGTCCAATGCCCCAGGCAGACCCAGACCGGTCTAAGAACGTGAAACTGATGAGCCAGGCACAGGTTCGGGGGTTTAGGGTTTGGGGGTTTGGGGTTTAGGGTTTAGGGTTTGGGGTTTAGGGTTTGGGGTTTGGGGTTTAGGGTTTAGGGTTAGAGTTTAGGGTTTGGGGTTTAGGGTTTGGGGTTTATAGGGTTCAGGGTTTAGGGTTCGGGGCTTAGGGTTTGGGGTTGAGGGCTCAGGGTTAAGGGCCCAAAGATTTGTACTTTCATGCTGCCTCTGCTCAATCGGCACCAGAAACCTTAAAGTGCGTAGAGTTTAGGGTTTAGCCTCCCTTCCTTTGTCTTAGATACTGAGATTAGAGCGTTGCAACATTTGGGCCAGCCAATCCCCCCCCCCCCCCGCCTTTTCCCTTAAACCCCAAGACCCAAAACTGCAGGCAAGTAATTAGGGGCCCAGGGTTTTGCGCTTTAGGGATGCAGCGTTGTAAGGTTTTTAGTTTAGCGCTTTTGGTATACCAGTGGTCAACCCTTCTGAAACCAAAACAGAAGACGGTGCAAAGAGCCCAGTCTTGGAAGCTTCACTGCTTCAGGCCCTAAACCCTAAACCCTAACCCCTAAACCCTAAAGGGATTCCAGCCTCTATAACAAGGGTACCGCCAGAAACTCAGACCAAAAGCCAATCCCTGCTGGGCAGGGCCCAGCTTTGGAAGCTTCACGGCTTCAGGCCCTAAACCCTAAACCCTAAACCCTAAACACTAAACCCTAAACGCTAAACCCTAAACCCTAAACCCTAAACCCTAAACCCTAAATCCTAAACCCTAAACCCGAAACCCTAAACCCTAAACCCTAAACCCTAAACCCTAAACCCTAAACTCAAGGGACTGGAGGAGGGCCCCTTAGAAGCGACCTTAGGGGTTATTCAGGGCTTATTTGGGGGCTACTTAGGTATATAGGGACTATACAAGGTAGATAAAGGGGTTGTTTAGGGGGAATAAGATGAAGGGTCCCTTCCAAGGGTCCCTCCTTTTACCCCTTCATAAACCCTAAACCCTAAACCCTAAACCCTAAACCCTAAACCCTAAACCCTAAACCCTAAACCCTAAACCCTAAACCCTAAACCCACCAGAACCTCAATTCCGCCAGAGTGTTGAGGGCTCAGCCTTCGCTGGTGTCGGGTCAAGGCTAGGTTGGCCTTTAAGCCCCACTGAAAAGATTCCTAAACATGATCCTTTAGGGTTTACGGCCAGTTTTAGGGGTTAGGGTGTTTAGGGTTTAGGGTTTTAGGGAAAAAGTGAGATATCTAAAGGGCCTACGTAGACCCTAAACCCCCACGTAGACCCTAAACCCCAAACCCTAAACCCTAAACTCTGAACCCTGAACCCTGAACCCTGAACCCTAGTTCAGGGCTCAGGGTCCTAAACCCTGAACGGGGCAGCCTCGCAGATCCGACCCTCTCATCGCATCGCAACCTCAAGTCCCTGAACAAACCAACCCCTAAACCCTAAACCCTAAACCCTAAACCCTAAACCCTAAACCCTAAAGCCTAAAGCCTAAAGCCTAAACCCTAAACCCTAAACCCTAAACCCTAAACCCCCCAACTCCACCCAGCCGTCCCTCGTCCCCTTTCTTCCGTCACTGCACCCTCCGGGGCTCCTTTGGCCACGACGGAGCGTCTCGCGAAAACGAACCCAACCAAGCCTGGCTCTAAACCCTAAGCCTAAACCCTAAACCCCAAACCCTAAAACGCCCTAAAACGCCCTAAAACGCCCTAAGCGTCAGCCAGTATCCAGAACATCAAGTTGTCGCACACCGCTTGAATCAGCCACTCCTTGGCTTGGAGGATCTTCAGGATCGCCCCCCCCCCCCCCACAAACCCTATAAACCCTATAAACCCTATCAACCCTAGAAACCCTATAAACCCAGGAAACCCTATAAACCCTACAAACCCTAAACACCCTAAACACCCTAGAAACCCTAAATCCCAAACCCTAAACCCAAACTTGAGTTTAGGTTTGAAGGCCTGAAGTTTCCGACGCTTTTCCCCCTCCCCCCCTAACAGCTCTCTCCTTTCAAGTCTTCATCAGCGTATTTGAAGCCGAATGTAGGCAAGGTCTTAAGCTTCATGGAGCCCTCAGAATTTGGAGCTTTAACCCTACACCCTAAACCCTAAACCCCTAAATAACCCCTAAACCCAAAACCCAACACCATAAGCCCTAAATAACCCCTAAACCCTAATTAACCCCTAAACCCTAAACCCTAAACCCTAAACCCTAAACCCTAAACCCTAAACCCTAAACCCTAAACCCTAAACCCTAAACCCTAAACCGCACGCTGAAGTCACTGAACGCCGCAGGGGTTCCCATGACCGGCGAGGGCAACCCAACTTCCACTCCCGGCCCCTCACCCCCATGACCCAACCCCCGGGCCCAGGGTGTTTAGGGTTTAGGGTTTAGGGTTTAGGGTTTAGGGTTCAGGGTTTAGGGTTTAGGGTTTAGGGAGGGGGGTTCATGGGGGGGTAGGTTTAGGGTTGCACACACCCGTTGAAACCCCCCTCCCGTAAGCACCCTATAACGATGACCCAACCCCCGCGCCCAGGGTTTAGGGTTCATGGTTAGGGTTTAGGGTTTAGGGTTTAGGGTTTAGGGTTTGGGGTTTAGGGTTTAGGGTTGAGGGTTTAGGGTTTAGGGTTTAGGGTTGAGGGGGGGCACACACCCCTGATCTCTCTGTGCAGGCAGGCTTCGTTGTTGGAGCGGATCTCCAAGCTCGGCGAATCACGGGAATGCCGAAGGATGAAGCACAGCAGAGTCTCGTTGTCCTGCTGAGCGGTTGGGGGTTTAGGGTTTAGGGTTTAGGGTTTGGGGTTTAGGGTTTAGGGTTTGGGGTTTGGGGTTTAGGGTTTCGGGTTTGGGAGTTTGCAGCTTGGGGCTCAGGTTTAGATTAGGGTGCGTAAGTTAGCCTGCGTGGGGGTTTGCAGTTTGGGGTTTAGGGTTCGCTGAGGAGTGCGTAATTAAGTTAGAATCTTCACCCGGACCCAAATACAGCCCGAATCTTCTACACCCTAGGCGCTCTAAGAATTCATACAGCGGTCTAAACAAAATACCACGATCATCCCCTCATAGTCCCGAGAGAAATATTGAGGGTGAATGTGGGGTTCTTACATCTCGCACCTTCAGTGCCGTGAAACAAGGGTAAAAGACTTGACAGGCAAGGACCAACGGCCAAATTTTGGCGCTTCTAGACCGCTGCTTAAATATTGTCCTCGCCCATCGTATTACAAGCTACACAAAAAACAAAAGTTGTCTAATGCAGGGAGCTCTCTTAACATTGTATCCTTGTCAAGTGAACTCAATATGTTAAAGATGTGGCATGTGGTCCTTTTCCTTGTCTTCTTCACTTAGCACATTAACTCCTAACTCCCCCAAACCCGTAAAGTTCACACCACTAAATCCTGAAACCCATGTACCCTACACCCCTGAACCTAACCGCTAAACCCCGAACCCCAAACCACCAACCCCCAACCCCTACTCCCGAACTCCTAACCCCTAAAACCCGTAAAACCCCCTAAAACCCCTAAAACCCTAAAACCCCTGAAGCTAGAAGCCCTAAACCCTAAATCCCTGAAGGCAAAAGCCCTAAACCCTAAACCCTAACCCTGAAACTAAGAAACTACACCCTAAACCCCAAAACCCTAAACCCCTAAAAGCCCTGAAACCCCTGAAGCCGACAGCCCTAAACCCTAAACCCTAAACCCTAAACCCTAAACCCTAAACCCTCAAAACTAAGAAGCTAAACCCCGGAAGCCGAAAGCCCTCTCATCTCGGCCAGGCAGCGCACGCGATGCCGGCGAGGCAGCGAGCCCCCGGCCCAGAAAGGCAGTGAAAACCGCGCAGGGTCCTTAGCTGAAGAAGTGCGTGGGTAGGGTTTAGGGTCCCTAAACCCTAAACCCTAAACCCTAAATCCTAAACCCTAAACCCTAAACCCTAAACCCTAAATCCTAAGCCCTAAACACTAAACCCCAAACCCTAAACCTATCCCCCAACCCTATAGGTGTCTGTTGATGACATGTGGGGGTCTGTCCGGGCTTACTGTCAGCTGGGACTCAACTTTCCCCGGCTTGTTCTGGATCTTTAGCATGAAGCGTCCACAACCGGTAAACGCTAAGGCCTAAACCCTAACCCCAAAACCCTAAACCCGAAAACCCTAAACCCCAGACCTATCACCCTAAACCCTAATCACCCTAAACCCTGAGACCTCAACCCAAAGAAGGGAAGCCCTCGGCCACCAACGCAAGCGCACCGCCCTTTAAAAGAATCCAACACGCTGAAGCACTCTTCAGCACTACTATTTGCTGAAGAACCCCACAAAATTCTAAGGGTAGTTACATGGGCCCATATTGAGGGAACATGCAACTAACAACGAACTCCTCTACCGGTAGTGGGCCCTTAGTGTGGTCCCTAACCTCCTTTAAAGGGTTCGGAAGTATGGGCCCTTGGGTTGTATAGGGTATATAAGGGGTTCTTAGGCAAACAATCGACTAAGGTCTAGAGTTTGAGGTTCTTTGGTTTAGTCGAAGGCTTCGGGTTATGATTTTGGTTTTGGGGTTTAGGCAAACCCTAAATCCTTAACACCCACCACCCTAAGCCTGAAAACCGCAGGAGTTCCCCAAAGCGCCCTAAACCCTAAGCCCTAAACCCACACAGAATCCCTAATCCCTAAACCCTGAACCCTTCATTCTTAGAATCCCTAAACCCTGAACCCTTGCCCCTGAATCCCTAGCATCCCACAAATTTACACCCTGAACCCTAAATCCCAAAAATCACTAAACCCTAAACCCTGAACCCTAAATCCCTGGAATCCCTAAATCACTGGAATCCCCAAATCCCTGGAATCCCTGAATCCTAAACCCTAAACCCCAAAACCTAAACCCTAAACCCTGAACACTAAACCCCTAGAATCCCTAAGTCACCAAGCGCTCAGCTGGGTGTCCAATCCTCTGGCAGCTGCAGATCTTTGGCGCTCTGCGTCTTGCCTTGCGTTTAGGGTTTAGGGTTTAGGATGCCGGGCTTTGGGTTGAGGATTTGGGGTTTAGGGTTTCGGGTTTGATAAGAGTGGCTGGCTCTTAGTAGAGACTCATTCCCTGCGAAGCACCAGGGGCTAGAGCGGCAACGAGGTCGAGGATGAGTCTTGCGATGGAGTGTTTAGGGTTTAGGGTCGAGGGCTTAGGGCTCAGGGTTTAGGCTCAATCCGCAAAGCTCCCCCGGAGAATGGAACTGCCCTCGAAGCTCTTCAGCCCCAGCCTCAAAGCCCCCAAAATCACCAAAGCCCTAAACCCTAAACCCCAGTACCTCAATCTTATATACTTGGGCCCCCCACGACCCTATACAGGAAGTACTTTAAGGCCCAAGTATTCCCTATTTGGGTACATGGACCCTTAGGTTTAGGGTTTAGGGTTTAGGGTTTAGGGTTTAGGGTTTAGGGTTTAGGGTTTAGGGTTTAGGGTTTAGGGTTTAGGGTTTAGGGTTTAGGGTGCATTTTCGTCGCCAGAGCGTCTTTCCTCTTAAGGCGTTCAGTGAGACCGGGTGGCAGCAGCTTTCAAATCGGCTTCTCTTTAGGCTTTCGGGTTTTAGGGTGCCTCCTTCTTCGGCTTAGGGTTTAGGGCTAAGGGACAAGGGATTTGGTTCCGGGCTCCAATGCCAACGGTGATAAAGCGCAGATATGATGCTTGAGAAACGAGCCACAATAGTGTGACATATTCTGAGAAGTTGAGAATCTGACTCTTTACGAAAGGCCAGCTGCGAATCGAACACGCAAACTTCTGCCCAACAGACAAGCAATAGATTGTGGGCCCTGGGCAAGAGTGGCTTAAGCGCGCTGGCAGATTCGTTTGGCAGAATGTCTTGAACGATCCCTGACTCTCTTGGTTTTGCTTCGCGAATCACACAATCGTTTGCAGTTGCACGGTTTACAAACGTGCTGCTGAAATTGAGTATCATGCGCAAGCCTTGTGATTGAAATGCCTTGATCTTTTTCTGCATGGCTTGCGTGAGATGAACCTTTTGTAACGCGTACAACATCTAGCCTTTGAGAACGGAATCATCCTATGGCTTTCTCCGACAGTTGTCAAGCTTATTTTCAGTACCAGGTACTGGAAATATCGCTTTACTTGCGCTTGGCGGCTGTTACGTTTACATCCATCAAGTTTTTTGTTTCATGCCGCGAGTAAGTTTCTCAAACAACCCTGATGAACCTTTTGCCATGGTGGCACTTGACAAAATGTTATCCCTCATTGCAACGCAGCAGCAATGATAACGATTCCGAGGCAAACCATGCTGCGGCGAGAGTTCTTCCAGAGATTCTTTAGAGGCCTACAGATCTTATGATATTGTTCTGTCAGAGTTTAGTGAGTTCAGGGTTTTGGGATTATAGGGTTTAGGGTTGAGCGTTTCGAGGGGGTATAGGGTTTAGGGTGCAACGTTCCTTTACAGGGTGCGTGCAATGTCATTGGCACGAGGGCTGCGGAACACAAGCTGGAAGGTTTTTGTTGAAGACGGCAATTTACCCTTCTGAGTGGCCTGGATTAGGGTTTAGGGTTTAGGGTTTAGGGTTTAGGGTTTAGGGTTTAGGGTTTAGGGTTTAGGGTTTAGGGTTTAGGGTTTAGGGTTTAGGGTTTAGGGTTTAGGGTTTAGGGTTTAGGGTTTAGGGTTTAGGTCGAATTCCAACCCGGCATTCAGAAACCGTGGCTTGGGAAGGTTCTTGGTGGCAGGTAGTATAGGGCTTAGGGTTTAGGGACAAGGGGTGCGTGGTCTGGCATGCATCCGGCGCACAAAGAGGTGCCATGTCTGAGAAGCTCTGCAACTACTGCATTTAGTCGTCAGGCTTCTTCACACAGCACCTTGGTAGCCCCGTAACCATATTATGATAAGGGCACCCTGTTTTGGGTTGGTTACTTTCAACGGGAACCCACAAATCAAAAAAGCAAGGCAAAGGGTACCACAGGGCTACCAAGGCACTTGAGCGTCGAGGTACCTCCTTCCTTGCCGCCACAAAGAGCCGAAACAGTTGCCGAACAAGATCGGGGTTGCTTTGGGCAATGATGTCGAGCTGCTCCAACCTGGGGGCTGGATTTGGGGACACAAAAAAACATGTATGCAACCCTAGACCCCTAAACCCTAAACCCTGAAGGGGGCCCCTGGAACCCATAAAAGGATGCCAACTCAGCCACAGCAACTGCCTCTCCAAGAGCTCAAAGTGGTCTGCTTTGATCATGTCAAGGCAAGCTTGCTCCAGCGTGCCTCCTGTCCCAGATACCTGCCTAGGATGGCAGGAAGAAGCCTCTGAAACAAGAGTCCTAAACTATGAACCCCCCTTAATTACTCTATCTACATGACCTCAATAAGGGCCAAATACAAAATATTCCAGGGGCCTACTTGGCTGCGACAGCATGTCTAAGGCATTCTCAGCACAGAGCATGTTCCGCAACTCCCAGTCTGCCTTGTCCACTAAGGAGGTGAGGCAAAATCGGTCGGCCAGGCGCCGAACTGATATCGCAAGCTGCATGTCGTCTTGTGCACGAAAGGTGTCTGATACAAGATACAGGTAGATGGCACTGATGGAACCGACGCTGGCCTCTGGGTCGCACCTCATGTCGACTTCATTCATGCATGCCTCTTTCCAGGTTGACTGTGATGAAAACATCTCTGCAAAATACTCGGAGCGTGTGGTGAGCACGCGCTTGTCGCAATAGATGGGCGGGGAGTCCGGCAGAAGGAACTTCACAAAGGCAGGCTCCTGTGTCAAATCTACCGGCTGCCCGGGAACTGAAACCGGCGGAATGGGAAGAAAAGCTTGGCCCTCCACGCGAATCTCATTTTGCACACTGATGCTGGACCAGGGAAGCAAGTCGTGCCAGCCTCGATCGAAATGCACACTTGTGAAGGTGTGCGTGTGTGTCCTTTGCACGGAATGCCACTGATTGCCGTCATGATGTTCCACCTTGTCAAGGAAGCCTCTAAGAAGAATAGTTTGTAACCTCTTTCTACCCGGGGTAGTTGGGGGGATTCATCATTAGAGGGTAATTAGGAATTGGGGAAAACCTAGGAAAACCCTCGGAGAAACTACCCGTGACTTAGTGCCTCTTCGCGGGGAATAAGGGAAGAAGGCACCCTATCAACAATCTGGAAGAGAGACACGCGGGTGCCTAGTTCCTTCATGACCCAGCAAGAATGGCAGGTTTTGGCTCTTCCGGGCCTTGATCGTGTAAACGATGTCTTCGCAAGACCAATCTGCATCCGCACTTTGTGGCGGCAGCATTTCCTTGGTAGCCCTCTAGCCATACCATAATCAGGGTACCCGTTTTTTCGGTTGGCTACTTTATGAGGGACTTCCCGAACCGACAAAAGGCAAAAGTGTACCACTGGGCTACCAAGCTACCAGGAATGCGCTCCTTAGGCTGCACAGAAACCTAGGATTACAAGAGGGTGCCCTATTTTGGGGAACTTAAATTCCCCCACCCCCCAGAGAAAGAAGAAAACAAAAGCAAAAAAGAGGAATAAGGGACATACTGGGCATCCTAGATTTCCGGCATCCTAGCCCTAAACCCTATACCCTAAACCCTAAACCCTAAACCCTAAATCCAAAAAGGGAGGAATGGTACCACTCTGGGCATCCTGGGTTCAAGTGACGGCCCAAGGGGTGGGTTCCCCACGGATAGACCTTCAGGGGTCGTGGTGTGTGCAGCCTTAAACCCTAAACCCTAAACCCTAAACCCTAAACCCTAAACCCTAAACCCCTAACTCCGGCCTTCAGTCGTACCATAAAGGACTTTTCAGGCCCGGCCGGCATGGAATGACGGCACGTTCCCCTTGCATAGCCGACATGGTCGTCCACCACCAGGCTAACCTTGTACCTTGGCGTGAAGCAGACGCCTAAACCCTAACACCCTAAACCCTAAACCCTAAACCCTAAACCCTAAACCCTAAACCCCGACTCTAAACCCCAAATCCTAACTGTAAACCTTTCGCTTACATTGCCCTCAGAACATGGCACAATGATGCAGTCGGCTCTGAACATCAAAATTCGAAAGCAGAAGAAGGGGTCCCGAAACCTTAAACCCTATGCGCAAACCCTTCAACACCTTCTTAGCTCTGACGACTACTCCGGCCCTTCAGGGCCTCACATGTGGGACTTGCTCCCTTCGCGCATCCTATACCCTGAGCCCCAAACTCTTCAGAAAGGATTTAGGGGTTTAGGGGTTTAGGGGTTCAGGGGTTCAGGGGTTCAGGGGTTCAGGGGTTCAGGGGTTCAGGGGTTCAGGGGTTCAGGGGTTCAGGGGTTTAGGGGTTTAGGGGTTAGGGGCTTAGGGGTTTACGGCTATAGGGGTTTAGACTATTAGAATAGCACCCCAAAACCCTGAACCCTATAACGCTCGTACCTTGGAGGGTGTCTGGTCTGCAACAGCGATGCAACTTCACCCTCTGCCAGTGCACGCTTTCGTGCTCCGAAGCTTCGGTTTCATGCTCCGAAGAGTCACTTGCCATGGCGAGAGAAGTTCGCGGGTTCGTGTCTCTGGGATTAGGGGTTTAGGGTTTAGGGTTTAGGGCTAGGGGGTTGAGCGTTTTGGGTCGAGGGCCTAGCTGCCGACTTCATTAGAAGCGTTCTTGTGGGCAGTGTTGATTTATGCTGAAACAAGAATGATAAGGGTTTAAGGTTTAGGGTTTAGGGGGATCCTTCTTAGGGAAGACTTATATAAGCTCCCTCAGTAGGTTGAGGGCTGGGTTGAGGGTTCAGAGCAACGGGTGGATTCTTAGGGGAGGTTTAGGGGTCAGAAATTCCATCGTCTACGGTGGACACCGGAGCAGCAGTGTATCTCGCGAGAGATCCGGGCATCATGCAATTCTTGGTAGTTACACTGCTTACTGAGCATTTGCAGCGGCCCACATGAGGATTCCCCTTTCCCCCCACCCCCCCGCCCCAAAACCCAAGCCCTAATTTACCCCCCCACCCCCCCCCCCCCCCCCCCCCCCCCAAAAAAAAAAAAAAAATAAATAAAAAATAAAATGAAAAAAGAAAGAGGCTCCCCTCGTACACACCAAGGGCTGCTAGCCCTAAAAGCGGGTTTCGCACGGGGTTTTGGTTTCAGGCGTTAGGGGCTCGGGGTTTAGGGATCTACAGCCTGAAGAGGTTTAGGGCTTTCATCGGTTTAGGCCAGGGTTTCGGGAACGCTTAATCTCAACCCCTCTCGTGCGCCATCATTAAGCCTTCGGGGATTGTAAGGCCTGACGGTTCAGAAGGAGCATAGGCTTTGTAGGTTTTAGGGTTTAGGGTATATCTGAGTTTCTGGGTTACTGTTGCTCTGGCTTTAGTAGGTAGTATTCCCCCCCCCCCCCCCCGCCCCCCGCAACAAATTTTGGACCCGCTATAAACGCATGGCACGGTGACCCTCCTAAACAATTTTTTTTTTGGGGGGAGCCACCCTCCGGCCTTTAGGACCTTAAGGCCTGAAGTTTTCCAGCTAGCCTTCCAGAGCTGAAGCCGCGGCCCTTAAAACCTGAAGGGTTTGGGGGCTTAAGGCCTGAAGGTTTCCTGAAGCTGAAGCTTCTAGGGCAGTAGGGCCCTTAAAGGCCTGGAATGAACAAAATAATCTCGCAAAAAACTGTGATTACAGCGAGTGCCCAAACAAACCTACTAAAGCTTATCGGGCTGGCACGTGGACTACCTGTCACAAAACTTGTTTGGTGCCTCGTTTCATACTCAAGTTCAATAAGGCTTTACATGGAAGTGGCCGGATTTTTCTGGATTCTCCGGGCTCTGGCTCTTTAAGATTCCTGGAGCCCAAGGGCCTCAGGGCCCCAAGCCTAACTGCGTAAGCCCTTAACCCTAAACACAAACCCTTAAAACAAAAAAAACAACCATCCGGAGAAACTACTTGTGACAATAGCGAGTCACCCCAACAAACTGATGTCGCAGAATAATCTCTCGAAACTTGTGATTCTAGACCCTGCGTAAACTAAAGCCAGTGCAACATCAACCCGTTAACTGGTGCTGGGATGCACCTAAGTGGAGAGTACGGGACCGCAGCACTAAACCACAAACCCCAAACCTCTGAACCCACAAACCTCTGAGCCCGAAACCCTACCTTCATCTCGAAACCCTGAACCCTAAACCCTAAACCCTGAACCCTAAACCCTAAAGCCTAAACCCTGAACCCTGAACCCTAAACCCTAAACCCTAAACCCTAAACCCTAAACCCTAAACCTTACTCCTCCTCCCAGCGACTCTGGCTGCAAGAAGCCAGCAGCAGAGGGGGTGGCAGCGGCACTTTCTCGGGGAAGTCGAAGCCCAGGAAGGGACCTGCGGTTTAGACCCTAAACCCTAAACCCTAAACCCTAAACCCTAAACCCTAAACCCTAAACCCTAAACCCTAAACCCTAAACCCTAAACCGTGGATCGGGGTTCGGGTTTAGGATCTTAGGGTTTTAGGGTTGTTGGCTGTTAGGGTTGTAGGGTTGTAGGGTTTCAGGGTTTTTTGATTATTGTTTCAGGGGGCTTTAAGGGGTTTAGGGTTTTAGGGTTCTTCGGCTTTAGTGTTTTAGGGTTTTGGGTGTTAAGGTTTTAGGGTTTAGGCTTCAGGCTTTTGGGGTTTAGGGGTTTTAGGGTTTCAGGGTCTTAGGAATTGCGGCCCCAAGCCCTAAGCCCTAAGCCCCAAGCCCTAAACCCTAAACTTTTAAACCCTAAACCCAAAGCCTAAACTCCGACCATATGGCGGGGGCAGGTGTCTAGCATTCGGAGGTTTAGGGGTTCAACATGTGGGGCCCGAAGCTCACCTTTCAGCTGGGAGTAAAGAAACCCTGAACTCTAAACCCTAAACCCTGAATATCCCTAAATCCTCAACCCTAAACCCTAAACCCTCCCAAATCTCCCCCGGAAAACATCAGAGCAACTCAAGGGTTGCAAGATTAACCTGAACCCTGACTCCCATAAACCCTAAACCCTAAACCCTGAAGCCTTATAAACCCTAAACTCTAAACCCTAAACCCTAAACCCTAAACCCTAAACCCTAAACTCTAAACCCTACAAAAACCCTAAACTCCAAACCCTCAACCCTACAGACCCCTCAACCTTCAACCTCAACCCTAAACCGCGGAGGCGCTTCAAGCGACTCGAGGTTCTGGGGGGAGGTATATTAGGTCGACCTGCAGGCTGTTGAAATCTTAGGGTTTAGGGTTTAGGGTTTAGGGTTTAGGGTTTAGGGTTATACTTCAACCCCCGAGTAGAAGTCCACTTAGAACCTACTTAGAGCACTTAGAGGGCTTGTATGTACAGTCGTAATTGGGCTAGAAACACCCTGAACCTCCAAGTAAGCCCTAGACCGAAAACACTGGAAAAAAAACCTAAAGCCCGAAGCCGCCAAATCCCGCCGTTAAGCCAAGCCGCCCCCCAGTTCCACCTCCACCTCTCCTAAACCCCTAAACCCCTAAACCCCTAAACCCCTAAACCCCCCTAAACCCCCCTAAACCCCTAAACCCCTAGACCCCTAAACCCCTAAACCCCTAAACCCCTAAATCCCTAAACCCCTAAACCCAAACCCTAAACCCTAACCCTAAACCCTAAACCCTAAAGCCTAAACCCTAAACCCAAAGAAGAAGCCAACTCACAAGTCCTTTCCAACCCCAAAAAGCCTCCGAAGCACGATTTTTCCAGATCACCTCCTACCGCCCTACGAGATCTGAGCCCAAAAGAGATCTGAGCCCAATGACGCCTATACACCTTCTAAGCGGTTTAGGGTTTAGGGTTTAGGGTCATAGTCCAAGCAGAGATGCGGAAGTATGTGGACAGGCCCATGGACACTGGAAAGCAGGCAAAATGAAATCGATCTCCACCTTCTTCCTGGGACGCTTAAGGTTTAGGGTTTAGGGTTTAGGGTTTAGGTTTTAGGGTTTAGGGTTTAGGGTTTAGGGTTTAGGGTTTAGGGTTTGGGGTTTCGGGTTTAGGGTTTAGGGTTCAGGGTTCAGGGTTTAAGGTTTAGGGTTTAGGTGCTTCGGGGGTGTACCCTAAGTACCCTGAACCCAGGAGGGCTCAGAGCTTCCGGGGCCCGTAACCCTAAAACCTAAACTGGCCCTACACCCTAAGCCCTAAACCCTAGCCCTTTAAGGGTGTAGGGCATGGATGATTCTTGGCACACTCAGACATCAGTTTCCATGCTCCCGTACAAAACAGAGCCAGAAACGCCCAACACATATCTTCGAGAGCAGTACGCTCTGGAGCTTCGGTAGTCGGCTCTGTTGTGTGCAACGGGTCGAAGCATTGAGTCGCGGAAACGCTGCGAGAGCTTGCGTGGCCTCTTCAGAATGAACTCACCAGCTTCTCTGTCAAGCCCACACCGCACCATGGCTGCCTTTCTCACAAAACCGTTAAAGATGATGTTTCGCCTGGCCATGCGCCAGTGGTCTCGGACAGGCTCGAAACCATAGCGCTTCACAACTTCACCATGCTAAGTCGATGACAACACATACATACTAGTACCCTTAAGCCTCAACCCTGAACCACTTCAGGTTTTGTGATGCCTAGGCTGTGTTACACTCCCTAGGCCCTAAACCCTCAACCTTAAACCCTAAACCCTGAGCCCTAAACCCTAGTGGTTTTTAATGCCCCAAATAACAATAATTATCACGTACAAGGGTTTAGGGTTTCGAAGGGTTAGCAGGTACCTAATTCCCAAACTCTCTGCGAATAACTAGTAAGAAGGTCTGAACCCCAAGCTCTAATTCCACAATCCCAAACTCTAAGCCCCAAATCCTAAACGTCCCGCATAGCCGCCTCCCTTTTCAGACGTTGGGGGTTTTGCATAATCAAGAGTTTAGAAAAGCCCCGGGCCCTTCTTTCCATACCTCCGATGCTGACACCCGCGCAGCAACGTTGCCAGACTCATGCTCGAACCCTAAACCCTGAACTCTAAACCCTTAGCCCCAAGCCCCATGCACCTGCAATCCCACGAAACATCTAAGCTCGAAACCCGAACTAATGCTAAGGATGTGGTCCGACTATTTCCCCTAAGGGCTTCCTTCCAGAACAGTAAACCTAAACCCTAAACCCTAAACCCTAAACCCTAAACCCTAAACCCTAAACCCTAAACCCTAAACCAAAAACCCTAAACCCTAAACCCTAAACCCTAAACCCTAAACCCTAAACCCTAAACCCTAAACCCTAAACCCTAAACCCTAAACCCTAAACCCTAAACCCTAAACCTAACCCTAAACCCTAAACCCTAAACCCTAAACCCTAAACCCTAAACCCTAAACCCTAAACCCTAAGCCCTAAACCCTAAACCCTAAACCCTAAACCCTAGGGTTACGATGTCGGGCTTAAGGCCATTTCGGGTAACCTCAGGAAAGCGTCATCGTCGCTCCAGACATCTTCGGCGGCCGAGTTGGCCACAGGAGTACCTGGGCGCCAGGTGTGTTTAGGGTTTAGGGTTTAGGGTTTAGGGTTTCGGGTTTAGGGTTTAGGGTTTAGGGTTCAGGGTTTCGGGTTTGAGGGTTTAGGGTTTGAGGGCCTACGTAAGACTTAGAGGCACATTTCTTAGAGATGACCCTTGCCAGGCGCAGTGGGCGGCTTGAGGGTCTACGTAAGACTTAGAGGCACATTTCTTAGAGATGACCCTTGCCAGGCGCAGTGGGTGGTTCAGCTGCTTTTTTGCTAGGTCTGTGGGGCTGCGATGTCTGTGACTCAAGACAGCCGCAGGCAACCGGAAACCGTAAACATCATGCGTGCAAGCACCTCAGCTGCTCTCGACCTCAACCCCAATAAGATCTCAGCCCTAAGTTTCCTGATCCCAACGCAAAACTCTAAACCCCGAACCCTGAACCATGAAAACCTGAGCCCAACTCCCTAAAGTCTGGAAACCCTTAAAGCCTAGAAACCCTAAAGCCTAGAAACCCTGAACCGTAGAGCCAGCCCTAAAGGGTTTAGGGTTTAGGGCTGCGAAAGCCCCAAACCCTAAGCCCCAGAGGCCACACTGCAGAACCCCCCCACAAAAGTAGGGTTTAGGGTTTAGGGTTCCCCTGCCCCCCCCCGCCCCCCTTCCCCTACTGCCCCACTCTATACTACCCCCCCCCCCTAGGGTTTAGGGTTTAGGGTCTCGGGGTTCGGGCTACCCCCCCTAGGTTCCAGGGATAATTAAGCCTAATAAAGGAGCCCTCCATTCCAGGAGAGGAGAGATGAGAACGTAAACCCTAAACCCTAAACCCTAAACCCTAAACCCTAAACCCTAAACCCTAAACCCTAAACCCTAAACCCTAAACCCCTAAACCCCTAAACCCCTAAACCCTAAACCTTACTAAACCCTAAACCCCAAACCCCTAAACCCCTAAACCCCTAAACCCCTAAACCCCTAAACCCCTAAACCCCTAAACCCCTAAACCCCTAAACCCCAAACCCCTAAACCCCAAACCCCAAACCCCAAACCCCAAACCCTAAACCCTGAACCCCAACCCACAAATCCTAAACCCTAAGCCCCAAACCCTAAATCCACAACCCTAAACCCCAGGTAAACCCCAAACCCTAAACCCGCAACCCTAAACCCCAAACCCCAAACCCTAAACCGCAAGCCCCAAACCCTAAGCCCGCCCAGCTGCTCATGGGGGTAAGACCTGAGGAGCTTTCCAGGAGGACCTCGCAAGGCCAAAGACTGAGGGCTGCAGTGACTCTGGGTTGCTATGACTATTTTTCTTATTACTATCGATATCATTGTCATTACTACGTTCATCATTACTATTAGTATCAGTGTTAATACGATTACTACAATTATTCTTCTTCTGATTTTTATGATTATCATTTGTTCAGGGTTTAGGGTTTAGGGTTTAGGGCTCTGAGATCACGCAGGCTTTAGAGTGTAGGCTTCGCGTCTGAAGGTTCAGGGTTCAGGGTCTTAAGGCCAACCCTTGAGGGTTTTGTAGTGTTTAGGGTTTAGGGTTTAGGGCTTAGGGTGCCTACGCTTAAGGCTCCAGGCTGAAGGTGTAGGGTTCACGTTTGGTACCTCTAGCGCAGCAGGCTTAGACCTTACGTTTGCAGGTTCCCCAAGACAGGGTGCCCTGTTCTCGGGTTCCCATGATACGATATGATACAGTTATAGTAGTTGGGCCACTGCACGTTTAGGGGTCAATCTTGACGCGTGGATAGTGCCGCAAAGCACTCTCCAAAAGCCCTAAGAAATCTAAACCCAAACCCGAAATCCCAATCCCTGACCCTCAACCCTCAACCCCAAACCCTAAGCCCTAAACCCGAAATCCTCACCGGGCGCACCTTCGTGTAGCTCAGGGTCAGCGCGAGGCTCAGGGGCTTCGGTGGAAAGTGGAGATACAGGTCGCCTTGAGCAGCTTTGCTTGAGGGAAGGGTGGGTTTGTTAAGGGTCAAGGGTTCAGGGTTTTGTACCACTGCTATAGAAACGGTTCTTCAATAGCCGAATAGGGGAAGCATGGTATAACCCGCTGAAAAATCTTATGGATAGGTTCTTCAATAGCCCCAGAGGGGAAGCATATCAAACGCCTAGCTAGGATGAAGGTGGCCATGGTTGGACCTGAAAGTTTCGTTCGTGCCCTATGATTTATAGGGTTCTTAGGGTACCTAGTTAACCTTAGGGAGCCTTAGGGAGTAGTGAGGAGTATTCGGGAACCCTGTAGATGATGGGATTCAGGATTTGGTTGAGGCTTAGTAAGTTAGGGGGGTACTTGGAGGTTCGTGGTACTTATTAACCAATTATAACTGTACTTATAAGCCCCTTAAGTGACCCCTTAAGAGCCCTAATGGTGTGCGTGCAAGGATGAAGATGAGGCCACGGACTCCGCAAAAATCATGTATGGACTCTATGGACCCTCTCAAAACAATCTTTGGAATGTCGCCCTGAACCCGAAATCCTGGACCCTAAACCCTACACGAACCCAAAACCCAAAACCCTAAACCCTAAAAACCCTGAGTCCTCAAAGCCGCTGTGAGGGCGACTCGGAGCGATTAAACCACAAAAAACCTCCGAATAAAGCCCAAAACTCCAAACCCTACTGCCCTAAAAAACCCTAACACCCCAAACCCTAAACCCTAAAACCTAAGACCCCAAACCCTAAACCCTAAGCCCCAAACAGGCTCAGTTGCGCCATAAGGTCGCCGAACTTCGGCTGGTTATGGCTTCAATGTTTGGGCTTCCTTGGCTTCAGCTTCGTGGGGTTTAGGGTTTAGGGTTTAGGGTTTAGGGTTCAGGGTTTAGGGTTCAAGGTTTGGGGTTTAGGATTTAGGATTACCGGGGTCGGGCGAGGTGCATTTGTAGCACCCTGAAGGCAAGATGATATAGGATGCCCCTGCAGCTTTGAAGGTTTTAGGGTTCAAGTCGAATACCCTTTGGGGGTTTTTGTACAGGGGGTTGGGGGGGAGGGGGGGGGCCTTTAATACTAGGGGGAAGGGATTAGCATGCAAGTGCGCGCTCAAGCCACTATGCCTCTCCATGGAGTGCTCCAAGGTGATATGAGGGCTCCTGTGATTCGAAGTACCCACCCCCCTCGCCCCCCCCTCCCCTCTCCCCGCCCAAAAAAAGGGACTCGAGCCTAGAGCAGCCTAGACCCTCAACCCCAAACCTCCCTGCGTC
This sequence comes from Symbiodinium natans, assembly GCA_905221605.1. Taxonomy (NCBI): domain Eukaryota; class Dinophyceae; order Suessiales; family Symbiodiniaceae; genus Symbiodinium; species Symbiodinium natans. The sequence goes on along the minus strand of CAJNDS010002121.1, from coordinate 562,027 downwards.
CTATTCCTTGTGACTTAGTACTTCGCAGCCGATCAGCAGGGTAGGAATGCATTGACTGCTTCTGAACTTCGAACCCTAAACCCTAAACCCTAAACCCTAAACCCTAAAACCTAAACCCTAAAACCCTAAAACCCTAAACCCTAAACCCTAAACCCTAAACCCTGGCCAAGCCTCCCAAGGGTTTTAACAGGCCATCGGGGTAATGCCACGGCTTTCCCTCCTTGCCCACGCGCTCGCCCATCCGCGTTGGGCGGCTCACGCCCAACTGGATGCCCACATTGCGCAGACCTTTCGTCTATAGGGAACCTTGAGAGGGATATAGATTCATAGACTCCCTTTAGGGGCTTGGTGGGTTTCGGGCTTAGGGCTTAGGGTTTAGGGTGGGATTCCTTGCAAAATAGTGAAAGGAGCCTTGTGTTGGCCCGTTAACACCTTCTGAAGAATGGTCCCACGTATCATCCTCTTAAACACAATTAGGGAAGCATAAAACAGCCTAAGGGCCTAGTCAGGTTCTGGAACGACTTTACAATAAATGTCCAAGACCAGGCTCATACTTGGAGGTTCATGGCACTTATTAACCAATTAGAACTGTACTTACAACCCACTTATAAGCCCCTTAAGTGCCCTAGTATGGTTACAAGAACAGTTAAAAGTACAGCTAATTGGTTATTCACTGCCATCCATGAACCTCCAAGTACTCTTCATATGTTAGTTCTTACGGAATCAACTTTGCTTACAGTGTCGGGGTTTAGGGCTTAGGGTTTAGGGTTTCGGGAACCCTTTCCGGCTGTCTGTGGCATGTCAGTGAGCCGAGCCCTCTGATGCCCAAGCCCTAAACCCTGGCTTCTGCAATCAAAACCCAATCGTCCTCCCCCCCCCCCCCCCCCCAAACATGTGGCATGCTGGAAGCCTGCGCACCCCACGGCCCAACATCCCTCCGAAGCCCTAAACTTCAAGTAAACTTACTGAGCTGCTTGTCTAAGGTTCTCATGGCTCCAACCGTACAGTTTGAGGGCTTAGGAGCTTTATCGGGTACTGGTTGAGTTTTCCTGGGGAAGAGAGGTTGACACCCTGGCTTGAAAGTACCCCAACATGGTTGAAGGAAACCCTCGCTTTAGCTAAATATACTTAGGGCGTCGGCGCTTTGAGTTTAGGTGGTGCTGTGCGGATTATCACGGTTTCGGGGGTCTATAGGGCTTTAGTCGATAGCTTCCTTGATTCCTACGCCCTTAGCCAAGTGGCTTAGCGCTGTGGCGTTGAAGAGGTCGATCCGTATCCCGACGTGCACGCCCGCTACCCAGGTGATCGTCGGAGTGACGTACACGAACCTCTTGAGAATCCGACACCCGTAAGCTCTAAACCTCTCAAACCTCTATAAACCTCTAAACCTCTCAACCTCTAAACCTCTCAACCTCTCAACCTCTAAACCTCTAAACCTCTAAACCTCTAAACCTCTAAACCTCTCAACCTCTAAACCTCTAAACCTCTCAACCTCTAAACCTCTCAACCTCTCAACCTCTAAACCTCTAAACCTCTAAACCTCTAAACCTCTAAACCTCTCAACCTCTAAACCTCTAAACCTCTAAACCTCTAAACCTCTAAACCTCTAAACCTCTAAACCTCTAAACCTCTCAACCTCTAAACCTCTAAACCTCTAAACCTCTAAACCTCTAAACCTCTCAACCTCTAAACCTCTAAACCTCTAAACCTCTGAACCTAAACCCTAAAACCTAAACCCTAAGTCGAAACCTTAAGCCCTGAAGCCTAAACCCCAAACCGCCCCTGAACCCTGACCCTGAACTCGAAATCCTAAACCCTAAAACCCTATGCCCCAAACCTCTCACCCTAAACCCTAAACCCTAAACCCTAAACCCTAAACCCTAAACCCTAAACCCTAAACCCGAACTCCGTACCGAGGCATCTTCAGCCACCTACGTAGGAGGAGAAGGGCTTGCGTTGGGTCGAATTATGAGGAACCTAAGGACCCCAAAAATCCACCCCTTGGTAGCCCAGCAACGATATTGCAATGAGGGCACCCCTTTTTGGGGTTGGTTACTTTATAAGGGAACCCATAACCCCCAAAAAATGCAAGGGGCACCCCTGGGCTACCATGACCCAAACCACAAACTTCATCAGTTGCTTGGGCACAAGTAGGGTTCAAGGTTTAGGGTTTAGGGTTTAGGACGTTCGCATTTCGGTGGTTCGGCAGATACGGTAAATGTGAGGGTCTAGGGTTTTTACATGAGGGTTGCTACAGAGGTTTGGTAAGGTGCATTTTGACGTCGACGGTGTATACGGTTTAGGGTCCTAAACCCTATAAGCCCTAAACCAAATTTGAGCGGAGCAGTTCGCTACGCAGCGACGGGGGTCACTGGGCCTTCACCGGGGACGAGTGGTTGCAGCGTCTGGGGCTTGAGTGGCTTGCGGATCATCGGGTTTGAGAAGTCTCGGGTTTTAGGGGGTTTGGGCACTTTGAGGTTGCTGTTTTTAGGGTGTCTCGCCCATGCCCGAACTTGACCTCGGCACCTCGAACCTCTGAATCGCCAAAGTTTTGCCAACTCGCCGCCGTCATTCCGGAACTCCGGATTCGGCATTCCTAGCTTCTCTGACTTCCCAGGACCCAACTCCGGATTCGGTATTCCTAGCTTCTCTAACTTCCCAGCGTCCTCTGCCGACATTTGACTGAAAGTTCGCCCGCGGCTCCCACAATCCAGGCCCCAGGAGACAATGGATCCGTCGGCCTTAATGGCCGCAAAGGAGCAGCTTGCAGCCTGGATCTGCTTCACGCCCTGCAGCTGCTCCTGCACTGCGCTACTGTCGCCGCCGTAGTGCAGATGGCCCCAAGTCACCACTGACCCGTCGCCGCGCAGCGCAGCAAAGGCGTGTGGGTTGGCTTGAATGTGCTTCACATCAGTGAGCTGCTCCTGAACGCTAGTGCTGTCACCACCACCTCAGAGACTTTCACAAGTAGAGTGGGAGAGTTTAAGGGCCAACTCGGGCAAACAACTTTGGGCTTCACTCAGCAAAGCTGCTGTCCCCCCAAACCACCACGGATCCATCTTCCCTGAGAGCGGCAAAAGCAGAGGAGGTTGCCTGAATTTGACTCACAGCTTTGAGTTGGTCTTGAACCCCGCTGCTGTCACCGCCATGTCTGCAAAATCCCCACGTCACAACATCTCCGCCCTCCAGAAGGGCTGCAAACGCAGAGAACGTTGCTTGGATGTGTTGCACTCTCTTCAATCGCTTCTGGACCTCTTCGCTTGCACCTCCACGCGAGATGTCACCCCATGTCACAACGGATCCATCTTCAAGAATTGCTGCGAAGGCCATGGAACTGGCTTGAATCTGACAGACATAGTTCAGCTCCTGCGTTAGGCTGTAGGCGAGCGCCTGCTGGCCCCAGGTGACCACAGACCCATCGCTGCGCAAAGCCACAAAGGCTTGGTCGCAAGCCTGCACGCTCTGCACCTGCCATAGCTGCTCCTGGACGTCGCTGCTGTCCCCACCGAAGGAGGCTTCGCCCCAAGCCACACAAGCTCCATTGCCCAGAACGGCCGCAAACGCGCGACTCGAGGATTGAATCCCCTGCACATCCCTAAGCTGCTCCTGTATGCTGCCGCTGTCACCGCCACTTGTTGAGCTGCCCCAGGTGACGACGCACCGGTCGCCACGGAGCGCCGCGAAGGCGTACCTCGTGGCTTGGATGTGGCGCACATCAACAAGCTGTTCCTGCACAGCGCTGCAGTCACCGCCATAGTTCAACTCACCCCAGGCAACAACCGATCCATCATCGAGGATGGCAGCAAAAGCCTCGTCCGTAGCCTGAAGTTGCTGGACGTTCTTGAGCTGCTGCTGGGTGTCTTTGCTGGGACGGCCGGACCGGTTGGAGGCGCCCCAGGTAATCACGGAGCCGTCGCCAAAGATCGCTGCCCAAGACCGTTTGGTCGCCAATGGAGCCACGGGTCTTGTGAGCAAAGTGAGCTGGTCCCCTGTCTGAAGCTGTGCAGCAGAGACTGTTCCTTGCCCGTCGAGGTTTCGCCCGGAGGGAGCAAGCAAGGTGCCGTGAAGCCCGAGCGCGCTCTCTGCACGCCTCTTCAGCTCATCCAGGCGAGTGTCGGGGCTGACCTCAAAGTTCGAGGACCTCCCACTGAGCAGCGCCACCCCCACGGAGATGGACATGTGGGAAAGCTTGGGCGAAACACCCCACAATCAAAACCCTGAGCAAAATAAGCCTCCTTCTAGCCCCTATAGTCCCCTCCCCTAATCGCTCAACCTTGAACCCAGATTATAATAAGGGCACCCTTTCTTTGGTTGGTTACTTTGTAAGGGAACCCAGAACCCCCAAAAAAGGGTAAAGGGTACCACTGGGCTACCAAGATAAAGCCTTAACTAGAAAATATATATAATAATACTACGACTACTACTACCACTACTACTACTACTACTACTACTACTACTACTACTACTACTACTACTACTACTACTACTACTACTACTACTACTACTACTACTCCTGCTGATACTACTGATAATAATAAACATAATAAGAATATTGTGACTTGGCCTCTCAGCTGACCCCTGAATCGACAGAAAGTCTCGGCCCAGGCTGGCGCAAAGGGGGGCCAAGAGAAAATGGGGGCATTTGGTTATTGTTATTATTATTATGATTATGATTATTTTAATTATTATTATTATTATTTATTATTTATTATTCATTATTTATTTTATCATTCTCGTGATTATTATCTTTTAATGTTTAATTATTATTATTATATTATTATTATTATTGTTTTTTTTTTTTTTTTGGGGGGGGGGGGGGGGGGTGAGGGGCTGGCTAGGTTTTAGGGTTCAGGGTCTAGAGCATGAGGTTTAGGGTTTTGGGTTTAGGCGATGATCAAAGCCCTGCAAAGAACTGGGGAATGAGGACCCAGTCGAGGCTCCCAAGCTGGCGATGCAAACTTCGCAGCAGAACTATTTGCAGGGTTTAGGGGTTTAGGGTTTAGGGTTTAGGGTTTAGGTTCTGAAAATAGGAAATTATCACCATGAAATCCCTTTAGGGTTTGTTTAGGCAATCCTCCAGTAAGAACGAGTGCAAGTAGCGATCGTAGTGCATTATGAGCCTGCTGGATTCCCTTTCGGGTCATTCTGGCCCAAGATCATTTCCTGTAGATGTTCCTGCAGATCTTGCCATCGAAAACCTTTAATTAACAGCCTTGACCTTACCAGGTACTTGTAGCTCCCTACATTACTACCATTTTAAAGGGACTACAAAATGGTCCCTAACCCTCTCAAATTCCGCACTGAGAACCAGCACACAACAGTTGCAGCCTCGGAACAAAGGAGGCCCAGAGACGGATATCATCCTCGGCGGGCGGCACTTGAAGGTTCAGGGTACTTATTCACCAATTATAACTGTACTTATAACCCACTTATAAGCCCCTTAAGTGCCCGAACATGGTTATAAGTACAGTTATAATTGGTTAATAAGTACCATGAACCTCCAAGCAGAGTAACCCCCCTTACTAGTGGTTGGTAGGGACTTGGGGAAGTAGCTAGCCCGTATCACAACTTGCGGATTCACAGGTACCGAAGGCCCTCATTCCCTACTAAGGCCCCGTACGTAAACCCTACAACTCTACAGCCAGAACCCTCCCCAAGCCCCAAAACCCTGAAGGGAACGCCTAAATCCCAAAAGCCCGAGACGCATAAAACCTAAAGTCCAAAATGCCCTAAAACCCTGGAGCCCTTTCCGCCCCCCCTCAAGCCCACGTCCAAACTACACCTCAAAGCACTCAAACACCAAAGGCCGCCAAGGCCCCAAGAAGCCCAAACACCCAAACTTCTTTTAAGAATTGTCAAGCCCCTATCCTAAACACTATACCCTATACCCTAATACCCGAAACCCTAAACCCTAAGCCCCCCCCCCCCCCTCCCACACAAACGATCGCAACTCCCCGAGAACCTGAGGCTCAGAACCCTACGCCCTGAGCTCCTGAAGCCCAGAACCGCACACCCTAAACCCTAAACCCTAAACCCTAAACCCTCAACCCTAAACCCTAAAGCCCAGAAGCCCTACAGCCCTGAAGCCCAAACTCATCGACTCTAAGGGCGCTAAACCCTAAACCCTAAACCCTAAACCCTAAACCCTAAACCCTAAACCCTAAACCCTAAACCCTAAACCCTAAACCCTCACATCCAAGGGTCTTTGGCCGCTGTGGCGGGGCCGGGCCTGCCACAGCTGCAAGGTGGCGCCAGCCCGCCATCTGAGCCTTATAGGGTTTGTAGGGTTTAGTTTAGGTCTAGGGTTTAGGGTTTAGGGTTTAGGGTTTAGGGTTTAGGGTTTAGGGTTTAGGGTTTAGGGTTTAGGGTTTAGGGTTTAGGGTTTAGGGTTTAGGGTTTAGGGTTTAGGGTTTAGGGATTAGGGTGTAGGGTGTAGGGTGTAGGGTGTAGGGTGTAGGGTTTAGGGTTTAGGGTTTAGGGTTTAGGGTTTCCCTGGACCCTCAACCCTAAGCCCAACGACCCAGCGCTGCTGAGTTGATCTCTTAGGCTCGGGACGATCTCAAGCCCCCTTCCCATCTTGCACTCCCCTCTACTTTAAAGGGTTCTGATGTATGGACCCCCCGTAATTTGTGTAGGGTATGTAAGGGGTATGTAAGGGCTACCCTTTCCAGGGCCCATACTAAGGGACCATGTAACTTCCCTCTACTTGGAGGTTCATGGTACTTCTGAACCAAGTAGAAATACCGCGAGTACACAGTGCATGCCCCAGAGAAGAGGAATTTACGCGCAACACGTGCGTGTGGTTAGGTTCCTTGAGTCACGTGGTGTTAAAAGCGTTGTTTCGCTTGTTCTGCTGGCTGGCTCTGTGTTTATGTGTGAACTTCGCTACCAAAAAAAGTCCAATAACCGGGAACAACGGGCTTCTGCCTACATTATGAAACAGGCATTCCGAACGCTCCTTATGCATGCACGATTTTGTTCGGGCATTCGCTCACACACTTAAAGCTCCGCATGAAAAATCATGCTGCTGCAGCCCGCAGCACCTTTAGCTGCTAGCTTAGGGATTAGGGTGTACCTACAGTGACCTATATACTCGTTCAAAAAACAGATACTAGCCAATTTCAAGTGGGAATGAAAGTTATTCTAGGCATAGGGGCTTGGGCGCTGAGACATTCTCGATATCATGTTACGCCATATTACAAGCCCATTTATTTGTTTTTTTTTTTTTGGGGGGGGGGGTAGTATAGGACTGTCAAAACTGTAAGGCCCCCTCAGCCCGACATGGAAGCCCTTTTGAGCTAGTAGGCAGGGTAATTAAGTTGGGCTACCCGGGGTTTCTCGAAGGGCCTCCGGCGGATACTAAGTAGACCTAGGTCAAAGGGCTTCGAAGTATGAACCCTAAACCCTTAGACTCAAATCCTAAAACCCTGACACCTTTGCCCTAAACCTCAAACCCAAGACCTACACCTTAGAACCTCAACCCTAAGCCTCAAACCCTACACCCTAAAACCCTCAACCTCAAACCGTACGTACACCCTCAACCTCAAACCCTCAACTTTAGGCCCTAAACCTTATAGGAGCCCAGATCCCAACGCCAAATATCTGACAGAGATGCTGCCAGTGGCCCGTGGCAAAGCGCCGTTGGGAGCAGAGCACCCGAGCTCCGACCCTGCCCCAGGGCCTCTTCAGTTTAGGGAGCAGGGGGTTTATTAAACCCTTACTTTAGGGAGCAGGGGTTTATTAAACCCTTAAATTAAGGGTTCAGGTGTAGGGCCTCTTCAGTTTAGGGAGCAAGGGGTTTAAGGGTTCAGGTGTGGAGGTTTTTTTTAGGATTCAGGGCTTTAGGGTTTAGGGGTGTCGGGGTTAGGTGTAGGATGTTCACAGGTTGAGGTATTTTAGGGCTTTCTGGCTTAGGGGCCGGATTTAGTGCTTAGGGTGTTTAGGGTGCAGGGCTCAGAGCACTACAACCCCAACCTGAAACTCTAAACCCTAAACCCTCAACCCTAGTTCGCCATCTCAAGCCCGAAGTCCTGTCCGACACGATTTAGGGTTTAGGGTTTAGGGTTTAGGGTTTAGGGTTTAGGGTTTAGGGTTTAGGGTTTAGGGTTTAGGGTTTAGGGTTTAGGGTTTAGGGTTTAGGGTTTAGGGTTTAGGGGACCTCAAAACCCAGCACGTTGGCAACAGCCTTTCAGGCTTTAGGGTTTGAGGGTTAGGGTTGTAGGGTGTTCTGGAACTGTCCCTTTTTCAGAGCTTAAGGACCACTATGGTTTTTTTGGGTAGCTCCCGCTACCAAACTCTGAAGCTTCAAAGCCTCCAGCCCCCAAACAAAGACCGACGTCTCACCGAAGGAGGCGCCATGCTTTCCCATGCCCCTATCTTCAACACGCACTGGGAGTGCGAGAGAAAACAATGCGTCTTCGGCCCAGACCACTGACTCAAGGACTAAGAGGGCTCCTCCCATTTGACTTAGTAAGTATGGATAATAAGTTTGGTTATCTACTATTTGCTCGCGAACCCCCCCCCAAAAAAAAAATACTTCGAACATTCCCACCCTCTCTTGGTAGAGATACTCTGGGGTTGGGTACTCCAGGGAGACTCTGGGGCTGGGCACTCCGGGGACACTGGGGTTGCACCGGAGAGATTTGGGGACATTCTGGGCACTCCAGGGAGACTCTGGGGTTGGGCACTCCGGGGACACTCGGCGCTAGAGTTGGGCACTCCAGGGACACTTTGGGGTTGGGCACTCCAGGGATGAGCGAGGAGTAGACCGGGCGAGGAGAAGAGTTCCGGACGCAGCCCCACACCGAGGGTGGGGAAAAATCCCGAAAAACACAGAATCACAAACTAAGGCAAAACATTAGGCATGTTTGTGGGTCTTTAGCAAATGGTAATTATGGTGATTATTGAAGGGTTTCTTGGAGATACTGAGCAGACTTACGAAGTCAGTAGAGCTTGCAAGCCCATTCTTTCTCTTTCCGCCCTCAGCCTCCTAAACTGCTCCTAACTGCAAGCAGGGAACCAAGGAATATGTTGTATTCTCTGTCATTATTCTTTACCCATGTCCTACCAATCCATGCACCCTAAGCCCCCTACCTAAACCCTCAACTCTAAACCCTAAACCCTGAACCCTAAACCCTAAACCCCAAACCCCAAACCCTAAACCCTAACCCTAGACCCTAAGTATCAGGTAGGTTCCCCGCAGGCCTGGGCCAGAAGCCTTTGCTGCTGACCCCACTCCTCTGGTCAGAGCGAGGCTGGCAGGCACTCGCGGGTTAGGGCTGTCCATCTATGCCGTGGCTAAGGATCAGGGCTTGGGGCCTCTAAAAACTCAGCCCTAAACCTCCCTAAGCCCTAAACCTAAAACCCCCAACCTACTCTACGCTTTGCTTTTAGGACGAAGGTGCTAAATCGTAAACTCTCAGCCCCAAGCCGGCACACACCTCAAATCCCCCAGGCTCCGAAGAAATCCACATGCCCTAGCACATGCTTTGTACTCCAAACCGATTGCACCTTCTTATTCAAGCTCCCCCTAAACCCTAAACCCTAAAACCCCCCTAGCGTAGCGTTTGGGTGTCCAGCGCCTTTGCTTCCGGGCTTTAGGATCTGGGCTCTTGCGCCCAAGCAAACGTCGGTCATCACTTTCAATGCCTTAAACCCCGGAAGCTCCAAAACCCCCCCCAAAAACAGCCTAAACCGAGCCTAAACCGAGCCTAAACCTCCAAAGCTCACCGCCCCTACAGTAAGCCCTAAACCGCACAACCTAGCCCCTAACCCCTAAACCCTAAACCTGCTCGTCCTCCCCGAGGTCTGGCATCCCCTTCAGGCCCTCTGCCAGGTTGGCCCGAGTCGAGGGAGTTAAGCCCATCCTTGATTTGCGGTACTGAGTTAGGCTTTAGGGTTTAGAGTATAGGGTATAGGGTATAAGGGACGGGGTTTAGGGTTTAGGGTTTAGGGTTTAGGGTTCAGGGTTTAGGTAGGGCTTAGGACTTTTGTTTTTGGCTTTAGGTTTGAGAGTAGATGGGTACGCGGGGGAGACAGGCTCTCCAGGGTAAAGAAGGTACAGCGTGCATTTGCTGTATATGGCATATATGCTTGCGGCACTTTGCTTGTACATTCCCATACCTACTAGTCTTCTTTGGGAGAGGGTGGGGGAGGGGGGGAGGGGGCAAAATCAAATACCTGGGACTCAACCCTAAACCCTAAAACCCGCCTAAACCCTAAACCCTAAACCCTAAACCCTAAAAACCCTAAACCCTAAACCCTAAACCCTAAACCCTAAACCCTAAAACCCTAAACCCTAAACCCACCTTTGAGGTCACAGCTATAGGTAAAACCCCACATCGCGGCTCAGCATCAGCAGCTGCTCATCCACAAGGCCGGCGGCAAACATCGTCGGGGCAGCCTCGAGCCGGAGGGTTTAGGGTTTAGGGTTTAGGGTTTAGGGTTTAGGGTTTAGGGCTTAGGGTAAGAGCTTAATCTGCATGTAATTATAAAACCCTATAAGCCCTAAACCTATTCTCCAAACCCGGCGTGGGGGGGCGCTTCAGCGGTCTGAGATCTGCATCCTAGACATCCTCAGCTTCAGGAGCCAATCCTACACACCTAAACCCCAAAGCAAACCCAAGGGTTTAAGGTTTAGGGTTTAGGGTTTGGGGTTTGGGGTTTCAAGTTTAGGGTTCCTAAGCCCCCCTAAACCTAGAGAGAGCCACTGCATGCAGGCCATTCTTGAAGATTTTTTTGGGTGGAAGCTACCAGGCTCATGACTCAGGGTTCAGGGTTTAGGGTGAGGGTTTAGGGTTAGGGTTTGGGGTTTGAAAATCATACAGAAGGCTCTGTGTAGGAATCTACCCTAGGGGTCACATGTACCTCATTTGTATATACTTGAGGCCCACCATAGAAAAGGAGCTTGTTTATGTACTTTTCCAGAATGTAGCAAGTGCTTCCATAGCTCACTTGGCTAGAGAGTGAGGCTGTTAACCTCAACCTCGGGAGTTAGAGCCTCCGTTGGAGCGATACTTGGGAAGACCCAGTAAGAACAAACAAGGGCCCAGACCAGCAGACAGTGGCCCTTTTCGACAAGCAAGGGATCAGCCGAGCGGACATTGAACCTGATAAGATAAAAAGTACTTTCCGGCCCAGGTAGTCCCTATTTCGGTACGGAAAGTGCCATTTTAATTCCTAGCTCGTGTGCATACCAAAAGGAAGAACCGAGACATGTAAATATTTGGCTTGGCTCCTGCTTATAGGGTTCTTAAGGGATGGGGGTTCAAGGGGGGTTGGGTACCCAGGGGAACCTTAGGGGAGCTTAGGGAGCCTTAGGGAGTATTAGGGAACCTTGGGTTACATACCCCCCTTGAACCCCCCTCCCTTAAGAACCCAATAACCTGCACATGCGGGAGAACAAAGCATCCTCATGATGCGCACCTTGCTCAGGAGGTCCCGGCTGTTCAGCGCATCTTGCAAAGCTTTCCTCGGATCACAAGGAGAGAATAGGGGGCTTCGGGTAATTCTCCTCAAGCATGACTGAATCAGAAGCCCGAAAAATCGTAAAAACAAACTCAAGGGGGTCAAGCTTGAAAGAGCCGACTCAGACCCGAAAGCTGAGACTCAAAACAACCTTTAAACAAACACTCGCCAAACCCTAGAGTGCCAGGAAGAATCTTGCATTGTTCCTGACCCCGAAGCCTTCAGTAGGACTTCTTTGCGACAACCGTATCTCGAGATGTGCTCGACGATGACGCCGCCAGCACAGAGTTTTTCACGGAAGCCAGGCAAGAGACGAAGCACGTTCCTAAACCCTAAACCCTAAACCCGATGTTTGAGTTCCGGACGGCACTGACATGGAGCAGCCGCCACCATCGGCAGCGACTTCGGCCAAGCGGGCTTAGGGTTTAGGGTTTAGGGCGAATCAATTCTCCGACAAACGACGCTGAGTGACATCGGGGCAACAACAGGGAGCCTAAGACTGAAATGCTAAGCAAACCTCTCCAATCGGACCTACAACCCCGGAAACCCTCAAAGCCTCTCGCCTAAACCCTAATTAAACCCTAAACCCTACACCCTAAACGCCCTAAACCCTAAACAAACCCTCAACCCTAAGGATTTGGCCAGGCCGCTGGGCACGTGCGCTTCCACGCGCGGTTGCGGCCAGGAGCCACACCGCGGCCTGCAGGCGGTTTTGGGTCTAGGGGGTTTAGGTTTAGGGCTTTGGGGTTTGGGGGTTTTGGGATTTGGGGTTCAGGGGTTTGGGGAAGTTTAAGGCTTGGGGTGTGAGATTTTTTAGGATTTGGGGGTCTGAGTTGTCTGAAGAGGAGAGAGTTCACCCTCACCCCCTAAACCTTGTGGTCCCTGCGATCTTCCTACAACCTCACTATGGTGGCATCGCTCTTTTCTTCTTCTTCGCGTGCCTGGCCCTTAAACCCTCGAACCTAAACCTAAACTCCAAGCCCCTAGACCCCAAACCCTGAAACCTCAAAGTCTTCGAGGCTGCCCCGCAGATTTTTGGGCTTCGGCTTGAGGGGTCTCCGGGTTCTGGTTTAGGTTCGAGTGCCTCGACAGAGCCTCCTATACCCTAAACCCCTGCAAAAACCTTTCGAGCCCTAAACCCTAAGCCCGAAAGCCTCCCAATCCGCCTCCATACTTCCAACCCTCAACCCTAAACCCTTGCATGAACCCTTCAAGCCCTAAACCCTAAGCCCTAAAGCCTCCAAGTCCCTAAAGCCTTCAAACTTTCAACCTCAACCCTAAACCCTAAACCCTAAACCCTAAACCCTAAACCCTAAACCCCCTCAACCGCCGGCCTGTGGAAGTGCCTCCTTGTGGTTGGCAGCATCCTCGCCTCCCAGGTTTCAGAGGAAGGGCTGCTTTAGGGCTTAGGCTGCAGAGGGCTCAGGGCTTAAGGCTTAAGACTGCACCCTAAACCCTAAACCCTAAACCCTAAACCCTAAACCCTAAACCCTAAACCCTAAACCCTAAACCCTGAACCCTCAAGGGATGCAGGGCCGCGATTGCTCACCGAAGGCACCTTCGGGGGCGGCGGCGATCTCCAGAAGTGACGGCAGAAGGTGCTGCTGCACCTTACGGCTCGGGTTTAGGGTTTAGGGTTTAGGGTTTAGGGTTTAGGGTTTAGGGTTTAGGGTTTAGGGTTTAGGGTTTAGGGTTTAGGGTTTAGGGTTTAGGGTTTAGGGTTTAGGGTTTAGGGTTTAGGGTTTAGGGTTTTGGATATTGGGCTTTTGGGTTTAGGGTTTAGGGGTTAGGGTTTAAGGTTTTGGATATTGGGCTTTTGGGTTTGGTTTCTGTTTAGGGTTCTGAACTTTGGGGCTTAGGGTTTAGGATTTCCTCATCGTAATAATTGGTTTGTTTGGAGTCCTTTGAGACTGCCGGTGCGATTGAAGCGCCGACTATGAGTGAAGTAAGGCTTGCGCGTCGGTTTCATTGTTTTGCAAGACTTGTAATTATGGCCATCACCAAGAAGTTGAGATTACCAAGAAGCGCAAGTGATTTGACCCCCCCTCGAACAACCCTGAACCCTAAACCCTGAACGCTCAACCCAAGCCTGAGCCCATTTACCCACAAGGTATAAACGGATTCATGGTTGAGAGTTGAGGGCTGCGTAGCTCAGCAGCATGCCCTTCAGGTCAAAGGCATCATAGGCAATCCGTACAACCCGAATCCCTAAATCTGAAACTCTTAAAACACGAAAGCCTAAGCCCCACATCTGAAACCGGCTCCAATCCTCAAACCCGTATGCGGTTGCATGCCCTAAATCCCGAACCCCCCAAACCCTGAACCCTACAGTCCTAAGGTCCTAAGCCCAGTTCTTCGGTGCACCAACTGTAAATAGAACCGTAAACAGAACTGGGAATGGTGGACAAAGCCGGGGCCCTAGAGCCTGAACGTTGCCCCTGCTAGATTTCGCTCTCCGGGCAGTCGAACAAATAGAAAAAAAAAACACAGTGCTTTCACAAGCCCTGAACCCTAAACCCTAAACCCTAAACCCTAAACCCTAAACCCTAAACCCTAAACTCTAAACCCTAACCCTAACCCCGAACCCTAAACCCTAAGCAGAACCTCAACCCTGTTTAAGTTTTGTTTGCCGGTGCGCCAGCGATTCCAACATGGAGCCAGCCGACTCCCCGAGCCTGCAGCCAGCCAGGGCTGAGGGCTGACGGGTTTAGGGTTTCGGGTTTAGGGTTTAGGGTTCAGGGCTACAAGGGATTAAAACCCCTAGGTTTGAGGGAGGTGATCGTTATAAGGGACCCCCCTACATGCTCGCTGCTTAGTTACCTAGCCCCAAAGCCTAAACCCTAAGCCGTGTCAGGGGTTTAGGGGTTAGGGATTTTAGGGTTCAGGATTCAAAGCTAGCGGGGTTTCATTAAGCTTCAGGGTTCAGGGTCGGGGGTGCAGGGTGGGGAAGTGCTTCACGAAGGGCTCCAGCCATCTGCCCTGAGTTGCGAGGTTCAGAGTCCAGATGCTGAGCCCAGAAAGGTCGACAGATCTTCCATCATCCCAAGTTCCCAGATCTTCCTCTGCTCCTTTAGGGTTTAGGGTTTAGGGTTTAGGGTTTAGGGTTTAGGGTTTAGGGTTTAGGATCTGTTTGGGTGGCAGCCAGTGGCTCCGCGAAACGGGTCTGCGCGATGGCTGCAAGGTGGGACCTTCATGCGCTCCAAACAAGCATGTGTTCGGCGTTAAGGATGCTCACCGGGCCCTAAACCCCAAACCCTCAACCCTCAACCCTCAACCCTCAGCCCTCAACCCTCAACCCTCAACCCTAAACCCCTACACCCTAGACCGTAAACCCTAAACCCTAAACCCTAAACCCCAACACCCGTTTGAGCCTGCTGCCGGAGCTCCCAGAAAGAGCCACGTGGCAGCTCTTTGCAAGGAGCAGCAAGGCCAGTCGCGGGAGCTTCTCTTCGCCAAGCTTCCTCAAGTTCGGGTTTAGGGTTTAGGGTTTGGGGTTTGGGGTTTGGGGTTTAGGGTTTAGGGTTTAGGGTTTGGGGTTTGGGGTTTGGGATTTATAGGGTTTAAGGTTTAGGGTTTAGGCACTCGGTTTCGCTAGGAGCTGCTTTTGGGTTGAACCCTCAAGAACGGGATACAAGTGGGACCTAGAACCCCTAAACCCCGAAATCCCCAGACCCTAAACCGCTATAGGCCTTTTTTGAGCTCTACCTAGGTAGGGTTGAGGCTTGTAGGGTTCCATGTCCGACTGACATGCCGGGGATAGCCCTCAAGCGCATCCGACTTCCCAAGCGCCATGTCGCAACTCAAGTGAAACCGTCCAACCGCCATGCGGGTAAGGATTTAGGGTTTAGGGCTAGGGTTTGGGGTTGAGGGATTAGGGTTTAGGGCTAGGGTTTAGGGTTTAGGGTTTAGGGTTTAGGGCTAGGGTTTAGGGCTAGGGTTTAGGGTTTAGGGCTAGGGTTTAGGGTTTAGGGTTTAGGGTTCCGTGGCCAGTTGACCAGGCGTCGAAAGCGGCCGGGCGAAGTGCTGCAGATCGCTTGCCTTGCCGTTGAGCACGAAGACCTTTTGTTCTCAAAGGGTGTTGGGGTTTAGGGTTTAGGGTTTAGGGTTTAGGGTTTAGGGTTTAGGGTTTAGGGTTTAGGGTTTCGGGTTTCGGGTTTAGGGTTTAGGGTTTAGGGTATAGGGTTTAGGGTTTAGGGGTTCGGGTTTAGGGTTTAGGGTTCAGGGTTTAGGGTTTAGGGCTTCCAGTTTTGGGGTTTGCGGTTTGTGGTTGGGGGGGTTATGGTTCATGGAACTTGAGTGGTTTTTCAGGTTTCAGTGTGTGTGTGTGTGTGTGTGTGTGTGTGTGTGTGTGTGTGTGTGTGTGTGTGTTTTTGTGTGTGTTTGTTGTAGAGTAGCAGAAGTAAAACAAACCCACGAGGTGTCGGGGTTTTGATCCTCAAGGGCTGACAACTCCCAGGCTGCGGCGCTTAGCCTTTCGGGTTTGGCGCTCAGGGTGTCGGGTTTAACCCTAAACCCTAAACCCTGAACCCCGAACCCTAATCCCTAAACCCCAAACCCCAAAACCCTAAACCCCAAACCCTAAAACTTGAGCCTTTGAGGCTTGAGGCCTTCTTGCGCTCAAGATCCACGGCGCATGAATGGCCAGATCCCTAAACCCTATAGTCTATGCTTTAGGGTTTAGGGGTTTAGGGTTAAGGGTTCAGGGCTTAGGGATATATAGGGCTCCCCAAAAAACCCTAAACCAAAACCCTGGAAATCGCGTCAACCCCAGACGCAAAACACAAAGTACCCCTGCCTACACACGAAAACACCCAGAACCTGCTACCCTAAACGCCCAGATTGGGGACTAAGATAAATAGAATAGGGTTTTGGGGTCATTATGGTATAACTGTAAGGACCTCTAAAGGAATACAACCAATATAACTGTATAAGGGCCTCTAAAGGAATACTACTAGTACAACTGCATAAGGACCTCTGAAGGAATGCTACTAGTATAACTGCATAAGGACCTCTAGAGGAATACTACTAGTATAACTGCATAAGGACCTCTAGAGGAATACTACTAGTATAACTGTATGAGGGCCTCTAAAGGAATACTACTAGTATAACTGCATAAGGACCTCTAAAGGAATACTACTAGTATAACTGCATTCATAACTGTACAGTTATAAGTGGTTAATAAGTACCATGAACCTCCAAGTAGCCCTGAACCCTAAACACTAAACCCCAAACCCTAAGCCCTAAACCTCCAAGTAGTGAGCTTGCTCCTTCTGCCCAGCCTTGGCGGCCAGCTCCATCAGCCTGGGGGTCAAACTCTGCAATGGCATTTTTTGACACCCCCCCCCCCCCCCCCCTCATCATACTCTGCTTTAACTGGGAGTTAGGGTTTGGGGCTTAGGGCTTAGGGTTTGGCTTAGGGTCTAGGGTTTGGGGTTTAGGGTTTGGGGCTTAGGGTTTAGGGCTTGGGGTTTAGGGTTTGGGGCTTAGGGTTTGGGGTTTAGGGTTTGGGGCTTAGAGTTTAGGGTTTGGGGTTTTAGGGAATCGGGCTTGTTGGTGTCCACCGCGACCGCAGCGCTATGGTAAACCCCTACCGAGCCACCTGATCCTCCAAGCAGGGCCCCACGAAAGTTTGTAGCGATTTCCTTGAAGCATCCCAAGATCTCCTCTTCCCAACCCTACGCTGCAGAGGCTTTGGGGTTAGTTAGGCCTTTCCCAAACCTAGTACGAGAAGCTGTTGAGAATTTAGATCATGTCTCGACTTGTCCTCATTTGAGAAGCCTTAATCTGTCGCTGCGTCTGAGGGCCCTAAACCCTAAACCCTAAACCCTAAAACCCTAAAACCTAAACCCTAAACCCTAAACCCTAAACCCTAAACCCTAAACCCTAAACCCTAAACCCTAAACCCTAAACCCTAATGCATGCTTGGGAGCTGCACCAACCTCGCTGGAGTGGCACCCGCAGCCTTAGGCGCCACACTGGCCCCAAGGACCTGGGTGTTCGGTGCTGAATGGAACAATCCTAGGGCTTTGGTTTGGGGTTTAGGGTTTAGGGTTTAGGGTTTAGGGTTTAGGGTTTAGGGTTTAGGGTTTAGGGTTTAGGGTTTAGGGTTTAGGGTTTAGGGTTTAGGGTTTAGGGTTTGGGGTTTAGGGTTTAGGGTTTGGGGTTTAGGGGTTAGGGGGTTCAGGGTTTAGGGGGGGGGAGTTTTATCAGTTCTCTGAGCCTGAACTCCAAACAAAAAGGCTCAAACCTCTTAATCACGCTCCAAGCAGCCAATGCCTCCGCACTGACTGCACAGGCTCGGCTGCTGCTGGACGGATCAGCGCCCATCCTGGGAAATCGCATGCTGGTTTAGGGTTCAGGGTTTCAGAACGCCCCTATATCCCTAACCCACAGGGTTTAGGGTTTAGAAGCCCTAAGGTCTTATTTAGGGTTTAGGGTTTAGGGTTTAGGGTTTAGGGTTTAGGGTTTAGGGTTTAGGGTTTAGGGTTTAGGGTTTCAGTTCAGGCTTTAGGGTTTAAGGTTATAGGGTTCAGGCAAGTTGTTTTTGGGTGCTTGAGGGGCAGGTTTAGGGTTTAGGGTTTAGGGCTTAGGGTTTAGGGTTTCAGTCGTTTGATTAATTGTGAGTCTCCGCTTGCTTGACTCTGCGGGTTTACGATCATAAGGGACCCCTCAGATCGACCCCCAATGGTAAGATCCCCTGGAAACCAGGGCCCCACATAAGGTAACCGCTAATATCCCCTGAACCCTAAACCCTCAACCCTAAGCACTAAACCCTCAACCCTAAACCCTCAACCCTGAACCCTGAACCCGAAGCCCTAAACGTAAACCTCCATTTCTGTGTAGAGACCCGGGTAACATGAGGCCGAGGGTCACATGCCACAAAGCCACCAGGCTGCACAGAGCTTCAGCGACGAAGGCCTGATGTCTGAAATCATTCAGGGTGTTGCCCTAAATCCTAAACCCTAAACCCTAAGCCCTAACCCCTAAGCCCTAAGCCCGAAACCCTTTCGCACTTTTAAGCCTATAGAGTTTCGACCTTATGACCCTCATCTAAAACGGGCTGAAGTTGAACAACTGGAGCCTTTCAACCCAACAAGGTTCAGACGGTTTAGGGTTTAGGATTTAGGGTTTTAGGAATGCCTTGGAAAGAGCTGTTCAGGGAAGTATCTTACAGTAAGGGAGCCCCTTTAAGGGGTGCCTGGATAGGGCTCCTTTCAAGCAGGCCAGGTTGCTTTTGGCGTGCTCGCACCAGGGTGCAGGGTTTAGGGTTCAGGGTTAAACCCCCCACCCTACAACCCTCAAACCCTACTTCTGCAGCAAGATTGACGAACCTCAGACAGGCAAATTCAAGTTCATCCAAATGGCTCCATGGATGAGGGGGAAAGTTCAGGGCTTCGGATTAGGGGGTTTGGGGCCGAACCCTGAAACCTGAAGGTCTCGCGAACTAGACTTGAACTAATCCCTCATCCCACCCCCGAAATGCCAGCAAGGTAGCAGTAACATGCTTTAACAAACTGAGATTTAAGCCCGCATCCCTAGAAGCATGCTAACCCTGAACTATAATCCCTGATTCCGTGGCCAAATTCGGAGTTTCAGACGCATCCATTCCAATAAAGGGCCCACCATCTTGAGCAAGCATGGATGTCCCAAGATCGTGTCTCAGAGAAGGAGTTGCCCCCTCGACCCGTCGACCCGGGGTGTGAAGTCTGGGTGCCCATACACTGCTCCATGGTCTGCCAGCAACCCTAAACCCTAAACCCTAAACCCTAAACCCTAAA
Source organism: Symbiodinium natans (assembly GCA_905221605.1). Lineage (NCBI taxonomy): Eukaryota > Dinophyceae > Suessiales > Symbiodiniaceae > Symbiodinium > Symbiodinium natans. The sequence goes on along the minus strand of CAJNDS010002121.1, from coordinate 542,783 downwards.
CCCTAAACCAAGAAGTCCTTCTTCTGCAGTAGAAAGGCCCAAGGCCAAAGCTTTTTTGGAGCCACGAGGAAAAGACCAAGGCAGTGAGAAAATCAGCGCGCGCGCGCGCGCGCGCGCGCGCGCTCTTCCGAGGTACGCCGGGTCTGGGGTTTTGGGTTTGGGGTTTAGGGCTTAGGGCTTAGGGTTTAGGGGTTAGGGCTTAGGGTTTTCCATCGACAGGAGTCGGATGTGGAGGGGTCTCGTGCGTGCTTATGAGTGGAGGATGACACAAGGATCAGCCAGGTACTCAATCTTGCAAGAACCTGGCTGACTTCTGAACTTTCAGGCCCTTTATTTCAGTTTCTACAAAAACCCAAAAAGTTTAAGTCCTAAGAGCCAGCCAGAAGATAGCCAAGAGAAGGCGCTGGGACCTGAGACGGCGACAACAACCACTACTTTCCAGCGTTACACTCTCATGTGGCTTAGGGTTGAAGGATTAGGGCATCCGAGACCTTAACCCGAATCTTTAGAACCCTCCCCCCCCCCACCCCCCTGAACAAAAAACAAATAACAATCAAAAAACTAAAATACAATGAAATAAAACCTAGGCCAAAAACTGAAGACCTATAAGGTGTCAAGCCGCCCGCAACGCCGGATGCTGCAACACCTCGCCCTCGAGCTGCTGGAGTGCCTCTTGTATCCGGTCGAGCTCTTGGGGCTTTGGGGGCTTCTACTTGGGATGTTCCCGCTTATACTAACAGTCCTTAACAGGGGATCATAGTATCCCCTATTAGAGCCCCTATGATGGACTTGTTAGTGTAAGAGGGGGCATCCCAGACCTAAACGCGCGTTGGGGCTATTTTGTTGGTTCTGTTGTGGGCGTGGCAAACCTTCTTGCTGGAGGGGGTAAACTTGAAGTTGGGGCGGCTTTCCCAGAACTGGGCTAAATGGAGCAGAGGAAGCACACCTTGATTTTGCCATGCGGCTTCTGAGGGAACTTACCCCTCAAAAACAAGGAAAGGGCATCTCGCATTTCTGGGGAACCTGAGAATCCAGGTTGCTGGTGCAAGGAACATGAGGGAACCCTCAGATAGACCCCCAAATAGGAGAATCCCCCTAATACAGACAAGACCCCAATTAGGTACCCCTAACTTAGGGAAACCCCCTTAGGGCTTCGGGTTTAGTGTTTATATGGCCCATGTGCCTGGGGCATAGGGTTTCGGGTTGAGCGATGCCTTGCTTGGAGTGGGTTCCCTTGATCTCATGCGCAGGCGTGCGCTTGCCCCTGCAGCACAGCATCCAAACAGCTACGAAGTTGGCGCTTTAAACCCCAAACCCTGGCCCCTAAACCCTAAACCCAAAACCTCGACGCTGAGCCCTCTTTTTGAAGGTTCCTAAATTTCATCTCTTCAGCCCTAAATGCCCTAAACCCAACATCCTCTTAAATCCACAAAAAGAACAGACAAACTACCAGACTGTCCTTAAGCGGCAGAAGCAAGAATACCAACTTCCAAACTCAACCCTAAACCCTAAGCCCTAAGCCCCAAGCCCTAAGCCCTAAACCCTAAACCCTAAACCCTACCTCTGCTGCAGCCAGCACAGCGCCCTGCAGTTGACCCACATCGGAACCTGTCAGCCACAGTTTAGGGTTTAGGGTTTAGGGTTTAGGGTTTAGGGTTTAGGGTTTAGGGTTTAGGGTTGCGGGTGTGTGTTGGGCGCACGGGCTTGAGGACTTTGGGTTAAGTTTGTGGGCTGCGAGGCCCTTAACCTGAAACACTAAACCGACTAACCCTAAACCCTAGAGATTGAGATTGAGATTGAACCCTAAATCATAAACTCTAAACCCTAAACCATAGACCCTAAACTACTGGGAATCTCAGGTAGAACCATGCCTAAACACCGAGACTCAGAGAAGCTTTGGGCTAGTCTTGCCCGCAGGCGTTAAACACCAAACCCAAACGAGGTGTGGCTTAAGGGTACAGGGTTTCAGGGTATAGGGTTTAGGGTTTAGGGCTGAGGGTTTAGCTCAACTTGACTGCAACAGGCTCTTTCGCGAGTACATCCTAAAGGGAAACCGAACGGCGTCATATACAAAACAACATCACGATCACACTCACTTTAGAGGTACTCGTATCACAAACTAGGCACCTGCACCTAAACCCTGAACCCTTCTTGTCGGGAGAGGTTCAATACAAGGGGAATGGGGCTTTGACTGTTACACCCTAGAGCCAAAACCCTAAACAATCGCTAAGAACGCCCGTGCTAGCTAGAAGACAAAGGACGGAGCCAGCGCCGCATCCTGAAAATGAGGGGGGCGCCTTAAAACCCAAACCCTAAACCTTAAACCGGAAACCGTATAAACCCTAAAAGCAAAAGCCCTAAACCCCTATGCACTAAACCCTAAACCCTAAACCCTGAAGCCAACACCTGCTCCCTCAAGCCCTCCGGCTTTTGAGGCTGGAGGACATCCCTTGCAACGAAAACGTGCCGGGCAGCGTTGAACAAATTGGGTGAGAAGAACTGTCCTGAGGTGTCCGGGTTCAGAGTCAAGGGTTTAGGTTTAGGGTTTAGGGTTTAGGGTTTAGGGTTCAGGGTTCAGGGTTCAGGGTTCAGGGTTTAGGTTTAGGGTTTAGGGTTTAGTTTTTAGGGCCAAACCCTTGGGCTCCAAACCCAACCAAAACTCTAGATACCTCAATTTCATCGGCGGACGCAAACCAGTCTCCACGAGTCCCCTGCTGGGTTGGCCCTTCAAAAATCCTCTGCGTGTTAGTATACAGGGCCCCTCTTAAACCTAAATAAGACAGATGTCTAAGTATCCAAAACTAGACCCGGGAGTGACCTAGGAATAAAAAACGTACCCTTTTTTGGTTTTTTCAGGGGATTGTGAGGGAACCCCTACCCTAAAAAATGGAAAAAAGGGCCTACTCCCGGCCCTAGCCAAAAGGCCCAACCTAGGTCAAAGGCTTATCGTTTTGAGCTTCTCGATTTTTGGCTACCAGGGCAACAGTACCCTAACTTGGGTGTCAATTGGGGGTTCAAGTCGGGTCAAGCCCTAAACCCTAAGCCCTAAACCCTGAACCCTAAACCCTAAACCGGACGATTTCAAAAGGTGGTCCCGGCAGGCTGAGATCTTTGGAACTCAAGGCGCTGAGGTCATGAAGTTGGGGTCCAGTAACCCTAAACCCTAAACCCATGGCCACACTGGCACGCAATGTGGTTTCCTTATCAACGGTGCCAGTTGGGGGTTTACCGAAATAAGGGGCCCCTTATATGGACCCCCTAAAAAGTAGGATTCCTTTCCAAAAAGGACCCCCCCCCCCCCCCCAATAAGGTACGCAAAAGGACCCCCCCCCCCCCCCCCAATTAAGGTACCCCAAATATCGTAAACCCCCATTTACGGTTCTTAACAGCAACCACCAGGACTTGGGGTTTCCTGAGGTTTCCTGAGTGCTTTTCGTGGTTGGAGGGCTTTGCGCTGCTAGCCTCAGCAGCCCAACCCAAAAAGCCTTAGTTAGGGTTTAGGGTTGGAGATGTGGGGTTTTAGGGCCCCAGCCTTTAAAGCACACCCCCTCCCCCCCCCCCCCCCCCCCCCCCCCCACACCCCATCCTAAAGGCAAAACATAACCCTGAATCCTAAAGCTCTACGAACCGAACACATTACAGCCCTAAAGTAAACGCGTAAAGCCTTGACGCCTGAAACCTTGGCCCTAAACCGGGCCCAGGAGCAGCCGGGCTCGGCTGCGTGCGAAGCTCGCGCCCCAGGCGCCCGAGCTCCGGGTGGCATCCCCCAGGCGCTGGGCCAGCAGCTCCTTAGGGGTTGTCGTTTAGGGTTTAGGGTTTAGGGTTGTTGTGTAAAAAGGGCTTAGGGCGTTGGGTTTAGGTTTTGGGGGCTTAGGGATTAGGGTTGAAGGACTTGAGGGTTTAAAGTAGGATGGCTGGATGTCCTCGAGCCCCAAAACACCGCGCCTGAGCGCTGCCCAGACTGCATCCGAACCCAAACATCTGTGAACCCTAAACCCTAAATCCCAAAAATCCTGAAGCCTAAGCCCCAAACCCTAAACCCCTGGGCCCTTTACATAAACCCTGAACTCTTAGCCCTAGAGAACCTTGAATCCTTTACATCCTGCGTCTTCGTTTTCCGTCTTATGGTGCCGTGGAAGGTCCGGTCGGGAGGAACAGATGCGGTGATTCGATGGCGACTAACAGGGTTTGGGGGTTCGGGGTTTAGAGTTCAGGTTCTAGGGCTTAGGGTTTAGAGTTCTCGGATTGTACACTCATTTGAAAATGCGAAGACCTGCAACGCCTGACCTAGCCGTGAGGCTTTCATTGACCCGGTTGTTCAAACGTCTCTGCGAACTGCATCGATCTTTCTCATAGTATGCTGATCACGAGGCCCATAGACTAAACCCTACACCCTGAACCCTAAACCCGAAGCCCCAATCTTCAATGCTGTCGATCCAGGGCTCGAGTTGAGGAAGTACACTGCCAGTACAGACATGTGTCGTGGGTCACGGGGGCACACCTGCTGCTAAGGGTGGCTCTACCTGCGACTGCGTATACCTGGCTAAGGGATATGTGCTACTAAGCTGAATGTAAGTGAATTGTAGACTCTACAAACTCAATCCTTTGCCCCAAAAACGCAAAAAAAAACACACTGTACCACCTTAAGCCCTTGAAGAGCTAGCTGTGCATGAGAATCACCGTGCATTCCTGCGAGTGAGCTGCTTGAAACCAATGATTTCATGCTCGCACCTGGCTTTGGGGTGGTCCATGTGACAAACCATTCCGGTACGGCATTCAAGTGCCTGTAGAGAAGACGTGGCTGACACAAACAGCAGATGGCCCTCCACAATCGCGTCATTGCTCGTCGCATCTCACGAAGCTTTCGAGCCGAGTGGATCTGCATCCCAACATATTGCAGCAACCCCTGAACCCTAAACCCTAAACCCGAACCCTTAAACCCTATGCCCACCCCAAGCCCTGGGAATCCCAGGCAGTCAAGTCTCTGGTGGCGGCGGCAGCTGCGGGATGGGCTTCTTGGGACCCCCTGCAAGAGAGGTAGGGTTTAGGGTTTAGGGTTTAGGGTTTAGGGTTTCGGGTTTAGGGTTTAGGGTTTAGGGCTTAGGGTTTAGGGTTTAGGGTTTAGGGTTAGGGGTTAGGGGTTAGGGGTTTACGGGTTAGGGTTTAGGGTTTAGGGTTTAGGGTTTAGGGTTTAGGGTTTAGGGTGTTGGGTTTTGGGTTTAGGGTTAAGGGTTTGGGGGCATTTAGGGTTGTTGTAGCGAACCCGACGCGGCGCCTCTCTAGGATAGCCTATACGTTTTAGATCAAGTAGTCCCTAAAGTCCCTAAATTCGCTAAAGTCCGTGAAGCCCCTGGCCCCAAAGTCCCCAAAGACCTTGCAAATCCTAAAACCCTGGACCGAACCCGAAGCTTTTGGCATTGATGCCATGTGCTTTTGCGATCGCATTGGCCTGACAAGATCTTTGCACCAGCACATGGCGCTTCATTTTCTGAATATTCCCTTGCACGCGCTCGAGTTCCTTCCAGCTTGGGGATGTGTCCAGATAGTAACGCCAACCTGGAGGCCAAGGCCCGGCAGGTCCCGGCCGCCCTGCCCCTGTCCTGTCGGGCTGGACGCTAAACCGAAACGCGGCCTCGGATAGGAGGCCCTTTTGGCGCAGGCGCAGGTAGCTGCTGGCCTTGAACAGTCACCTTGGAAAGAGGGCTGCGCACCTCAGGGGCGGGGGGGGTGTGGGAGGGGGGGAGGGGAGGGGGGGGGAGTGGGAGATCTCAATTACGGGTCTAAAATCCAAAAAGGGCATGGTACCTCGACGGGGGTCCCAGTCCTTCTGGAGAAGCTGCCCTAGGGCTAGCAAGCACACCTTTCGAAGCTTACTAGGGCAAAGGTTTAAGGTTAGCGACAGCTCACCGTAAGCATCCCAAAGCCAACTTTTCTGTAGGGATCCCGAGGCCCCTACAAAGGGGTTGATAAGAATAACCCATGGTACCAAAACATGAGCTGTAGGGTTTCGGGTTTAGGGTTTAGGGCTTAGGGTTCTTGAGCGCAAGAATTTGATCGTAGGTTCTTGCCTCCGAGCTCGATTCCCAAGTTCACCACAAAGCATTCACCTCCATCGGGCAAGGGCCATGGGAATTAAGGGTTAAACCCTCAACCCACAACCGGAGGCTTTTGTCAGCCTAGGACCCCCCAAAAGGAACCTTAATGTGAAGCTTACCTCCCCGAGGGCATTAGAGTTTTAAGGTGTCAGGATCAGGAAATGGTTTGTTTATCGGCTCGCGCATAGAGCTCATGTTGGGGCTTAGGAATTTTAGACGTTCGCTTCTAACAAGTTGGAGGGAATAAGAGGCAGGTTTAGGGTCTAGGGTTTGAGGGTTTAGGGCCAGCTCCTCTACACCTAAACCATGCAACCCAAGCCCCCAAGCCCTAAACCCACCCTCCCATCCCCCCTAAACCCTAAACCCTTAAACCCTAAACCCTAGACCCTAAACCCTATAAACCTAAACCCCACACACATACACACGCACGAAGCCTCTACGGGTTGCTGTCCAGGAACCTAAACGTGAAGATACCATGACAAGGAGAAGCAACATGAAATGACCTACCAACATAGCGACCCCAACGTGCCCAGGAAGATCAGGCTGCGTGCTCAGGGCTCGGGGGGGTTTTGGGTTTGGTGCTTAGGATTTAGGGTTTAGGGTTTAGGGCTTAGTGCTTCGGGTTTGTAACCTGATGCCCTCGAGCCCTGAAGCCCTACAACCCTGAACTCCCGAAACCTCAGCCGCTTCCGGTGTCGTTGCTGCGCTTCTTTGATGCTTCGACTCTGCTGGCACATCAGGTGCTTCCACAAGCGCTTGAACCCTCAACCCGAAAGCCTAAAACCATGCACCCCTGCACCCTAAACCTTAAACCCTAAACCCTAAACCCTAAACCCTAAACCCCAAAAGCCCTTCTGAGGGCTTCGGTCCAGGAGGCTCTGAACAAACTAAACCCACCAAAACCCCAAACCCCAGAATCTCTGAACTCCGAAACCTACACCTGACCCCAAAAGCACTAGTTCACGAGGTGTTATATCCGGAAGCCTCGAACCTCTAACAATCTGAGTCGCGGAGTTCTGTATAAGACGAAGCCCTAAACTTAACCCTGCACCCTAAACCTTAAACACTAAACCCTAACCCTATCTAAACCCTAAACCCTAAACCCTAAACCGTAAACCCTAAACCCTAAACCCCAAACCCTAAACCCTGACCCTAAACCCTAAACCCTATAACCCTAAACCCTAAAAAACCAACCCCGACTGACTCGCGAGCCTCCCGGCTCTGTGTCCACAGCGCGCCCGACGCCCCCACCAAAGGCCAGGAGCCAGAGTAGGGCCTAGGGGGCTGCGCTTGTGTGGTTAGGGTTTAGGGTTTAGGGTTTAGGGTTTAGGGTTTAGGGTTTAGGGTTTAGGGTTTAGGGTTTAGGGCTCAGGGCTTAGGGTTTAGGGTTTAGGGTTCAGGGTTTAGGGTTTTAGCGTTTAGGGCCTGAGACCTGCAGAGGTGCCAGGGAGAACTCTCGCGCAAAACATGATGGCCCACTGCATTCTGCTTAGGACTCGTGCTATTTGCTTGTTTAAAGCACTAAGCCCTAAACCCTAAACAACCTGAACTAAAGCCCTAAACCCTACAAGTATAGGGAGAGGAGAAAAGCAAACCCTAACCCACTATCCTGCTCTTAGAACCACAATGACCTGGATCTTCCTGTGGTTCGAGTATAGGGTGTAGGGTATGAGGAAGCAGAACACTGCTCCTCCGGGATGTCGACCATGACTATAGAAAACCTGAGCCCCCCTAAACCCTAAACCCTAAAACCCACTCAAGCCCCAACCCTAAACCCTAACCCACCAACCCCGTACACACTAAACCCTCAAAACACAAACTTCGTAAACCGCCTCAACAGCCCCTAAACCCCCTAAACCCCCTAAGCCCCCCAAGCCCCCCAAGCCCCCCAAACCCCCGAAGCTTTAAACCCTAAACCCTAAACCCTAAACCCCTAGACCGCCTAAACCGCCTAAACCTCGTAAACCCCGTAAAGACCGCCTAAACCGCCTAAACCACCAAACCCCCTAAACCCCAGAACCCGTAACCCGTTACACCCTACACCCCCCCCCCCCCCCCCCCCCCCCCCGTGCTGGGGCCCCAGGCAGCTCTGAAGGCAGAGGCCTCCTCGGCCACCACGGCTTTGTCGGCGTCCTTTGCTTTTTGTTGTTCTTTGGGGGTGGCTGCGGGGGGGGGTCGATTAGGGTTTATTGGGGTTTACAGTTTGGGGGGGTCGATTAGGGTTTATTAGGGTTTAGGGTTTAGGATGTAGGGTTCAGGGGTTAGGGTTAGGGTTTAGGGTTTCGTCCTTCCCTCAACTGCCAGCCCTCAGGACGAAAGGTTTTGAGCCATGCACAGGCAGGTTGGGAAGTTCAGGTACTGGACACTCTGGACTCCGGAAGTTGGAGATTGAATCGGCTTCTGCAAAGGAGACGAGTCGCGCAGGATGACAAAAATGACCCTAAACCCTAAACCCTAAACCCCCCAGCCCAAAACCTTCAACGCGACCTAAAGCTCCGCATCCGAAACGCCAAACCCTAACCCCCTAAAACCCCTGAAACCCCTGAAACCCCTAAAACCCCTAAAACCCCTAAAACCCCTAAAACCCCTAAAACCCCTAATACCCCTAAAACCCCTAAAACCCCTAAAACCCCTAAAACCCCAAAACCCCAAAACCCAAAAACCCCCAAACCCTGGAACCCTACTCTGCTGATAAACAGCCAACAGGATCCCAATCTCCGCAAGAATTCCTAAACCCTGATGACCCAATCCCTAAACCCTAAACCCTAAACCCTAAATCCCTGAACCCAATAAACCCTGATGATTAAAAGCCAACAAGATCCCAGTCTCCGCAAGGCCCGTAGCGCCCTGTCGCTGGGGCAGCCCAGCTGCCTGGGCACGAAACGATTGGGGGGTTTAGGGTTTAGGGTTTAGGCTTCAGGGTTCAGGGTTCAGGGTTTAGGGTTTAAGGATCAAGCTTCGGGGTATATGGCTCCCCTTACACCCCCCCGTCCCTTCCACCCCGCTTCATTCCTTATGACCCTAAAAACCCTAAACCCTAAAGACTAAACTCTAAACCCTATACCCTAAACCCTAAACCCTAAACTCTAAACCCTAAACCCTATACCCTAAACCCTAAACCCTGAACCCTCCAGAATCATGGGCCGGGCATGCTCCGAAGAGCCCACTTCGAGCTCCTGTATACCCCCCCCCTCCCCTAAAGATCCATGTGCCCTGTATCGTATGTGCTTGGGCTGTCAAGGGTTTAGGGTTTAGGGTTTAGGGTTTAGGGTTTAGGGTGTCTTTTAGGTGCATGGACCCTTCTGGTACCCTCCCCATCGTAACACCCTCACCTTTAGAGGATTAACCCCAAACCCCCAAAGCCTAGTTGTTGGTCAGCCGGTGTGGCGGTTCCCCCTCTCGATGGTGCCGCCGCGGCCCATGCCCGATGGGGGTGGTACGTCCCTCATGATGTCACATGCCGCTTCGAGTCAACCAAGCTCCAGAAAACTGAGGTTTAGGGTCTCGGGTTTCGGGTTAGGGGACCCCAACCCCTAAACCCTAAACCCGAAACCAATCCCCCAAACCCTGTTCCGGCAAGGCCTTGTTGATGTCCATCGCGTGATCCCGGGAAGGGACCCAAACGCAGTCCTGGAAGAATCCCCTGAAAGGGACCCCCAAAAGGGTACGCCTATTTTAGGAACCCTGGTTGGGGTCTAGGACCTGGGGGAGAAGGGGTTTAGGGTTTAGAGGTTGAGGGTTGAGGGTTTAGGGATCTAAGGGTTTAGGGATTGAGGGGCCTTGAGAGGTTCAGGGGTTTAGGGGTGGGCTCGGAGGTTTCGAAGTTCTCAGGTTGAAAGGTCCAGAGTTTATGGGCTCAAGGTTTAGAGGTTGCGGGTTTGGAGGTCTAACTCTGATTGAGGGATTCAGGATTCAGGGCCTTGAGGGTTGGAGGTTTAGTGCTCAAGGGTCTGTAGGTTTTGGGTTCCTGGGCGAAAGGTCTATACAGGTTTGGAGGAGTTTAAGGCTTGAGGCTGTATGGAATTAGGGCTTATAGGGGTTTAGGGTTTAGGGTTAGGAGCTTGGGATTTAGGGCGTAGGGCTTTTGCGTGACTTTTGGGGCTAAGGGTTCCTTGGAGGTTCAGGGTACGTATAAGCCCAACTATCACTGCACTTATGAGCCCCCTAAGTCCCATAGCATAGGTGGACTTATAATTGGGGTTAATAAGTACCCATGAACCTCCACGTAAGCATTTAGGACTAAGGGTTGGAGCTTGATGAGCTGTTCATCCGAGCCGCGCGATGCTGAGCTCAAAGCCCCCCGGAAACCCTAAACCCTACGCCTTCAGAAGCCCCTGAAGACAAGACCTAGACACCGACTCCAAACATCCCTGAACCCAAAAATCCAAACTCTAACATCCTAAAGTCATAAAGCCCGAGATGCAAATTTCATGTCTGCTATACTTTCGGCCACCTAAACCCTAATGCCTCAAGCCCCTGTAAATTGAAAAGAGTTGAAGAAAGAACTCCTCAAAACTGTCCGTGGAACTTTCCTCGAAACTCCTTGAAACTACCCTGCACCTGCGCACTTAACACTAACCCTAAACCCTAAACCTTAACCCTAAACCCTGAACCCCAAACCCTAAACCCTAAACCCTATAGACCCTAGACCCTAAACCCTAAACCCTAAACCCCAAACCCTAAACCCTAAACCCCTGAGCCTGAGGGTCGGGGATGGTCAAGGTCATCAGCCGAGGCAGGGCTGCCTCCAAGAAGCTTTCGGGTTTAGGGTTTAGGGTTTAGGGTTTGGGGTTTAGGGTTTAGGTTTGGGGTTTAGGGTTTGGGGTTTAGGGTGTTTGGGGTTTAGGGTATGGGGTTTAGGGTTTAGGGTTTAGGGTTTGGGGTTTAGGGTTTAGGGTTTGGGGTTTAGGGTTTGGGGTTTAGGGTTTGGGGTCCAAGGCTTGCTGAGGGCTTGAACTGGGGCCCTTTTGGGGGGACGTAGGCTTCAGGGAGCTTCTGCCGAAAGCTACATTTTTCCTGCTGCGTGGGCTCTTGCTTTCCAGGGGTTTAGGGGGTTTAAGGCTACTTAACCCCAAGGACACATTCAAATCAAATAGGTCGCCGTTTGTTAAGAGAAATTTGGCCCGGCGCCTTCATGTCGCGGAGAAGCTCCAAGAAAAGCGTAGCCTGAGCGCACACCCTAGACTATACTCCCCTTAGAACCTTAAGAAGAGTATTAGTTTTAATATTCTCTTGGGTTTTATATAAGCAAAAATAAAAAATAATTCCCAAGGGGGATATAGTAGACCCTAAACCCTGAACCCTGATCCCTGATCCCTAAACCCTAAAGCACGGGTCGGATGTAGGGGTTCAGACGGTTCAGGGTCCGGGGCGTACGGCGTGAACAAGTGAAATATGGGCACGGGTACCCTCTTATATGGAAACCGAATCCTGGCCGCGCTTTAGGGTTTAGGGTCTTAGGTTGTAGGGCTTAAGATACTAGGGCTTATAGGGTTTAGCGCGTTGAGGGCTTAGGGTTTGGTATGACAGCTGCTGCCCAGGCAGTGGAAGTGACATGGTTGTCCTCTTCTTACATCAAACCGAGTAGCCTCTGTTCTATTCAGGGTCTCAACTTCTTGAACACACTGGGATGTCCTCATGTTTGGATGTTCCCCTTTCTACTAACAGTCCTGAATATGGATTCTAGTACCCCCCCTATTAAAAGCTCTACTAAGGACTGCTAGTACAAGGGGAACATCCCAGTGCACGAGCCTTGATTGCTAGAGTGCTAGAGAGCGGAGCGACGGTGTAATTATACATTCGTGGTGTGGCGGTTGCGTGCGGTCCAGGCATGCTGTCCATTCGCACTGGTTGCCCTCATTGCCAGATGGCTCGCCGGATGTCTGCGGTGCATAGCCGAGGTCTTTGATCAACGGATGCTGCGGGTTCTTGGCTGGATCTGCCCCTTGAACTGAACAGCTGTCCAACCTTACCATGTTTCGCTTCGGGCTTAGGGTTTGAAAACAGCCGAGCATCGTAGCAAGCAAGGGCTGCTTGCACCGCGCCGCACTGCCCCAAAAACTTCGCTGCGCGCCCGCATGAACCGCAGGAGGAGAGAAACATCATGTGCAAACCCTAAACCCTAATTAATCCCTGAACCCTGAAGCCTAAACCCCAAAATCCTGCACCCTAAACCCTAGAAACCCTAAAACCTAAACCCCTAAACCCTAAACCCTTAAACCCTAAACCCTAATCACTCTTAAGGTTCAGGCGCCTCTAAGCAATAACTTGGCCGAGAAGCATACATGGGTCGGAACTCCCAGGCCTGATGCAGCTCAGCAGCTGGGAGATCGGAGGATGGGGGGAGGGGGGGCTCGAAGTGAGGGTTTAGGGTTTAGGGTTTAGGGTTTAGGGTTTGGGGTGTTCTGAACAACCGGGCCGATGGGACTTCTGATCTACATAACACTGACAGTTGGTATGATGGGAAAATATTGGACTGGACCCTAAAACCCTAGAATCCGAAACCCTAAAATTGTACAACTCTGCACCCCGAACCCTAGTTTAGAACCCCCCCACTCCCCCCCAAACCTTAAACCCTGAATCCTTAGCCCCGTCTTTCCTCAGGTTTTAGGAGGGTATGGCAGAGGAGCGATGGGCATTGAACCGTCGGTTGGTTTGGCCTGAAAGTTGTCGGGCTTAGGAATCAGGGTTGATGGTTGAGGGATTCGGGCTCCTGGGTCTAGTGCGGGGTTTAGGGGTTCAGGGTTTCGGGGGTCAGGGTCTTTGGGCTTGGGGCTGAGGGTTGGGACGAAGCTGGGCCGAAAATGCCTCAGGCGTAAATAACATGCCTGCGCCAAAGGGGGACGTGCAGCGCAGGAGGGTACAAGGGGATCCTACGAGTTTCCTAAACCGTAAACCCTAAACCCTAACGCCCTCAAGGCCTGGCAAACCTCAGCTTGCGATGGAAGACCCGAAGCCAGAACACCAGATCCTTATCAATAACATGCCATATAGGGATCCTTGAAATGAAAGGGCTTGGGGTTTGGGGGTTGTGGGGTTTAGGGTTTAGGGTTCTTTTCCATCCCCCGTCCAAAACATGAACCCTCAACTGCTCAGCATTCACATGCAGCTGCGCGGCCGGATGGAAAAGGGCAATAACAGCCATCGGCCCGGGCGAGATGTTCAGGTACCGAAGCATCCTTGGGAGTAACTCGGGATATACAAGGGCTTTGGGTTTAGGGTTTAGGATTTAGGGTTTAGGGTTTACGTAGACTTCTCCACGCGCGAGCTTCAGGTCTGTAGCGTTTAGGGGTCCAGCTGAAACAACTCGATCTGGCTGCATGATGCGGCCGTTACATGTAGAGCTCTGCCCATTAAGGGGCCCTCTCTTGGCCCTGTTTCCTTTGTGTGATCGTGGCCTCTTCAGGGTTCTGCAGCAGATTGCGGATAGCCTTCAGCAGTGAGTTTGCACTATGCGGCCGGGACTTCTAAAAGCATCTGAAGTTCGGGTTCAGGGATTTACCCTAAACCCTAAACCCTCAACTCTAAACCCTGAACCCTAAACCTTCAGGCTGGAGACATGCTTCTCCACGTAACCCTCCATTTCTGCTGCCACACTTGGGAAGTCGGGAATTCGGAGCCTGGGACTCAGCTGGGTCGGGTTTCGGGGGTCTAGGATTAGGGCTTACTTAGGGTATCTAAGCAGCTAGCTCCCTGGTTCCCTTCGGAGGCAAAAGCAAGCCCTAAACCCTGATCCCTAAACCCTAAACCTAAAACCCAAATCCCAAAACCCTAAACCCAAAACCCTAAACCTTACCTTGGCTCCTTGAACCCCAAACGCTTCGCGCTTAGGCTCAACTCATCCAGGATGGCCCCAGCCGCCAGACAAAGCTCGCCGTCGGCTTCCTTCCGAGTTCTAAGCTTCTTCCGGGTTTTAGGGTTGAGGGTTTTAGGGTTTAGGATTTAGAGTTTAGGGTTTAGGGTTTAGCGTTCAGGGACCCTCTAACGGACTAATATGGCTAATTCAATTCCCTTCTTCCCTACTGAGTACCGTAAACCCTAAACTCTCAACCCTAGGCCCTAAACCCTAGTACCAGTAAGTTTTCGGAAGCCATCGCATCGACTGAACAGTGTCCCATCGACTGAACAGTGTCCCATCACACTGAACTTCGCTGAACAGCTTCATCACATCTGTGGCAACCCGGTATTTCGTCGAGGATTGCTGAAAGAAGCCACCAACGATCGAAGGCGCAGCTATCACATGAAAAGGCCATTGGCCCTTTCAATTCCCAAAGGGCGCCGGGGTCTGGCAAAAACAGGAAACATGAGGATCAAGGTTTTGGGCTTAGGGTTTAGGGCTTAGGGTTTAGGGTTTTTTCGAGCTTAAGGTTTCGGGCTTGGGTTTAAGCCTCTGAACCTTGAGCCTCAAACCCCTGAAGCCAAGCAGAAGAAAGAGGTATCCCTTGTCTGGGTACGTATGATGATATACGCCCGAAGCCCGAGAAGCCCTCAGCCCTCCAAGCACAAGCCTGCAAAGGGCACTACATGACATGGGGGGAAGCCTGGACACCTCTGATGTAAAGGTAAAAGGGTTTAGGAGTGATAGGTAACGTTCTAAGGTAACCCTTATTATAACCTTAATTAAGGCACTTATCATTGTAGCTACCCATGAACCTTCAAGTAGGGTTTCCTAAACCCTAGACCCTAAACCCTAAACCCTCAAGCCCTAAACTCGCAGCCTCATTCCCCTCAAACCTCCGGTCTCTAAAAGCCCAGAACACCCAGCCTATAAACCCAAATCCCTAAACACCGAACCTTCTAAACCTTGCCTAAACCCCTCTAAGTCCTCAACCCTCGAATCCGAAATCCCTGAGCATCTAGCCTTTCAACCCTAAATTGTGAATCCCTGAGTACCTCGCCCTGAAACCCTACACCCTAAATCCCTAGATACCTAACCCTAAACCCTACACTCCAAACCCTAAACCCTAAACCCCCCCCCCCCCCCTAAACCCCATAAGCTGACGAAGCACCTCAAACCCTTAAGGCCTCAACCCTGATTTCCCGCGAGCCCGGAATGGCTCCTTGGAGAGCACGGAGAACACGGCCCTGAGGCCTTCGACACCTGAGGCCCCAGCAACCCCAAACCCTGAACCCTGAACCCTCAACCCGAAACCCAAGGGGATTGTGATACCCTAAACCCTAAACCCTAAACCCTAAACCCTAAACCCTAAACCCTAAACCCAAGATGGATTAAGGATAAGATTGTGATGGATTTAGGATGGGATGAAAGTCGTGTGTGGGGGGAACAGGGTTCCTTGTGCAGAGGGTGTCGGAAGAGCGACGTTGTGTGGGCAACTTCCCACGAGTAAAGCAAGAGACCGAAACCGACCTAAAGATTGCATCTGTGGGCTCAAGCAGAACCCAACTAGGCTGCCCAGTAACCAAGACTTAACAAGGGCGCCCTTTTTTGCTCAAAGGGGTTCATAAGGGAACCTAAACCCCCCAAAAAAGGAATAAAGGTACTACTGGGCATCCTAGCCAACAAACCAGACCCCAAACGCTGACCTCTCAACCAAAACACGTGCCATGTAAACCTCCCGCCCTAACGCCCCAACTGCAGTGCGTGCCCTAAACCCTGCAAGCGTGCTTCCACGCGCAAAGCGGAGAGCCTTCATCCTAAGCCCTATAGACTTTCCGAAGCTCTAGACTTTAAAAGGCCCTTAACGTTTGATTCCAAGCTACACAATTTCAACCCTAGACCCTGAACCCTAAACCCTCAACTCTGTTCCCAAGGAAACTGAAACGCTGAGCACAGAGCAGGAGTCGCGCATGTTCTCGTCGGACACGGCCTTGGCAGATCGGGGTTAGGGCGCTTTAGGGGGGGTTGGGGTTTAGGGTTTAGGGTTTAGGGTTTAGGGTTTAGGGTTTAGGGTTTAGGGTTTAGGGTTTAGGGTTTAGGGTTTAGGGTTTAGGGTTTAGGGTTTAGGGTTTAGGGTTTAGGGTTTAGGGTTTAGGGTTTAGGCTTTATGGGGGTCATAGGGACATAGGGCCCTAAGAGTTCTGGGGTCCTAGTCGTCGTAGGGTTCTCTTCGGGTCACAGGGCCGTAGGGTCCTAAGCCCCAAGCCCCATACCCTAAACCCAAACCCCTGAAGCCTAAAATCTATAGGGCTGTGGGGTTTAGGGTTTAGGGTTTAGGGTTTAGGGTTTAGGGTTTAGGGTTTAGGGTTTAGGGTTTAGGATTCCGACATGGCTTCAGAACGGCAAAAGCCCTGAACAAAAAAACGGCGTCCCTCCCTGCTCGCACTTAGGGGTCGAGGGTTTAGGGTGAACCTAGGGATGCAGCTTACCTACGAGTCTAAGAGAGGCTTAGGGGTTTTTAGGGTTTAGGGTTTAGGGTTTAGGGTTTAGGGTTTAGGGTTTAGGGTTTACTAGTGAAAGAGGGCTGCTGCTGCGAAATTTGAACTTCGGGGGTGCTGAGAAGGGCTTTGTGCCCTTGATGACTGGGGTCTTGCGGGCCATACTTTCTATTTCCAAGGTTCACGGGCAGGGCCCTAAACCCTGAACACGAAATGGCTTCTACGGCTTACAGACAGGGGCTTTTGAACTTGACACAGGTTTGTCAAGCAAGAAGCCAGGATCGTTTGAAATTCTTTGGTAAAATGCACAGGAGTCCACCACGACCTCAACCCTAAACCCCAAACCCCAAACCCCAAACCCCAAACCCTAAACCCTAAACCCTAAACCCTAAACCCTAAACCCAGATCAAGATAAGAGACAGTCACGAGTGGCCAGCTCTTCACCAAGGACACTCCTCCAGCCCCAGCGGCTTTCTAGCGCTCCGTGGTAAGGGCTTAGGCTTTAGGCTTTAGGCTTTAGGCTTTAGGCTTTAGGCTTTAGGCTTTAGGCTTTAGGCTTTAGGCTTTAGGCTTTAGGCTTTAGGCTTTAGTCTTTAGGCTTTAGGCTTTAGGCTTTAGGCTTTAGGCTTTAGGCTTTAGGCTTTAGGCTTTAGGCTTTAGGCTTTAGGCTTTAGGCTTTAGGCTTTAGGCGTTCGGCTTTAGGCTTTAGGCTCTAGGCTTTAGGGTTTAGGGTTTACGGTTTAGGGTTTAGGGGTTTAGGGGTTGAATAGATCCCGACGGTAATCCCTTACCTTCTCCACACAGGCTCCTAGGAAAGCCAATACCCCTTACCCAAGGTATATGCCCTTAAACTATGTAAGGAGTTCTTACTTTGAATTCAGGCATTTTTCTTAATTGAGGGTGGTGAGGGTAGCCCCCCCCTCCCCCCCCCACCCGGCTCCCCAAAAGAGACTAACAAAGCCTAAGGGTCCAAAGCCCCTGCCTCAAACCCGATAGACCCTAAACTTTAGCAAGCACTTTAAGGCCCAAGTACTCCCCATTTCGGTACATGGACCCTTAGAGAAAGCTGTCTATGCCTCCAAAACCCTGAACCCTATAGGTTCAGAGCGGTATTTTGGATTATGCGCTCCAAGGTTGCTCCGGGTACTCCTCCCCCTTCCCCCCCAAAAGAAAGAAAACGAAAAAAAACTACGAACATGCGTGCTCTGGGACTCTGGGACACTAGTACCCTGTTTTTCAGACCACCCTCCGATTTATGATGGTGCTCAAGGTCCTGGGCTTAGAGTTTAAGATTTTACGGTTTAGGATTTACCCTAACCCCTAAACCCTAAACCCTAAACCCTAAACCCTAAACCCTAAACCCTAAACCCCTAAACCCCTAAACCCTAAACCCGAAACCCTTCAGGATTCTGAAGCTGTTTTGGCTGGAGGGCTCTTTCGGAGCCTTTCGGGGTTGAAGTTGTGTGATAGCTAAAAGTTTCGGAGCAGGGTTTAGGGTTTAGGGTTCAGGGTTCAGGGTTCAGGGTTTTAGGGTTTTAGGGTTTAGGGTTTAGGGTTTAGGGTTTAGGGTTTAGGGTTTAGGGTTTAGGGTTTAGGGTTTTAGGGTTTTAGGGTTTTAGGGTTTAGGGTTTAGGGTTTAGGGTTTAGGGTTTAGGGTTTAGGGTTTAGGGTTTAGGGTTTAGGGTTTAGGGTTCCCTTTTGGTTGTTTGCTTCTTGGCTGGGGAGGTCTTTGAGCAGCTCGAGGGTTGACCGGGCTTAGTGCTATCAGGGCTTGGCTTTACCAAGCTCAAGGGTTTAGGGTTTAGGGTTTAGGGTTTAGGGTTTAGGGTTTAGGGTTTAGGGTTTAGGGTTTAGGGTTTAGGGTTTAGGGTTTAGGGGTGTATACCCCAAGCCCTAGCCCCCCTCCCAATTGAGCATGACCCGCCCTAGAATGGACACCTCAAAGGAGCCACGAAGTTTGGAACAAACCCAGATTTACCCAGTGGCGGTTTAGGGTTTAGGGTTTAGGGTTTAGGGTTTAGGGTTTAGGGATTCACCAACTAAAACCTTAAAGCCCAAACCCCAAGGGTTTACGGTGGGTTTAGGAGCACTCGACCCTTGCAGCATTTTTGGTGGTTAGAGCCGCACGAACACACAAGCTAAACGATATCCACCCAACAAAATCTCACACAGCCCCAGGAAAGCCCCCCCCCCAAAAAAAAATAAAAAAAAAAACATGCAACTCCACGACAACCTTTAACATGCGGCCATGGTGTCCAAAGGTTTTCACGACCATGGGCCGTATGCTGGGGGCGTACTCCATCGACCGCCTGGAAGAAAGAGCAAAACCTAAACCATAATGGCAAGAGACACCCAGTCGTGGTGACCCTTGAAGCCCAAACCCAAAACCCAAACTCTAAACCCGAGCGTTTTCGCTAAGCCTGAGCTGCCCTAAAACCCCAAGCCTGGAAGCCTATAAATCCTATATGACCCCCCCCCCCCCCCCCCACCCCTCAAAACCCTACGGAAAGTCCCCCGCTCGCCCCCCTCCCCTCCCCCCCCCCCCCCCCCCAAAAAAAAAAAAAAAGAAAAGTATTCACATGTATGTATGTATGTATATATATATATATATATGTGTATATATATATATGTATATAGAACCCCTGAACCCCCGCCCCCACCCCCAAAACCCGAAACTCTACTCTAGGGGGGGCAGAATTATTACTAATGGCATTCCCTTGTGGTCCCTTTACAATTCTACTGTGATAACCCCAGAAAACCCTGCTCTAATTGTCAAGGCCCCTAGGCCCTAAACCCTAAACCCGAAACCCTATTCAAATTTTGCAGGCCCCTAGACCCTAACCCTAAACCTTACTAAAATTAGTAAGGCTCCTAGACCCTAACCCGAAACCCTATTCTAGCTTTAAAGGCCCCTATACCCTTAGTAGCCCAGTAACCATATTATAATAAGGGCACCCATTTTTGGGTTGGCTATTTTATAAGGGAATCCATAACCAAAAACAAAGGGTAAAGGGTACCACTGGGCTACCAAGCTGACCCTAAACCCTAAACCCTAAACCCTAAACCCTAAACCCTAAACCCTAAACCCTAAACCCCCCAAAACCCGAAACAGACCGCCTCATGAAAGTCTCAGGCTCGATCGACTCCAGGAGCTTCAGAAAGTCCTGAAATTTGGATTGTTAACGAGGGTTTGGGGTTTTGTGGGGTTTAGGGTTTAGGGCTAGGGTTTAGGGTTTAGGGCTAGGGTTTAGGGCTTTGTGGGGTGCGGGTTTAGGGCTAGGGTTTAGGGTTTATGGGGCTAGGGTATTTAGGGTTTTGGGTGCCATCCTGAAAGTGTCTGTCGAACTGTTTTGAATGATATGCAGCATGGGCGAGTAAAGGGTGTAGCGTCAAGACTTGAGCAAAGCCTCCTATAGACCCTAATCTTCTGGAATCCCTCAACCCCCCTTAAACGCCTAACACCCCTATAGGCCCTAAAGCCCCAAAAAGCCCTAAAGCCACTAAAGCCCTAACCCTAAACCCTACACCCCCAAACCCCTAAAACCCTAAACCCCTAAACCCCCTATACCCTAAAGCCCCAAAACCCTACTCCCCTAAAACCCTAAACCCCTAAAACCCCAAACCCCTATATCCTAAACCCCTAAACCCCTAAACCCTAAACCCTAACCCCTCAACCCTCAACCCTAGACCCAAGCCCTTAACACAAAACACTAAACCCTAAAACCTAAACCCTAAACCCTGAACCCTAAACCCCAGCCCTAAACCCTAAACCCTAAACCCTAAACCCTAAACCCTAAACCCTAAACCCTAAACCCTAAACCCTAAACCCTAAACCCTAAACCCCCAGCAACCCACCGGGGGTCCTCGGGCGGCAGCTGCTCGACAGAGGAGAGGATGGCCTCGTCTCGGGCGGATCGGAAACAGAAGCCCAAAACTTAGGACCTTGGGTTTAGGGTTTAGGGTTTAGGGTTTAGGGTTTTAGGGGTTTAGGGGTTTAGGGGTTTAGGGGTTTAGGGGTTTAGGGGTTTAGGGGTTTAGGGGTTTAGGGGTTTAGGGGTTTAGGGGTTTAGGGTTTGAGGGTTTAGGGTTTAGGATTTAGGGGTTTAGGGTTTAGGGGTTTAGGTTTACGGGTTTAGGATATAAGGGTTTAGGATTTAGGGATTCAGGGGTTTAGGACTTAGGGGTTTAGAGTGTTAGGGTTTAGGGGGTTAGGATTTAGGGGTTCAGGGTTTAGGAGTTTAGGGTTTAGGGGTTTAGGGTTTAGGGGTTTAGGATTTAGGGGTCTAGGGATTTAGGGGTTTAGGGTTTTAGGGGTTTAGGGTTTTAGGGCTTAGGGGGTTTGGATTTAGGGGTTCAGGGTTTAGGAGTTTAGGGTTTAGGGGTTTAGGGTTTAGGATTTAGGATTTAGGGGTTTAGGGATTTAGGGGTTTAGGGTTTTAGGGGTTTAGGGTTTTAGGGCTTTAGGGTATAGGCGTTAGGTCTTTAGGGGTGTAGGGTCTTAGGGCTTTAGGATTTAGGTGTTTAGGGTTTTAGGGGTTTAGGTTTACGGGTTTTAGGGTTTTAGGGCTTTGGGGGTTTAGGGTTTAGGGCTTTAGGGTTTCGGGGTTCTGGGTTTTAGGGTTTAGGGGTTTAGGGTCTAGGGGTTTCCACAAGGGTTTGTAGGGTTCATGGCTAAAGGTTTAGGGTTTAGGGTTTAGGATCTAGAGTTTAGGGCTTGGGATTTAGGGTTTAGGGCTGAAGCCCTACATCCCGAAGCTCTGAAACTCTGAAACCCTAACAAAATCCCTACGCCTTGCGGCGTTAAACCGAAGCCTTACCGTAAGGGTCCGAGTACCTCGCTGTGTTCTTGGGCACCAAAGTCCCTGTGTAGGAAGTACATTAAAGCCCAAGTATTCCCTATTTAAGCACATGGTCGCGTGGGGTTACCCGAAGAACCCTAAACCCTAAACCCTAAACCCTGAACCCTAAACCCTAAACCCTAAACCCTAAGCCCCAGGCCCTAAGGCAAAGAGAAAAAACATCCCAGGGGCGGTGGCGGCTCGCGGATCGCCTTTTGACAGTGCTTGCACCAGCGTGCGGAAGACCGAGGAGGGATAGCTGCCTGCTTCAAGGTTCATCAAGGTTAGGGTTTAGGGTTTAGGGTTTAGGGTTTAGGGTTTAGGGTTTAGGGTTTAGGGTTTAGGGTTTAGGGTTTAGGGTTTAGGGTTTAGGGTTTAGGGTTATATAGCCGGTCAGCTCTTTAAACTTTCTGGACAAAAGTTCTAAATTAGGTACCCTGCTAAACGCCAATCCCAATGTCCTGTTTAGGGCTGGGGATCCCATGGTTTTTGTGTGTCTAGTTGTTGTTGCAGTCTTTGCGACACTTGTCGACCTCTGGTTTGCCTACGCAGGGCTGCAATTCCAATGCCAAAGCCATCATCTGCAAGAATGCCGGCAACCTCTTAAGCCCCGAAGCCTTATCCAGCCCTACAACTCTTTAGGGTTTAGGGTTTCGGGTTTAGGGTTTAGGGTTTAGGGTTCAGGGTAAAACCATCAAGCAAGCCAGAGTGCACCGCTCTCTGGTTGTGGGATAGCCGATGACACCAGCGAGGAGTTGAATCGCATCCTGCCAGACCTCTGGGTTTTCAGGGTTTAAGGTTCCTAAACCCTAAACCCTAAACCCTAAACCCTAAACCCTAAACCCTAAACCCTAAACCGCACAATTTAGGAACCGACTCTTAGGGCGCAAGTGGCAGCATCATCGGTCTGCACACATCCTTTGAATTAGGGTTTAGGGTTTGGGGCTTAGGGTTTAGTGGTTCCCATGTGACGGGGCAGTTCTCTGCATTCGGCTCCTTCCATGGCGATCTTATATACGGCCAATTCTTCAATTCTTGTACTTTATGCTACACAAACGGAGACTCAAATTCCTAACCCCTAATTAAACCCCAAAACCTATTCATCTCCAAGCCTAAGCCCCTAAACCCTAAACACCGGCAGGGATCAGTAGTTCTGTGGATGAAGGGCCCTTGATTTCCGTCCACCCCACGTACCGTACTTTCTTGATCACATTCTGTACGGCTGGACCGTTTTACGGCGAACTCCAACCCACCCACCCACCCACCCACGGCGTCTGTACCTCGCGCCCTCCCTCTTGGTAGTCAGGACTTCGCCAGTTCCGAAACCATACATGAGGTACTATAGGCATTCCGGTTTAGGGTTAGACTTGGTACCTTAAGCCCCCTAAACCCTAAACCCTAAACCCTAAACCCTAAACCCTAAACCCTAAGCCCTAAACCCTGTACCCTAAACCCTAAACCATAAACCCTAAACCCTGATCAAACCAAAGGGCGTTCTTCTCACAGTCGCCCGTTGCAAGGTCGATGATGACAGGAAGCCTTGGCAGCCCGCTACTGTGCACGATCTGTTCCAGGCATGTCGCAACAAACTTCATATGATCCAACCATGTGGGGGTTTCCGAAATCAACGGTACCTTCTGGGGTCCGTATGATAAGGGAATCCTATACTATCTAGGGACTATATTCTTAGGGTCCCTGATTTTCGTAAACCCCCATGTTTCCTGTACCTCATAAGCACATCCTGCATGCACAACTGACAAACCTCTAACCCCCACGTCAAGCCGGCAGATGAATCTGATGGCGACCTGACCGAGGACCCCAGAAACAACCCGTGCATCACGTCCTCGTCCCTTGCAACAGACCACTTTCCATCAAGGTGCAACGCCGAGATATTGGTGCCCTTGCTCACCAAGACTTGCAAACCTTAGTGGCAATCTCGACATAAAACTTTCCAGCATCGCCATATTTACACAGCCATTCCGCGCAACACATGCAATCCAAACGTCATTGCAAAACCCGCTGCAGCGAGTTGATAAGCTCAAGGGCATGGGCAGCACAAACGCTGTTTAACTCAAACCCCACATGGACTTGCCCCTTTCTATGTCTCGCAAGAAGCATGAGCCCAGCTTTGTCGCTCCTGAAATAAACTGCTCAGCTAGTCTACTATCCTCAACACCCATGCCAACTAATAGTCCACTGTCTTCGCCTTTTGCAAAACGGCTAACATACAACTTCTCAATTCATCCCCCCGGACGTTAGAAAACTATTGGCGAATTGCCAAGACTGCGCTCCCGCAAAAGCCAGTATTCCGCGTGAGAATATACAGTTTTGGTTTTGCCGATTCTCTAGGAACTTTGCATGCAGGAAGGCCGCGGAACTCATAAATATGTTTTTTTTTGGGGGGGGATCCCTTAGAACCATTGATCCTGGTCAAAATCTCGGTGAGAAATCAGGTTACTTGTCCACTGCCCCAACCCCTGAACCCTGATAAGCCCTTCCGGCCCTGCCGGGTTCAATGCGAGCCAAAAGAAAGGGCTACACTGGCTAAACCTGTTCTGGCACGACATGCTTGGCGGGGGTTCATGTGAGGAGTCCACCTATCTGACTCACTGTTCAATGGGTCCGGGCTGGAAGACTGATTTGCATCTGCACCGGCGTTTGCTCACCCACACCCAGAGACCTGACAAATGAATGTATATATACAGAGACATTTCGCACAATACCATCCAAAGAATGTACTACCAAGCCATACCGTATCTGCCATACTTGGTGCTATGAGGGGATGTCAGAATATTTGGTAGTGGTCCACTCCAAATCGCTTCCGCCTAAGTTAAAACCCCAAACAAATCCAAGATCCGGATCGGCCGCAACATGCTTAAAATTTGAGGGGAGGGGTTAACATGTTTGTTGGGGCCACGATTACGCTTCAACCCTGAACCCTGCAGTCTTAAAGCGGGCGATGAAAAGAGAGAGAGAAAGAGAGAGTCAGAGAGAGATAGAGAGAGAGAGCAACAGATGCCCTAAACCCTAAACACTAAGCCCACAGACCCGCTTGCTCCTAATCCTAAACCCTGGCAAACCACTGAGCCTTAAGCCTTAAGCCCTAAAACACTAAGAACAAAGGCTGAAATCAAGGGCTGCAAACTCTCAAAGCCCTGTTGGGCTGAGCGCCCGGAAGGAAAAACACCTAAACCCTAAACCCCAAACCCCTACAACCCTACACCTTCAGAACTTCCCTGCGTAACCTTCGAAAGCACCCTAAACCCTACACCCTAAACCCTAAACCCTATACCCTAAAAGCAGACAAACTGTTTGGAGCTGATGCTTCCGAGTGTCTCTTCAGTGCCTTCTGCTGGCGCTTTGCCTGCGCGCTCTGTTGAATGCCACCCTAAACCCTAAACCCTAAACCCTAAACCCTAAACCCTAAACCCTAAACCCTAAACCCTAAACCCTAAACCCTAAACCCTAAACCCTAAACCCTAAACCCTAAACCCTAAACCCTAAACCCTAAACCCTAAACCCTAAACCCATAAACCCTAAACCCTAAACCCTAAACCCTAAACCCTAAACCCTAAACCCTAAAGCCTAAACCCTAAACCCTAAACCCTAAACCCTAAACCCTAAACCCTCAACCCTAAACCCTAAACCCTAAACCCTAAACCCTAAACCCTAAACTCATCAGGGCTTGGGGCCTGCAATTTTTGCCCTAGTCCCTGTGCGCTGTTTCAAACGCCATGGTCTTTTCTCGGGTTCCCAGAAGCCCTCACCCTGGGCAGAGTACCTTTTAGGGTTTAGGCTGGTTTAGGGTTTTAGGTTTTAGGGTTTAGGGTTAAGCCTCATTGGCTTGTCCAAATGGAAAGTTTCAAGAACAGAAAGAGCTCCCAAGAGTCGCCGATTTTGCCTGACATGAGACAACCCGGCCCATTTTGGGGGGATTACGAAGACTAGGGGCCTTAATATAGATCCTCAAATAGTGAGATTCCCCTTTTTGTCAGGCCTTAAGAAGGTACCCCTAGTTTCGGAACCCAACCCCCCCCCCCCCCCCATTTTGCCTGAAATGAGAAAAAAAAAAACCTGGCCCATTTGGGCTCGCGTCCGGGGTCCGGCTCCCCCCCCCCCAGCCTCCGTAAGCTTCCAAAAACCTCCACTGGGTGGGTTGATGAGCTTGGGTAGTCCTGTAACCATTAGGGTTTAGGGTTTAGGGTTTAGGGCAAGCCCAGCATTGATATCCTGAAGTGCTCAACAGCAGAACTCAACCAAACGCCCCTAAAGACCCCAAAACCTCAAACCCCCCCTAACAAACATAAACAAAACTATATATACATGTATATATATATATATGCTACCCCCCCCGGCGCCTAGGTTTTACTGCAAAAGGTAGCTTTCTGCATCGCATTAACGAACACGTGCCGGAAGAATTTTACAAGGACCATCGAGTGGATGATGCTGCCATGCACATGGGCGAAAGCGCGACAAGGGTGATTTTACTACATCGAACTAACTAAATTACCATCCTTTATTTCGTTAATACTTAATCTGAATTAGATTAACTGATGTTTTCACCCACCTCGAAGTAATCAATTCACTAAATTTAATGAACCACTAGTGAGATTAATCAAATGTTCTAGTGTGCTATATTAGTAAAACATACTTGTTCGGAAACCTGATCTAATTTTGCTTCATTTAAGCATGAATCAAATTAGCTAAAATATGTTCACTGTTTTCGCACACACGCACAGAGTACTTAATTTAACGAAGGGCTTGTTGTTTCTTGAAACTAATTTAATTCAAGTAGTGTCAAGCTTGATTAGTTTCTGGCGTGTTAAGGACATGACTTTAAGCTTAGAAGACCATTGACTAAATGATGACTTTAAGCTTATAAGACCATTGACTAAATGAGTTCAATGAAAAAGTTAGTAAAGATAAGTACGTATTCTCAACTCAGCTAACGTAATTTCACGGGCTGAATATAGTTATTTAAGGGTCAAAGAATTTCATGTAAATTGGTAGGCCGCTAACTCAAAGACAGCAATGACATAAATCAATTCAATCACGATGCAGTAAACAAATTTTGTTGAAGTTGACTTAGTTAAGGGATTCCCATCGTTCAATTTCTTTACTGCAGGATCAAATTAATGAATTGAAAAAGTGGACCCTTAACTAAATCAATTCAAGGAAGCTTAATATCTAAATCACGCTTAGACATAGTTGAATAAGATTGATTCGATTGCTTCCTGTTCAAACTGTACTCTCTGAGAAAACTAATACTGGGGGCCTGTACAGCCAGGTCTCTTCCAAAGATTGGGTGTTTAGGGACATTACAGGAATTTCAGCACCTCAGGCCTTCAAAGCGCTGTACTGTCCCTATAAAAAACCAATTCTGGAGGCCTGTGCAGACAGGCCCTCTTCCAAAGATTGGTTTTTTAGGGAAGCACTTTGAAGGCGTGAGGTGCTCAAAGTGCTGTACTGTCCCGAAAAAACCAATCCCAGAAGCCGCAAATGCCGTACTGTCCCGAAAAAAACCAATTCTGGTGGCCTATACAGACAGGCCCTCTTCCAAAGATTGGTTTTTTCGGGACAGTACAGCACTTTGAGCACCTCAGGCCTTCAAAGTGCTGTACTGTCCCTAAAACACCAATCCCAGAAGACGAAAGTGCCGTACTGTCCCTAAAAAAACCTTAAAAACCAATTCTGGAGGCCTATACAGGTAGGCCCTCACGAAAAGATTGGTTTTTAAGGACGGTACAGCGCTTTCAGCACCTCAGGCCTTCAAAGTGCTGTACTGTCCCTAAAAAACCAATCCCACAAGCAGAAAGTGCCGCACTGTCCCTAAAAAACCTAAAAAACCAATTCTGGATACCTATGCAGACAGGCCCTCGCGAAAAGATTGGTTTTTTAGGGACAGTACAGCACTTTCGGTACCTCAGGCCTTCAAAGTGCTGTACTGTCCCTAAAAAGCCAATCTTTGGAAGAGGGCCTGTCTGTACAGGCCACCAGAATTGGCTTTTTTGGTTTTTTAGGGACAGTACGGCATTTTCTGCTTCTGGGATTGGTTTTTAGGGACAGTACAGCACTTTCAAAGTGCTGTACTGTCCCTAAAAAGCCAATCTTTGGAAGAGGGCCTGTCTGTATTGTATGGGCCACCAGAATTGGCTTTTTAGGTTTTTTAGGGACAGTACGGCATCTTCGGCTTCTGGGATTGGTTTTTTCGGGACAGTACAGCACTTTGAGCACCTCAGGAACTCAGGCCTTCAAAGTGCTGTACTGTCCCCAAAAAACCAATCTTTGGAAGAGGGCCTGGCTCTGTATGGGCCACCAGAATTGTTTTTTTAGGTTTTTTAGGGACAGTACGGCATTTTCGGCTTCTGGGATTGGCTTTTTAGGGACAGTACAGCACTTTCAAACGAACATCATGGCATCTGGCAGTGAAGCCTAGCCCGAAACCCTAAACCCTCCAAGAGACAACTTATCTGAGGCCGGGAACAAAAGGAGACCTAGGTACCGGGGGGGGTACCATATATAAAACAAAGTATACATCTACAAAACATCCTCCTGCACAAACACCAAGTTTCCCTGAACCACAAACCTTAGACCAACTAAACCATTCATCTTGCAAACCCTACACCCCGAACCCGGAGCTCGGTTTATGGTTTAGGGTTCAGGGTTTAGTTTTCAGGGTTCAGGGTTTAGGTTCCAGGCTTAGGGTTCGGCGCAAGCGGCTGTGTCTTTGACAGCCCCCAGCTCGGCGACAAGGGCGCGAAGTTGCGAGTCATCCATGGCCACATGGCGAAGCTAAAATAGGGGTCGGATTCATTACTAACATTTGGGTTTGGGGTTTCGGGCTCACAGTAGAGCCTAGGAGGTCGGAATAATTGCTGTAATAGTATTTGTTATGGTCCCTGCATCATTATAATTTACCCCCCCCAAAAAAACCGGACCCTTAGCCCTAAACCCACCTATTCTGATTATTCAGGCCGCCTATGTGAGGCCTGCTGGGCCTCTCCTTGTCTCTTGCTGGAAATCAAGGCTGCTCTTACAGGGGTTTGATTAGGGTTTAGGGCTGAGGCAAAATTCGGGTCCCTGTTTGGGTTCTCTATATTCCGAAGGTTAAGGCTTCAGAGTTTCGGGCTTTGGCTTCATAAACAAAGGTACCAGTAAGGGGGGCCGTAGTCTAGATCACTCCAACCCACCCTAAACCCTAAACCCTAAACCCTAGAGCTTCAAATCAGCATCCGAGCGCAAAAGACATCCAAGCCTGATAGGCTGAAGCCCCAGCCCGTCCCGGATTTAGGGCTTAGGGTTTCGGGTTTAAAGGGCTTCGTAGGTCTGGCGCAAGCCCGATAAGCCAGAAGCCCAAACAAAACTTGCCCCCTCTGAACCTCAGGCCGTTTCAGCCTAAACCCGAAGCCCCAAGCTCAAAAACGACCTACGCCCGAGCTTTAAGCTGTGGGGTTTGCGGTTTATAGGGTTTAGGGTCGTCTAGGGTTTAGGGTTTTGGGTTTTTGGGTTTGGGTTTAGGGGGTTTAGGGGGCAGGGTTTCTGTTTATAGGGTTTAGGGTTTACCCTGAACATTTGGGAGGCTGGATCTTCTGGACTTAGGCTGCCCTCAACCAAAAAAAAACGAGGCGCCGCTGAGCGCCAAGAGGGCTGCACCTTACATGCCCAAAACCTTCAGTCCTATTCCCCCTCAAGCCTGTAAACCCTACAGCCTATAAGCCCGAAACCCTACAAAACACTGTAAACCCGTTGAGAACACGAACGCCAACCCTAAACCCTAAACCCTAAACCCTAAACCCTAAACCCTAAACCCTAAACCCTAAACCCTAAACCCTAAACCCTAAACCCTAAACCCTAAACCCTAAACCCTAAACCCTAAACCCTAAACCCTAAACCCTAAGCCCTAACCGCCCCCCCCAAACCCTTCATACCCTCAGCCTGAACCCTGGAGACTTTTGCGCAGGCTAACAGGGTCTGGCCACAATCGGTGGGTATCGCTCGCAGGAAAGCTTGCCTTCATCGGAACTTCAATGCACTCGTGGGTCCTAAAGAAGAGGTTGAGGGTTCCACCTAAACCCTACACCCTAGGGTTTAGGGTTTAGGGTTTAGGGTTTAGGGTTTAGGGTTTAGGGTTTAGGGTTTAGGGTAAACCGGGTAAACCTTAGAACCCTGAACCCTAAACCTTAACCTTGAGTGTGTTCCCCTAAACCCACCCCCCAACCCCCACCCCCTGCCTGAATAGTCGAAGCTGATTTTGGCTGCCTTAAAACTGTCCAGGAATGATATACGTTTTAAAAGTATGACAAAAACCCTAAACCCTAAACCCTAAACCCTAAACCCTAAACCCTAACAGGAACACATGTTACCGCACCCGGAAGTTTTGGCGGGCCATTGGTCCTGCGTATCCTGGCAGACTTGAACACTGACTTAATAGAGGAGGCTACCTACTAAATAGAGTGACCTTACTTGTGCGTAGCTTTCAACCTAAATCCGAAAATCCTAGTTTTGTTCTAAACCTAGGCCTTAGGGATTGAGTTACTATCAGGCGGCTGCGGGGAGCTCCTAAACCCTAAACCCTGAACCTTAAACCCGAAACCCTAAACCCTCAACCCTAAACTGAAGGAGGCTCTCACTTTGAGACAACACCACGACCATAAGGGCACTGAAAAGGCCAGGCACTGCGTCAAAGGTAGATGTAGACGTCAGTTCCCTGGCGTAGGGGCCATGTGACTCCCCTCAGAGAGGGTTTAGGGTTTAGGGTTTAGGGTTTAGGGTTTAGGGTTTAGGGTTTGGGGTTTGGGGTTTGGGGTTTGGGGTTTGGGGTTTGGGGTTTGGGGTTTCGGGCTTAGGGTCCAAGGACCATGACCCCCCAAAACCCTGAATCCTTGTGCGAAGTCATGCCTGGCCAGGGATCGAGTTCACATCAATGTCCCCTGCGAAGTATCGCGCCATCACGCGGCTGATCCTTGGGTTTAGGGTTTAGGGTTTAGGGTTTAGGGTTTAGGGTTTAGGGTTTAGGGTTTAGGGTTTGCAGGGATCTTACTTCGGTTGACTTCTTAGTATAGGGTAGTTACATGGTTCCTTCTCAGTCTGAACCTCTTAGGGGAGGTTAGCGAACATCGTAAGGGCGCGTGCCACTACCATGAGAGACTCCGCCCTGCACCAGTTTCGAGCCTAGGGTTCGAGGGTTGGGCGTTGAGGGTTTGGGGGGTTAGCAACTGCTTTAAATTAAGCATCAGAGACATTTGATGAACATGTACCCATAAAGCGCCCCCTCCTACTAGACGTCTGTACTGGTCAACTAGGAAGATCGCAATATCTATGGGTATTTAGGCTTGGACAAAAGTTAGAAGATTCCGTGCCAGTACAAACCCAAAACCTGAAAACCGCTGAGCCCAAAAGATCCCGCAAGGCCTCAAACCCTATAAAGCCCCTAAACCTAAAGCCCCAAACCTTAAACCCTAAGCCCTAAGCCCTAAAACCCTGAACCCAAAACCCCTGAGCCCCTAAACACCTAAACCCTAAACACATAAACACCTAAACACCTAAACCCTAAACACATAAACACCTAAACACCTAAACCCTAAACCCTAAACCCTAAACCCTAAACCCTAAACCCTAAACCCTGAAGCCTGAAGCCTGAAGCCCGAAGTCCAAACAACCCTGCTGGGTGCCCCCCGCGGCAGGCCGAAACCGAAACCCGCCAGGGGCATCCGGCGGTCGAAGTCACTCACCTCTTGGGTTTAGGGTTTAGGGTTTAGGGTTTAGGGTTTAGGGTTTAGGGTTTAGGGAGGGTTCTTTAGGATTTTTCGGGTTAGGGTTAGTAGGGTTACGGGTTTATAAGGTTAATCGGGTTTATTGGGTGTGTAGGGTTTTGTAGCGTATTGTAGGGGTGAAATAGGGCTAATAGGTTAATTGGTGTTTATAGGGTTAACAGGCGTCCATCGTTTTTTTTTCGGGTTTATCGGGTTTGGGGAGGTTAGGGTTTATCGGCCTTACAGGTTTATAAAGTTCACAGTACAGGATTTTAGGGTTTAAAGGGTTGCAGGGCTTATAGGGTCTGTAGGGATTATCGGGGTTGAAGGGCTCAAGGGGGTTAAGGGGTTTAGGGGATTTAGGGTTTACAGGGTTGGGGGATTTGGGGGGATGTTAGGGCTTCGGGGGTTTAGGGTTCGGGGGTTCAGGGGTTTAGTTGGGGTTTGATGTTCACTTGGGGTTTAGGAGGGGTTGAGGGGTTTTTGGACTTGGGGATGAAGCTCTCCAGCAACCTAGAATTAGCGAACGCATGCTCAGGGTTCGGGGGTTTAGGGCTCAAAGGGAGGTTTCGTGATCTTGGGGCCCTTCAACGGGGACCCCTTATATACGCCCTTGTATTATATACTCTATACGAAGAAGGGGCCCATACAACAGAACCCGTTAAAGGAGGTTAGGGACCATATTAAGGGCCCACGAAACTAAACTTAGATTAGGGTTCAGGGCAGAACCCTACGCCCCACCTAGGGAGCCTCAGGCACTTCCGACAATCATCCCCACGGCGAGTTCGAATCCAGTGCCGGAATCACAGCGCCTTGCTGGGGGCACTTTAAGGGGGTACTAAGGGGCATAGAGCCCCAAGCCCTAAGGGGTAGCGGTTCTTGGTTTTGTTACCTCGCAGCTCTTCCTTGCGCCGATAGTGCCCGCAGCCGATCGGACCTTTGCCCAGCGTCCACTGTGCCACCGGTGCGGATGGTCCAATCTTATGGCCACGTCTGGTCTTCCGATTCCGGCAATCAAACCTCGGCATCAGGACTAGGCCCGGACGCCCGCCATGAAACCATCGGGTGGTCAAACCTACAATAACAGGCCCTAAACCCTGAACCCTGAACCCGAAAGCCTAAAATCTAAACCCTACCTGAACCGTTAAACCCTAGACCCGCAGGCTACAATTTCGGGCTGTGTGAACCCAATACCCTGCAAAACCCCGAGGCCCTGAAGCCCTAAAAATGAACACATCGTAAATCCCAAAGTCGCTAAAGGGCGTGTCACCCTAAACCCTAAACCCTAAACCCTCAACCCTCAACCCTAAACCCGAACCCCTCAAACCTCATAAACCCTCAATCCTAGAACCCAACCTCAGAAGCCCTAAACCCTAAACCGCCAACACCTTGTAAACCCCCAAAACCTCAGAATCCCTAAATCCTCAGCCACACCCTAACTTCTGAACCCAGCACCCTAAACCCTAAACCCTAAACCCTAAACCCTAAACGCTAAATCCTTACCCCTCTGGTGGTCCTCCGCAGCCACGGTGGGGCGCGCTTTCACCGAGGAGTAGAAGTAGGAAAAGGCCTGCAGGCCCTAAACCCCAAACCCCAAATCCTAAACCCCAAACCCCATGCCGAAACCCACAACTTTACCCTAAGCCCTAAACCCTAAAAGGGGTTCGCGGCTTAGGTTGGTCACCGCCGCGTTTAGGGTTTGGGCTGAGGGGCAAGCACCAAGATTGGGTGTTTGGGGTGTCCTGGGCCTTGTGGTTTTAGGCTTAGTGCATATAGGGCTTAGGGCTTCTAGGGTGTTGTAGGGGCCAGGGTTTTGGGTTCAGGGATTTGTGCATGGGTTGCTAGGCTTGAGGTTTTGAGTTTTTCGGGCTCTTAGTGCCTTGGGGAGATAAAGTTTCAGGGTTTGGGGTTTTAAGGCCTAAGATGCTCTTGACTGTAGGGCTTGAACAGTTGGGGGCTTCAGACCCTAACCCTAAACCCGAAACCCTAAACCCACCTGCGGTTTGGAAGTTTTGGGGTTTAGGGCTTCAGGGTTCTGGCGTTTCAGGGCTTTGGGGTTTAAGGTTACGGGAAAGGCCACAACATTCAGGGTGTAGAGGTTTAGGCTTCATGGTTCTGGGGTACGTCACGGTGCATCGCTTCCCATGGGTAGCCTGACAATACTACCTAGCCTTTTTGCCGCTGAAACCTCCTAGACACTCAGCCGAGATTCGAACCCAGTGTGGGAAGTATGTGTAATTAAGGCCCAAGTTTTCCCTATGTAGGTACATGGATCCCAAAAGCCTAAAGCATTTGGGTACATGCTGAGGCCCCTCTTGAAGGAAATGTCCTCGAAAGTCTGTTCAACATCTCTCCTTACTCCTGGTGCGTGCGTCTGGCAAAGTCCTTCGACGCGAACTAACTAAACCGTGGTGCGCCTTCGGCGGCACTCGAATTAAACCAAGTGACAGACCTCCGGAGTGTCTCAGAAGTACGCTATCTGTAAATTGTCAGAGAGGTACAGGTAATGTGCTGGAGCAACAGCGGCCACCTGCCTCAACTTACTAGTACTTGCAAGCTGAATTGGGCTTAGGCCTCTGTTGTTCAAGATCTCGGGATCAGCCCGTGACTTGAGAAGGAACACTGCAAGGTCCTCACAGCCAAACAAGGTGCAGAAGCCTAAGGGCGTTGTCGTCATGTTGGCAAAGACCTTAGTTGCTGAGTTCAGAAGCCCCCCCCCCCCCCCCCACAAAAAAGAACAAAGTGCACACTTTCTGTTCTAAACAGGGGATTCTAGTATCCCAAAAAGTATAGAGCGTACTCATTCAGCTGCTAAGAGACTGACATGAGCAAGGGAGGCTCTCGGGAGCACATGCTGTAGGCTCGGCAGCTGAGCTCGATGAAGCGCCAGATGCCCTCTGTCTGGTACAAGCGGTTCACATCCGCTGTCTTGTCCTCGGCTCTTCTTAGGGTTTAAGGTTTAGGGTTTAGGGTTTAGGGTTTAGGCTCCCAACTCTTACAATCGAAATTGAACGGCCAGGTAAGCCTATAAACCGGCCGATATGCGAACATGCTACCAAAAGCAGGCTAGCTGTCCTGGTAGCCCAATACAAACCTTGTAGGAAGGGCACCCTTTTGTTGCACCCTTTTTGGGCCGGCTACTTTATAAGGAAACCCTTGAACCAAAAACACAAGGGAAAAGGGCACCACTGGGCCCCCTAAACCCTAAACCCTAAACCCTAAATCCAGGCCAGCTGTCGATCAAGAGCTGGGCCGACTCGATCAGGTGGGCATTGGAGTTGCCGACATAGGCGAGGAAGCCGAGGGGCGGAGAGCCCCCAGCGGCTCCGTTCGGATCTGCGCGCAGCTCCAACATCCTGGGTTGTTTAGGGTTTATAGGGTTAGGGTTTAGGGTTTAGGGTTTAGGGTTTAGGGTTCAGGGTTTAGGGTTTAGGGTTTAGGGTTTAGGGTTTAGGGTTCAGGGTGTTGTCAAGGAACTTGAACTAAGTGACCGTAGTCAGGAAACAATGCTCACTATAGACTTAAAGATCCCAGCTTTGACGTTCCTTAACCGCAGCACAGCATCTTCGCCAAAGTCTCCGGCGGCACTCCGCCCATGGCCATGGTATGGATGGGCGCCCACCTGGGGGGACCAGATGAACACTAGAATTGCATATAGCCTGTCCAAAGCGTATGAACCATAATAACCATTTTTAAGGTATGTGAACCATAACCCGATTGCCTGATAAAGGTCTCATCTGGGGGGGTTTACAAAAATAAGGGACCCCTAATCTAGACCCCCAAATACTAGGATTCCTGTCTAGTCAGGACCCCAATAAGGTACCCCAAATCTCGGAAACCGTCAAACCTAAAACCCTAAACCCTAAACCCTAAACCCTAAACCCTAAACTCCCCAAATAAGTACCCGACTTGGTCCCCAAGGCACTTGAACAAGGTGGTCGCGGCATTGACCGATGCCCCATGTTGAACAAGGAGCTCTACGGCCTCTGCAGTTCGGCAGAAGTTCCTGGGTTGTTGCCAAGGAGCATACAAGAAGGACTCTTCCCCCCCCCCCCCCCCGCCCCCCGTTATAAGTAGAGTACCCTAATTAAGCCCTAAATCCTATAAACCCTAAACCCTAAACCCTAAACCCTAAATCGGGTTCTAAGGCTCCTCACCTAGGCTAGAAGTCCCTTAACTACAGCTAGTATAGCAATGGGATCCCTCCTTGCAACTACTATTTGCTTAAGAACCCTCCCAAAACTGACAATAATCCCTAAATTACCCTCATGAGAAAGGCTATTTTTCTGTTTGGCTAGTCTTAAGCAAATAGCGGAGAAAGCACGTAACTATGACACAGTAGACTTTGTGAGCCTGCCAGTGGCATTGTAAGGGTCGCCGAGCTTGGTCGCCGAGCTATGTCT
Organism: Symbiodinium natans; assembly: GCA_905221605.1. Lineage (NCBI taxonomy): Eukaryota > Dinophyceae > Suessiales > Symbiodiniaceae > Symbiodinium > Symbiodinium natans. Next base: position 507,360 of record CAJNDS010002121.1, on the reverse strand, counting down.
CAAAAACCCTAAGCCCTAAGCCCTAAACCCCTAAACCCGACCAAACAGTAGTGCCCTTAACCAACATCCCGCAGCAAAACTTTTCATGCGAAACCCTAAACCCTAAACCCTAGCCTTTCGGCCTCGAGGTTCCCGACCGGGCCAACGACCTGCTTCCCCCTTGTCCTAGCAGTCCTTGATAGGGGGCTATAGTTCCCCCGATAATAGTCCCTACTAAGGACTGTTAGAACATCCCAACCTTAAGCCTGAAATTGGATTTACAAAAAAAGCTGCAAAACCGACTCTCGCAAAATTTGTGACGTTGGTGTACACAATGTTGTGTTCAAGTGCACGTTTCGGATGGGTCGAAATTCGGTCGAAATTCGGTTTCACCCTAAACCCTAAACCCTAAACCCTAAACCCTAAACCCTAAACCATAGACCCTAACCCTAAACCCTAAACTGAGCCATTCTACGGATGGCAGGCCATGGCCGGCACATGGGGGGTTGTCGAAAATAGGGGGGGACCTCAACTGGGATCCTGAAACGAAGGGAATCCGACGACGACGATGTGCCGGTCTGTATTTTGTGTCCCTTATTTCCTAAACCCTAAATCCTAAATCCTAAACCCTAACCCCTAAACCCTGAACCCTAAACCCTAAACCCCAAACCCTAAACTCCAGTCCTAGATTCAGAGGCGCAGGCGTCGCGCCCGAGGTGGCATGTGGGTCGGCCCGCAGCTCCAGCAGGGTTTGCAGGGGCTCCAGGGCCGAGGAGCGGAAGTGACAGGCCATGTGCAAGGGCGTGAAGCCTCGGTGTAGGGGGGTTTAGGGTTTAGGGCTTAGGGTTTAGGGCTTGGGGTTTAGGGTTTAGGGTTTAGGGCTTGGGGTTTAGGGTTTTGGGGTTTAGGGTTTGTCGGGCTGACTTTCCTAGCGGTAAACCGCCTGACCTTTGTGTTTGAAGTGGGCTTCGTGGCCGAAAAAAACGAGACCCCGGAGCAAGCTAGGAAAAAAAGGGTACTCTTGTTGGATTTGAGGGGACAAAAGGGAACCTCAACCCTAAAGAGAAGGAAATAAGGGCCTACTCCGGGTCCCAGTAGCCCTAAACCCTAACCCCTAAACCCTAAAAAAAGGAAATGCACAAGTTTGCCTCCACTCGGCACCCAAGAAGCCCGGCAAAATGCCGATCAACTCATCCACATGTGCGTGGGTGTGCCTTGCTAGCCCCAGTAACTATATTAAAATAAGGGTACCCTTTTCTTAACCCTAAACCCTAAACCCCAAACCACAAAAAAGGGAAAAAGGGTACTAATGGGCAACCAAGGTGCAAGGAGGCCCCGGCAGAAAGAAGGCTGCGGATCATCCCACAGTCTCCAGCCAACGCAGCACATGCCTGGCGTGGGGTTTAGGGTTTAGGGTTTAGGGTTTAGGGTTTAGGGTTTAGGGTTTAGGGCCCAAGGAGCCTGTTATACCCCTGAATTCAGGAAACTACCCTAAATCATATGCAGGATCTCTCTGTAAATGAAGGCAAACTCCTTTATTAAGGGGTACGCAGGGCTCTTTTGGTGAAGGGTTGCGTTATGGGTCCTATGGGGTGTAGAGGGCCCATAGAAACGTGCCATACCTTCCGAACAAACCCAGTAGATTGTTCAGCTCCTTGATCTTAAACTGGGCTGGCTTAGGGTTTAGGGTTTTTTGTATTGCTTTATAAGGATTAAATGGGGATTAAACCTAAACTGGGGGTGGTTTAGGGTTTAGGGCTTTTATAGCGTTATAAGGATTATGTAGGGCTTAAACGGTACTGACCATTCACAGTTCTGTTCCAACCTACATCAACCTACCCCTGTATACCCAGCTTCAGGGCTCAATGCACGGGAACTCATGCAAAGTAGGGTCCAGACACGAGCATCCCCAGAAAGACACCCCGTATCTAGGGTTTAGGTTTTAAGGTTTAGGGTTTAGGGTTTGTAGCATTCACAAAAAAACCAGAACTCCTTCATATGCCCTCACAGTATCCCGAAATCCTTAACCCTGCTTCGCAGAATGGGTGCAGTTCTATATGAACCCAAGAAGCTATTGGGCCAACACCAGCTTGTGCTCGTGAATTCCTGGGTGGGTGTCAAGGAACTTCAAAACAACTGGCAAAGTATGGTTTAGGGTTTAGGGTTTATAGGGTATAGGGTTTAGGGTCCGTGGGCTTCGGACTTGCTTTTCTGGCAAACTTCCTTAACAGCAACCTGGGTTCTGTTGGCTGTCGAAAGCAAAGTCGGCCAAGAACCTCGGTTTGTCCAGCGTCAGGCTTACCAAAAACACTGCTTAGTTAAACCCTAAGCCCTAAACCCTAAACCCTCAAGCCTAAACCCTAACCCCTGAACCCAAAACCCAACACCCTAAACCCTCAACTCAAGTAGTCTAAACCCCCAAACCCGTAAACCCTCTGTCTAAGTAGGGTACTGCTGGGGGCATCCCAGGAGCCCTAACCCTAAACCGGTAAGAGTGTTTTTTTTTTTGTTGCGGGTGCTTTTTTGCTGTGGGTGCGGGGGCGCGTTTTTTTTTTTGCTGCGGGTGCGGGGGCGCGTTTTTTTTTTTGCTGCGGGTGCGGGGGGCGCGTTTTTTTTTTTGCTGCGGGTGCGGGGGCGCGTTTTTTTTTTGTTGCGGGTGCCGTGGGGTCGCGTTTTTTTTTTTGCTGCGGGTGCGGAGCGTTTTTGCTGTTTTCTCTATATTTTACTATGAAAACCTCTATTTTCTCTAATTTTCAATAGGAAAACCTCTTTCTTCTCTATATTTGAATAGGAAAACCTCTTTCTTCTCTATATTTGAATATGAAAACCTCTGTTTTCTCTACATTTAGTATGAAAACCTCTACTTTAATTCGAAAACCTCTATTTCTCTATATTTTATAACGAAAACCTCTATTTCTCTCTATTTTTGTCTATATCGTCATAGTTTTCCTCTATATTTAATGAGAAACTTATTGTCTGTGTTATCTCAATGTGTGACTTGCAATTAAAAGTGTTTTGTTCCTCTTGTCCTATTTTAATAGGAAGCCCATTATTTTCTCTGTCTCTGAATAGGCAAACCTCCATTGTCTTAACATTTGAACATGAAGACCTCTATTCTCTATATTTGAATATCAAGACCTCTACATTTTGATATGAAAACACTTTGTATGTTCGCTATATTTTCGTATGAAAGCCTCTATTTCCTCTATGTTGTCATAGGAAACATCTAATTTCTCTATATTGTATAGCGAAAACCTCTATTGTTCTATAGTTTTTTTATTTTGTCAGTATTTTCAGACATCTTCTCTTTGTTTCACGAGGAAGACATGAGAGGAATACATGAAAAGCTAATTCTCTATATTGTCATAAGAGTACATGCATTATCTCTATCTGTGACTCGTAGACAACAAGTGTTTTTGTTCATGTCTCATAACACAAGCTCTATTTTCTCGATTCTTTACTAAGAAGACGTTTATATCTCTATTTTTAAACGGAAAATTCAACTTCCACTATAAGGTCTGAATTTTCGTAGGAAAGCAGGCATATATTCCCTCTTTTTTCAGGGGGTTGGAGGCTGCGCAGACCGCCGCATTTGAAAACACAATGCGCGCATCATGGGTTTGGAAGGGATTCGTAAGCTTTGAAGCAGGCTTGCCGGCCAAAAAAAGCGGGGGGGTTGGGGGGGGGCGCAGCCCCCCCCCCATTTGCAACACAATGCTCGCATCATCATGGGTTTGGAAGGGATTCGTATGATTGAAGCAAGCTTGCCCGGCTAAAAAGCGCAGCCCCCCCCCGCCCCTTTCAAGCGGAGGGGAATGCTTTCATGATGGTTTCGGAAAGGATTCATTTGCTTTGAAGCAAGCTGGCATGGCTTTAAGAAGCGGGGGGGTTGGGGGGGGCGCAGCCCCCCCCAATTTGCAAACCCCATGCTGGCATGATAGGCTTGGACAGGATTCATATGCTGAGAAGCTAGCTGGCACGGTTTTAAAGAGGGGGGGGGGGTCGGGCGGGGTGCAGCCCTCCCTCCACCGTTAGCAAACACAATGCTCGCATGATGGCCTTGGGAAGGATTCAGTGCTTTGAAAACGCTTGCACAGTTTAAAGGAGGGGGGGGGCGTTGGGGACGGGGTTGGGGAGGAAATTGCAAAAACAAATGACCTGGGGGAAGGGGGGGGGGGGGGGGGGCGTTTTTTATTGTGCGGGTGCGGGGGCGTTTTTTTTATTTTGCTGCGGGTGCGGGGGCGCGTTTTTTATTTTGCTGCGGGTGCGGGGGCGACACGCGCGAGGTCACTCACTCACCTGCGGGGTGGGGAGGAGGGGGGGGGTCGCGTTTTTTTTTTTGCTGCGGGTGCGGGGGCGCGTTTTTTTTTTTGCTGCGGGTGCGAGGGCGCGTTTTTTTTTTTGCTGCGGTGCGGGGGCGACACGCGCCAGGTCACTCACTCACCTGGGGGTGGGGGAAGGGGGGGGGTGCGTTTTTTTTTTTGCTGCGGGTGCGGGGCGCGTTTTTTTTTTTTGCTGCGGGTGCGGGGGCCCCTTTTTTTTTTGCTGCGGGTGCGGGGGCGACACGCGCCAGGTCACTCACTCACCGGGGCGGCCCCCGAAAAAAGCACCCACAGCAAAAAAGCACCCACAACAAAAAAAAAAACACGGGTTCCACCCTAAACCCTAAACCCTAAACCCCAAACCCAAACCCTAAACCCTAAACCCTAAACCCTAAACCCTAAACTGCTGGGGGCATCCCAGGGGCTCCTCCACGTCCCGCTGCTTTAGTGGCAGGCCCACGAGGTGCTCGAAGAGAGCAAGGAGGAGCCGGTAGCGCTGCAGGTCGTTTTGCTGCTTCCTCTCCTTGGGGGGCAGCCCGGAATGGGGTTTAGGGTTTAGGGTTTAGGGTTTAGGCTTTAGGGTTTTGCGTTTAGGGTTTAGGGTATAGCGGTCCCCGAACTCGCCATTGCTATTATGCGGGTATGTTTGTTGAGGTTGGTTACGTATACTCTGTAAGGGAACCTATAGAGCCAAAAGTGCAAAAGGGCACCACTGGGCTAGCAAGGCTCCAAAATCTTGTGCTTGAGTGCTTCTTGCACCACATGGCAGCAAGACTGGCGATCCGCTTCCAAAGTAAATTGCCCTGAGTGGACAGGGTACCAAATCCATCTGGGCAGGGCAAAGCGCGCCAAGTCGCCGGCAGTCACGAAGATGATGGGAATGTCCGAGACGTCTGACACTTGCAGCAGTTTACACCACATTTCGGTTCGACACCACCCCCGCTGTAGCCAGGTGGATTCCCCGCACAAATCGCCATCTTCGTGGAAACACCTGGGGACCACCGCCAGGAAGAGCTCAGATGAGTGAACGTAGTAGGGGATGGAATTGATATGTTTCAGTTGCTCTTCACGCGCGGAATCCGGAACCATCTGAGGCACACCTTTGTAGCCCAGTCACCATCTTAGAATAAGCCTACCCTACCCTAAGCCCCTAAAGCCTACAACCTTAAAGGGTACCTCTGGAACCTACCAAGACACTGAAGTAGAGTAACCCAGGAATAAGAAGGCTGCCCTTTTGGTTTCAAGGGGATTATAAGGGAGCCCTAAACCCTAAACCTGAACCGTAAGCCCTAAGCCCTAAGCCCTAAGCCCTAAGCCCTAAACCCTAAACCCTAAACCCTAAGCCCTAAGCCCTAAACCCTAAACCCTTCAAGACACTGAAGTAGTCCAACCAGATGTAGGCATCCTGCAGTTTGCTGCACTCGGCTTTGGTCAGCGTGCGGCCTTTTCGAAAGAACTGGACTGCGGCATCATGCTCGACTTTCCTTGGCCCAGGATTCTATACTCCCCTTAGAACCTTAACAAAAAACACATAAAAACCACATGTTTCATATCCTCTTGGGGTTTATATGAACAAGAATACAACAATAGTTCCCAAGGGGGATATGGGATTGAGTCAGGGTTAAACCCTAAACCCTAAACCCTAAACCCTAAACCTAGGCTGCCCAGTAACCAAGGCTTAAAAAGGGTGCCCTTTTTTGCTTAATTGTGCTTATAAGGGAACCTAAACCCCCAAAAAAAGGGAATAAGGGTACTACTGGGCATCCTAGAAACCCTAAACCCTAAACCCTAAACCCTAAACCCTAAACCCTAAACCCTAAACCCTAAACCCAGCTTCATCTGCCCAGCCATCAACCGCCCCAGCGCATCTTGCAGTACAGCGAGCTGCTCACCCTGTGGGTCAGGATGGTCACGCCCCAGCCACTGGTGTGAGATGAAGATCACCCAAGACTCTAGGAGAGGACCTGGAGGGTTTCGGGTTTAGGGTTTAGGGTTTAGGGTTTAGGGCTGAGGGTTTAGGGTTTAGGGTTCAGGGTTTAGGGTTCGGGACTTCGGGCTTAGGGACTGTCGGGGAGGACCTTCGCGAGGCCAAAGAAGCCCTTGTCTCTTCAGATCTTGGTGTGAGGGAATCCTTCCTCTCATCCTGAGTACCTTGCTTCTCGGCGGTTTAGGGTTTAGGGTTCAGGATTTAGGTTTAGGGTTTGGGGTTTAGGGTTTGGGGTTTAGGGTTTGGGGTTTAGGGTTTGATAGAAGGGCTAAGCTTGATTGTTCCTACAAATGATGAAACCCAAAGTTCGACTGGCTGAGTCAGGTACTTCGGAGATGTGTACAACCCACATGGGCGCGTACTGCACATGGCAAGACTGTCGATCGAGGACTCCATCCGTGCGACTTGCCGACGACCCCATGGCCTTTTGTACACTGACACCATCTCGAGCCCCAAGGCGTTCCTGGTATCTAGAGTTTTGGTGTTTAGGGTTTAGGGTTTAGGCTTTAACCCCAAACCACCCAGGGCTCTTTTTGACTCCTTTGCTCCCTTCGCATGTTCCTTATGGTGCCCGTGACTTGGATTAAGTCACAGGTAAGGCCGATATCAAGGACGCAAGAACCGTAAGAAGCCCGAACCATACCCACAGAAGAGCTGGAGCCCTAAACCCTAAACCCTGAACACTAAACCCTAAACCCTAAACCCCAAATCCTAAACCCATCAGGCATGCACCAGCCTTGCCCAGCACGCTCCGGTTCATGCCTCCAGGGGATGTGCGGAATTAGGTTTAAGGGTGACGGAGTTTAGGGATTCAGGTTTACATACTTTAGACCCTACTGCAAGGGCTAAAGCCTACACCCGAATTCTAAGTGTGCAGACTTTAGGGTTGAGGGTTGAGGTTTTGAGTTTAGGCCGCAGTCGCCAAAACCCATCGGTTAGGCGTCCAAGGTGTTCGTCAAATCGCAAGCCGCATGGTTATTGACAAGAACTCGGCTGTTTGGTCTACGGGTATTGGGCTTTCGGGCTACCCTGAACCCTAAACCCTAAACCCTGAACCCTAAACCCTAACCCCTACATCCTAAACCCTAAGCCCTAAACCCTAAATCCTAAATTTTAAAAACCCTAAACCCTAAATCCTAAACCCTAGACCCTTCGACCCGTTTAAAGGGGGCGCCTGTTCCCCGGTCTGCAAGCTTGACGGACCGCTCGTGGTCCCAGATGCCCTCCTCCTGGCGTGAAGATGGGGCTGAGGGTCTGGGGGTTTAAAGGGTCTGGATTGTCTAGGGAGGTTTAGGCTTAGGGTTGAGGGGCTTGGGGGTGCGGGTTGCTTCGGCTTAGGGTTTAGGGTTTAGGGTTTAGGGCTTAGGGTTTAGGGTTTAGGGATTAGGGTTCAGGGTTTAGGGATTAGGGTTTTAGGGAGCCCGTTGTAGAAGTCCATGATCTGGCTAGTAGTCCTGCAGGCTCGGTGTGCGGGTACGTATATGCACTCCAAGCAAGGGCGTTTCATGTGGATGTTTCCTTACTTCTCCAACAACCACGGGGAAAAAGGTTAAACTTTATTTTTCCTACTAAATAAGGAAGCCCAAAGAGTTTAAAGTTCAACTATTGGCTAAGTAAGTTTCGCCCAAACACTTCTAGAGCCAGCTGGTGAAGATTGGTTGGGGCCATGGCATTACACGATCTGGTGGACTCGATCATCCATGGCCCACCCAATCCACGGGCGTCTCGGCCAAATTGCGAAGCCCAATCCTTTTGGGGGTTTACGAAAATCGGGGCCCCTAAAATAGACCCAAAATAGTAGGATTCCCTTCTATTATAAAGAGGACCCCAAAAAGGCACCTCCTAGTTTCGGAAACCCCCATGTTGTGAGAAGCTCTTGATCCGATTCTGTCATGGTTTTGATCGTTGCTATTTTTAGGCTCAAGGTGTTCTGATTCAGGGGTAGTGGGTCTTTCGAGGTCCCCCTGCGCCAGCGACCCTGTGTGGCATCGGTTGTCCCGATTGCCCTGGCTTTCAGGCGTCATGTCCTAGAGGCCTACGATGACGAGAGGGGACATTTAATTGGGTTTATAAGGAGTGAGTGAAACCAATGAAGGCATGAAACCCGATTGAATAGCGAAACATTAATCGAAACACGGTCTTTCTCTCTTCTCTTATTCTTCACTCATGTCCTCACGGTCCCTTAAAAGCCCTTCCTTTTTCTCGTCTTTTTTTGGCGTTTAAGGGGACCATGATTGTAAGGGAGAGAACGAAGAGAGCGACCGTACGAATCATATGCTTACTGCGTGCGCGATAAAAAAGACTAATAAAAGGAGAAAAAGAAAAAGGCACAGGGCGTCGAAAGAGCATGCGCTTACTACGTTAACTTACCTCTTGTCCCGATTGCATTAGGAATATATAAGTGAACAAAGATAATGCAATAAAGTCACAAGTGAGCCTGCGATCGCATGTACTTTATTGTAGGCACGAATGAAGTGAACGGGCCGAAAACCCCTATAGTGTCATACTACTAAAAGCACGAAGGTAAGAAATGAAAGGAAGAAACCCTAAACCCTAAACCCTAAACCCTAAACCCTAAACCCTAAACCAGGGGTCAGGGAAAAGGTCGGCAACCGATGAGACATGAAGCTCTCCCGGAGATGGGCCCAGGGTTTAGGGGGGTCTTGGGGTTTAGGGTTTAGGGTTTAGGGTTTAGGGTTTAGGGCTTAGGGTTTTAGGGCTTAGGGCTTAGGGCTCTGGGATCAGGGCTTAGGGTTCGGGGTTTAGGAAGCATGCTATTCACAGCTTCGCCCTGTAGAGGCATGCGTGGCTTCAAATTAGGGTTTAGGGTTTAGGGTTTAGGGTTTGGGGTTTGGGGTTCTGGGCTTGGGGGCTTAGGGGGTTTGTAGGGTCGGTTACGTGCAGGATCACCTCCGGCACCGTCACGTTCATGGACGGGATCTCCGCTCGTTCGCCTGGGTACTTCTGATGTAATCACGGGCTTCAGGGTGTAGGGTTTAGGGTTTGGGGTTTAGGGTTTTAGGGTTTGGGGTTCAGTTTGTTTCGGGCTGTTTTTTGAAGGGTTTAGGGTTACTACCCTCCCTAGGTTCTCCCCCTGGAGAACCTGGCTTGAATGATTGGGCTTGATTGGCCCTATGCAACCCTAAACCCTAAACCCTGCAACCCTCTCTACCCCAAAACCTGAAAACCCGAAAGCCCAAAACTAACTTTCCCGAAAACCTAAAACCGTAAACCCTGAAACCTTGAAACCCTAAACCCCAAACCTGACTTTCCCGAAAACCTAAACCCCGAAACCCGAAATAGTCATTTCCCTAAAGTGTGGTCTTTTGGGGGGTTACTACTATAAGGTGGCCCCTAATCCTTAAACCCAACTTCTTTGGGGGTTACTGCTCTTAGGCAGCCCCTCATCCTTAACCCCAAACAGGGGACCTAACCCTGAACCCTAAACCCTAAACCCTAAACCCCAAACCCTAAACCCTAAACCCTAAACCCCAAACCCTAAACCCTAAACCCTAAACCCTAAACCCTAAACCCTAACAGGGGACCCCAAATCTTGAGAAGTCACCAAATATGGCAACCTGCCGAGGCGCCACTCCTTTCTGCAGCCGTCTGGACGCGCCTGAGCGGATAGGGCTTAGGGTCCCTTAATGTCCATAGGGTTTAGGGTTTGGGGGGTTTGGGGGGTTTGGGGGAATAGGGGCTTTGGGGAGGGGGTTTCGGGTTGCAGAAACCTGAGAACAGAAAGGGAGACCGAGCTCAAGGCGTGAGTCCCCAACCCTCAACCCTCAGCCCTCAACCCACAACCCCAAACACTAAACACTATAAGCCCTAGGTACTTGGAGGTTCTGAGGTTCATGGTACTCGTTAGCCAATTATATCTGTACTTATGACTGTACTTATAAGCCCCTCAAGTGCCCGACTGTGGGTATAAGTACAGTTATCAGTAAAGCTATAATTGGTTAGTAAGTACCATGAACCTCCAAGTAAGCCCTAACTTGTGGTTGAGTATGGCCCTGAACCTCACCTCGAAACCGTCACGGTTGTTGACAAAAAAAACCACCAACTGGCACCCTAATACCCCGAAATCCCTACTCAGGTTTAGGGTGTAGGGTTTAGGTTTAGGGTTTAGGGTTTAGGGTTCCGGGCTGAGGGTAGTGACAAAGGCCCATGCTGTGGGCCCTGGCTTGACTGGGGAGTTCCGCATATGCCCCTAATACTACCTTGCAAACCCAAAGGATTTAGGGTTTGGGGTTTCAGGGTGTGAATTTTGGAACCCTTCAAAAAAGGAAAGGGCCACCCTTCCAGATTGCCAATGACGGCCATCCGCTTTTGGCTCTGAGTGATCACAGAAAAAACGCTGCAACCAACCCAAACCCTAAACCCTAAGCCCTAAGCCCTAAGCCCTAAGCCCTAAGCCCTAAGCCCTAAGCCCTAAGCCCTAAACCCTAAACCCTAAACCCTAAACCCTAAACCCTAAACCCTGCGTACTGTTCGAGTACGGCTCGGCGTAAGGCGGATAGCGGCCGTCTTTCGAGCCCTGCGGTCGCACCAGCAGCTCTGTCAGGATCCCCTAGTAGCAGCGTTCCGCAGAGTGCCCCTGTGCCGCCATTGTGGCGTTTAGGGTTTAGGGCTTAGGGCTTAGGGTTGAGGGTTTAGGGTTTAGGGTTTAGGGTTTAGGGTCATGTGTCGCATCTGGGAGTAGGAAACCTCGTACCCTTAAACCCTTGAGCCCTAAACCTGCGCAAGAGCCAACCTCGGTCAAGGAATTTCGCAAGACTTTCACCCTAAACCCTACATCCTAAAACCCTAAACATCCCTACTTAACCCTAAACCCAAGCCACCCTTCATGTAGGGGGGTTAGGGCCCAGGGTTCAGGTTTGCATTTCCTTGCGCGTCGAGAGGCTCGATCGAGGCGCGCGCGGCGTTCTTCACGAGCTCCAGAAAGATGTAGAAGAGGTGCCTCAAGCCAAGAGGAGGAGCAAAAAGGGAGGGTTTAATTGCTGAGGCGCTGTAGGGTTCGGGAGCCCTGAGCCCTAAACCCTAAACCCAAGCAGGTCAAGGGTTTAGGGTTTAGGGTTTAGGGTTTAGGGTTAGAGTACACTCTGAGATAAGAACTTCTCTCGGAGTCTTGGATGGAAAGCATATTTCCCCCACGAGTTTGCGAGTAAGCAGGCAAGTAGAGCCCTCCACTCCCAACGCGCGGGACCGTAAACCCTAAACCCTAAACTTTAAAACCTAAACCCCAAAACAAAACCCTAAGCCCTAAGCCCTAAACCCTAGGCAGTGAACCCGAAGGCCGAAATCACTCAGAGAAACATCAAGCCCGAATTCGTCCTGACAAATGGCGCGAAGCAGACAGGCCTTGGTACTCTAAACACTAAACCCCAGCCCCCAAACCCTAAAAAAACCCTAAAGCCTAAGGCCAGAATACAACCACAGGGCCTTGGAAAACCCTAGAACCATATTTTGTCGGCAGCCCAGACAGGCCCCAAACCTTAACACTAAAGGGTATAGGGTTTAGGGTTAGGGTTTAGGGCTGTAAGGACAAGCATTTCGGGAAGTGTTGAGGCAGCCCTGAAGAAAGGGCTTGTGTTCGGGGTTTAGTTTTTTTAGTTTGATTCTGTTTGACTTGTGGTCTACCTAGGCTTTTGCAACCATAACCCCTGAGCCCGAAATCCAGTTCAACTCATCCAGTCGTGTCATTTGGGGCTTCGGGCTTAGTGCCGCTCGCCATAGCTGCCACGTCCTTTCCCGAAACTGGTCACTTGATGGAGGCGCTGGCACAAAACAAAAGACCCTCAACGTTACGCTGAGGTTTGTGGGAGTCGGGGCTTAGGGTTCTAGCTTTCGCTATCGACCTTCATTCTTGATCACACCTGCACCCTATACCCTTAGACCTCTGAACAGGCCGAGATTGAAATTTCAATAGGGACTAGTAAGCGAGGGTTTAGGGTTTAGGGGAGAGTTACTGAAGTAGGATTTCGGGTCTTAGGGGTTTAGGGTTGGGATGTTCCCCCTTATACTAGCAGTCCTCAATAGTGATTCCAATCGGGTACTATAATCCCTACTAAGGACTGCTAGTATAAGGAGGAACACCCTAAACCCTAAACCCTAAACCCTGAACCCTAAACCCTGAACCCTAAACCCTAAACCCTAAACCCAGTTTGTGCTTTGGATGCAGGATTAGGCTGGCTGGCCCCGCTGCCAAGTCCCCCGCGTGTGCACGTAAGCAAAGTGCTGCTGCTGCACGTCCTGGCTCAGGTGTTTGGACTTCGAAGTGTTCCCTAAACCCTATATTACCTCACACCTTCAACCCTCAATGTCAAAGCCTAAACCCTAAACCCTACACCCTAAGCCCGAAGCCCTAAGCCCTGGAATCTTCTGATATGCAGAGCACCTCAAAACTCTTGAGGGTTCAGGGCCCCTACCGAACCCTTAAACCTAAAATCCCCGGAGCCCTCAACGATAAACCCTAAAAGCTCTCAACTCCAACCCTCAATCCCCAAACCTCCTTTAAAGCGCAACATCCCAAAAACCCTGCATCCAAAAACCGCAAAACCTAACAAACCCATGGATGGTTTCCGAAAATTGGGGGGTACGTACCCTATTTTGGGGATCCCCTTGAAGGTGATGTATACTACGGGTGTACAAGGAGTACCCTATTTTCCATACCCTTAACCCGACCACCCTGATCTCCTTGCCACACGGTCTGCGCCACTTTTTCCTCGATCGGCGAAACACGGTGCGTGCCTCTCTCTTTGATCGGCGAAACGTACTGAGAACAGCCGGCCGATTCTTGCTTTTGTGCGTATGACTTCGGGCTTCTGGCTTAGGGTTCCCTAATTCTTAAACCCTAAACCTTACACTCTAGACCAAGGCATACCTGGTGGGTGGTCCTATTGCTGCTAAATTTCGGTCTCGCTAGCCCTGCAAACTTAGACTTCGAATCCCACGTCGTAGTCGTAGTAGTCGTCGCAGTCGTCGCAGTAGTCGTAGGAGTAGGAGTAGTCGTTGTTGTTGTCGTCGTCGTCGTTGTTGTCGTCGTCGTGGTGGTCGTCGTGGTCGTCGTGGTAACCGTAGTAGTCGTAGTAGTCGTAGTATTCGTAGTAGTCGTAGTAGTAGTCGTCGTCGTCCTCGCCGTTTTCGTAGAAGAAGCAGTAGTAGCAGTAGCAGTAGCAGTAGCAGTAGCAGTCGCAGTCGCAGTCGCAGTAGCAGTAGCAGTAGCAGTAGCAGTAGCAGCAGTAGTAGTAGTAGTAGTAGTAGTAGTAGTAGTAGTAGTAGTAGTAGTAGTAGTAGTAGTAGTAGTAGTAGTAGTAGTAGTAGTAGTAGTAGTAGTAGTAGTAGTAGTAGTAGTAGTAGTAGTAGTAGTAGTAGTAGTAGTAGTAGTAGTAGTAGTAGTATAGTAGTAGCAGTAGTAGTCGCAGTAGTAGTAGTAGCAGTAGTAGTAGGAGTAGTAGGAGTAGTAGGAGTAGTAGTAGTAGTAGTAGTAGTAGCAGTAGTAGTAGTAGTAGTAGTAGTAGTAGTAGTAGTAGTAGTAGTAGTAGTAGTAGTAGTGGTAGTAGTGGTAGTAGTAGTCGTTGTCGTCGTTGTCGTAATAGTTGTAGTAGTAGTAGAAGTAGTACTTGCCTTTCAAGGAGTAAAGTCTGATCCATCAAACTGCAGGGGGTCCAGGATACTCCCTTGAGGTTTCAGAGCACTTTTGTGTACTTTGGACCAGGAACCCAGTCTCTGTCAGCATATCTTGGTAGGCCAGGAACCATATTATCAGAAGGGCACACTCTTTTGGGGTTGGCTACATTTTAAGAGACCTAGAAGCCAACAAAAAAGGCCAAAACGGAACGCTGCCAAGATATATACCGAATCCGAATCTCCTTGCATTTTCGACTAGTGGGACCAGGATCCCAAAGGCTGGGGGCTTTCAAGGTGGTAATCCTCGAAGTTTTGGTTTAGGGTTTAGGGTTTAGGGTTTAGGGTTTAGGGTTTAGGGTTTAGGGTTTAGGGTTTAGGGTTTAGGGTTTAGGGTTTAGGGTTTAGGGTTTAGGGTTTAGGGTTTAGGGTTTAGGGTTTAGGGTTTAGGGTTTAGGGTTTAGGGTTTAGGGTTTAGGGTTTAGGGTTTAGGGTGTCGTAAGCAGTGCTGGCTCCAAACTCCATGCAAGCACGCTCACTGATTCGAAGATGTGGCTTCCGGTCTCTTGCGTCCCAACGCTGGGAGCGCGACTACAAAACCGGTGCGTTGTGGGCACAGATCACCCTCAGGACCTCAAGCCCTAAACCCAAAAACTAAAACCCCAACGCCCTGTATGCCCTAAGCCCAAAACTACAAACGCATGTCACGTCACGCCGGACTACGAGTCGCCAGGAAAAGGCGTTTTTTTTTTAAGGGTCCGAAACCGCGTTTGGAGTTCGACAAAGAAAATACATGTTCTAAGGGGCCCAAAATCCATCTCACATCAGAAAAAGGAACTGCGCTTTCCAAAGGGTCCGAAACGCATTTCACGGCAGACCGGGGGAAAATGCGCCATCCAAGGGCCACAAAACGAAGTTAGACAAAGCAAAACATCTTGTGGGTGTCTCCGAATAGGGGTACCTTTTTTGGGGGGTTCAAATCTAAGGGAATAGAGTCATTATTCTACACCCCTTAACCCTAAACCCGAAACCCACATGATCCAAGGGAGTCAAAACAAGAAACTTGCTGCAGAAGCATTGAGGAAAGGAGGTTAAGGAATCACACTAAAGGTCCATGCACCAAATGAGGGAATGCTGGGTTTAGGGTTTAGGGTTTAGGGTTTTAGGGTTTAGGGTTTAGGGTTTAGGGTTTAGGGTTTAGGGTTTAGGGTTTAGGGTTTAGGGTTTAGGGTTTAGGGTTTAGGGTTTAGGGTCACACTAATTAGGGTCCTGGGTTTGGGGTTTAGGGCTTAGGGTCCTAAACAGGGAATGCTCGGGCCTTGAAGTACTTGCTTTCTAGGACTTTTGCGCCCAAGTAGATAAGAATGAGACACATTAGCCCTTAGGTTCAGTCGTCCGCAACCGTCTCAACCTCCTCAACCTCCTTAACCTCCTCAACTCTAAGCCCTAAACCCTAAACCCTAAACCCTAAACTCATCTTTTCTAGCCTCCTGGGCTCTGCAAGTCTACAGGGGTCTCACCGTCTACCGAGGCCAATTTGGAGGGAAAAAACGAAAAAGGGCCTACTCGAGGAGCAGCTCTGAACTTTGCATCGTGTAGGTTTCGAGTTTAGGGTTTAAGTCTTAGTTTACGGCATTTTCTACTTTTGACGTGTTTCGAAGAGGAGCGTGTTACACATTTCAGGCGTGCCCAAGTAAAAAGGACTAAGGCCCAAACCCTCAAGCAACGAAGCGTTAAAGCCCAAAAAGCAAAAAAGCAACAAAACGAAGCCGACGCCCTAAACTCTCAAGCCCAAAGCCTAAACCGTGAAACCCTAAAACCCTAAACCCTAAACCCTAAAACCCTAAACCCTAAACCCTAAACCCTAAACCCTACACCCTAAACCGTGAAACCCTAAAAATCCCCTAGAAAGCCTCAAGCCCCGAGTCTCTACAGGCCTAAACGAAGCCCGAAAGGCCTCAAAACCGACAAACCCCCAAAGTCCTAAAGCTTCAAAACCCTAAACCCTACACCCGAAATTTACGGGTTAACCCGAAACCCGAAGCCCCAAACCCTAAACCAAAGCCCCCAAAACTCCAAAAGCTGTACGACTCCTAAACCCTAAACCCTAAACCCTAAACCCTAAACCCTAAACCCTAAACCCTAAACCCTAAACCCTAAACCCTAAACCCCATACACCAGGAAGCCACGATCTGGCCGGTGGTGTCAGAACCCGGCACGTGTGGGCATGTAGGAGAGCCACCACTATTTGCTTAAAAACCCCCCCTACAAAACAAAAGGTTAGGGTTTAGGGTTTAGGGTTTAGGGTTTAGGGTTTAGGGTTTAGGGTTTAGGGTTTAGGGTTTAGGGTTTAGGGTTTCATCGTCATAATATAAGAGTAGTAACTATACGGAACACGGGTCCTAGATTGCGGTGGTGTTTGGGTGTACGAAAACGTACGTTCTACCTGGGTTTCTGGAGGATTCCTAAAACAGGAGGCCAAAAAACAGTAAAACAACTACGTACTTCGATGTTTCCTGAATTGGGGGCTTTGGTGTTAAATGAGATCGTACTTCAGCCAAAGGCATGGACGCTTGTGACAGCTTTTCTTCTTCCACATCCTTGCGCAGTATGTTGTACAACGAGGCGAAAACGTGGAAAAACACCAGTGTTTTGGGCATCGTCGCAAGTGGCATCGACGCTTGTGACAACGTGTCCTGCTCCACATTGTTGCGCGGTATGTCGTACAACGAGGCAAAACGCGGTAAATACCAGTGTTTTGGGCATCGTCGAAATTGGCATGGACGCTTGTGACAACGTGTCTTGTTCCACATCCTTGCGCAGTCTGTTGTACAAAGAGGCGAAAACGCGGTAAATACCAGAGTCTTGTGCATGGAAGCCATATGCATGACGTTCTTATCCCCCCTCCCCCCCCCCCCCCCCCAAAGCTGAACAACAGCAAACTGCAGGAAACATCGGAAAAATGCAGGAAACACTGCGGCAATCTACGGCCCGTGTTCCAACTATACTTATACAGATAATACTAATCATCATCACCATCATCATAAGCATAATCGTAACAAGCATAAGGATAATAATCCCTGCCTTACGCTTATAAGGAAGATTGTCAATAATTATTCCTATATTACCCTGAAAAGGAAGATCGTGAATGATAATCCCTATATTACCATTATAAGGAAGATTGTTTTTCATTTATTTGCTTTTTTTGGGGGGGTCTTAAGCAAGTGGGGGAGCTAGGGCTGAGATACTAAGGCTTTTAAGGGTTTTGGGGGGTTTAGGGTTTAGCTCAGGGTTTAGGGTTTAGGGACATTAAGGCTTTTAAGGTTTTTGGGGGGTTTGGGGCTTAGGGCTTTGAAGGGACTTTTGGGTGTATCGGGCTGAGGTATGAAGGCTTTTACATGTTTTGGGGGTGGTGGGCAGTGGTGGGGTTTAGGGTTTAGGGCTTTGCAGGCTTTTTAGGGTGTAGGGTGTAGGGCTTAGGGCTTTAAAGGTGTGAAGGGCTTTTAGGGTTTATGGGCTTTCAAGGGTTTTAAGGCGTTGAAAGGCTTAGGCGGCTTAAGATGCAAGGGTTAGGGCTGAGGATTTTGATGGTTTGGAGCTTATGAGCTGAGGGTTGTCAGTTGGGTTTAGGGTTTAGGGTTTAGGGTTTAGGGTTTAGGGTTTAGGGTTTAGGGTTTGGGGTTTGGGGTTTAGGGTTTAGGGTTTAGGGTTTAGGGTTTAGGGTTTAGGGATTAGGGTTTAGGGTTTAGGGTTTAGGGTTTAGGGTTTAGGGTTTAGTGTAAGGGCTTGAAGGGCTTCAAGGGTTCAAAGTCTAGAGGGCCTAAGGCCGGGAGGTTTCGGGTTTTGGTTGTTTTAGGGTTAGGGTTTCAAGGTGGTAGGGGTTCATCTAGAGGGTTTTAAGTTGAAAAGAGTTTGGGGTTTAGTGGGTCTGTATTCTTAGAGCAGATTCCATAATACGTTGGGGTACGTACCCCACAAATGGGCCCATGTCTTCGGTCAACTCCAGTGAACCGATTTGGGCTTTGGGTTAGAATTATATCAGGGGGGGCACATGTAGAACTTTAAAGTTTGTTCAGAGGCTGATATGGCATCAAGAAGAAGAACACTTTGGCTCGGTCTACCTAATATCAGACCCTAAACCCTAAAACCCCAAACCCCAGACCCTAAACCCTAAACCCTAAACCTTCAAAACGGTCTAGGCTGGTGATGCCCCACACAACCCACACGCTGGGGGAGGCAGCCAAGTTCGACGCCCTTCCTTCCAGAATTCACTTCACAACTCGCTATTTTCTGTCCTTGCGAGTTTAGGGTTTAGGGTTTAGGGTTTAGGGTTTAGGGTTTAGGGTTTAGGGTTTAGGGTTAGGGACTCTGAAGTCTACTCTCAGCCCTAAACCCTAAACCCTTAACCCTCAACTTCTCCTAAAACCCCCCCCAAAGCAGCCAACAGAAATACCAGACATGCACGAGGAAGGGGAAGAGGACTTTAACGTCCGGGCCCCGAGTCTTTAGACTCGAAGTCTGTGCAGGTTTGGGCACCGCAGGGCCTTTGGCCGAACGGCACCGGATCTTGATCTTGAGCACCAAGTGTGTAGGGTCTAGGGTTTAGGGTTTAGGGTTTAGGGGTTTAGGGTTTAGGGTTTAGGGTTTAGGGTTTAGCATTCAGGGGGCTATTTTGCAGCTTTAAGTAAGAGCGCACAGAGTTACAGGGAATCCTCACTTCATGCCTCCACAGCTTTGAGCACCTTTTCTGAGCAAAGCCTGAAGCCCCAAAACCCCCTAAACCCGAAACCAGCCCATAAACTCATGGGTTCCCCTACTACGCCCCTCCATACTACCCTTCTAGGGTTTAGGGTTTAGGGTTAGGGTTTAGGGCTACCCCCGCTAGGTTCCCCCCAGAATTAAGGCTACTTAGGGATAATCAAGCCGAATCCAGGTTATTCAAGGGGGGAACCTAGGGGGGGGGGGAGCATAGACAGGGGGATGTAGGGGAACCCCCTGAAGCCCCTAAACGCAGCCCAACAGCATCCTTTCCCGTCCTGTACCCCTAAGCCCCAATTTCAACACGCAATGAGCCTAAACCCTAACCCCTGAACCCTAAACCCTATGACCCATGACCCATGACCCTAAACCCTAAACCCTAAACCCTAAACCCTAAACCCTAAACCCTAGCAACTTCATGGTGGCTTTGCGGCTTTGGGGTGGGACTCGTAGTCGTAGTAAAGGGTTGCGGGTCTTAGGAAGGGCTCAGGGTTCAAGGGCAATTGCATTTAATTCAAGGTTTGGGTTTGCGGTTTAGGGTTTAGGGGTCAAGTTTTTGGGTTGAGGGTTTAGGGCCCCCCATAATTTAGAGAACCCCCCCCCCCTGCACCATACACACCTCAATGGGCACTACAGGGCAACGCGAGGTACGTGGGGCATGATAGTGGCTTAAGACCAAAACCTTAAAACCTAAATCCGCAACTCTGAACCCCGAACCTTGAACCCTCATCTCAAGCTTCTTAGAAGCTTCCCTAAGGGTCCATGTACCTAAATAGGGCATACTCGGGGCCTTAAAGTACTTCCTATATCGGGACTTTGGGGCGGGTGTTGGCTCAAGGTCAACTTATCAAAGCGGCCTGTTTTGCTGGCTTCTCCTCACTTGGCCTTGCCGCGGGAAGGTGCTGGGCTTGCCACGGGCTTAGGGGGCTCAGGTTTTAAAAAAGGCTTTGGGGGCTTAGGGTTTAGGGTTTAGGGTTTAAGGTTTAGACTCTAAACCCTATAGTCCCGAAACGCTCAACCCTAAACCCTAAACTACCCTGGGGTGGGGCGGGGGAGGGCTGAGCACCGCTTCGAGCCTTCCGCTACAAGCCCAAATCTAAGTGTTTTTAGGGTTTAGGGTTTAGGGTTTAGGGTGCCTGCCCCATCCTAAGGCCTAAGCTGCAGTTGCTTAGGGATTCGTTGAGGGCTTTTGGGCTTAGAGTTCAGGGTTTTGTAGTGAAGACCAGGCTCTACAGTAAACTCCCGATCGTTGGAATATCATTATCCTTCCATGCCAAGGGGGTTGCTAAAGGGAATCCCAGCACTAACCGTCCTCAAACCAGGTTCTAACTTTATGGAGTTTGCTGGAAACCCTCAGGACCCTTGCCTGCCTCCAACCACGTCGCCAGTTAGTTCACCTTGGGACTTGGGCCAGGGTTTTTAGAGCTTTCTGACCCAGCCACTCCTCTTTCAAGCCCTAAACAACCCTACGGGTTTAGGGTTTAGGGTTTAGGGTTTAGGGTTTAGGGTTTAGGGTTACTACATCTCAAACCCCGAAGCCCTACGCCCTTCAGCCCTAGACTTCAGATGGATGTAGGGCGTAGGATTCAGGATTTGAGATCGAGGGCTTTCAGAATCTAAGCCCTACCTGGAGACAAACTCCACAACTAAAACTTTGCAGGCTCTGCGCTCCGAAAGCCTAAACCCTACACCCTAAACTCTATACCGTTTGATGGGTTTCAGGGATTCTTGAACTCTTCGTTCTGTGGCACACATGGTGAGGAGGCAAACTGTCGGCCTCATCCCCAAACCCTAAATCCGAAGCCAACCCACACGTCCGTCCTGATCCCCCCATCCCTAAACCTAGACCCTAAACCCTAAACCCTAAACCCTAAACCCTAAACCCTAAACCCTAAACCCTAAACCCTAAACCCTAAACCCTAAACCCTAAACCCTAAACCCTAAACCCTAAACCCTCAGCCAAGGCACGTAAAGTCTGGCAGCTGGTCCGTCACGCTGAGGCGGTGATCCGGCTTCTGCGGAACGGCGGGTAAGCTCCTGAACATGCCAGGACCTGAGCTTGGGTTTAGGGTTCAGGGTTTCGGGTTCAGGGTTCAGGGTTTGGGGTTTAGGGTTAGGTTTAGGGTTAGGTTTTTAGGGCATGGAAACCCCAAACAGGGAAGCCCAAGGATATAGTAGGAATATAGTAGGAATCTACCTACCAGGGTCCTCATATTCCCTTTGTATTCCTGACTACGTTCTTGGGGTTCCGAGTTTGGGGTTTAGGGTTTCGGGTTTAGGATCCGATTCTCTTGGAGCTCAACTAGGGTACAATCAGGGTTTAATTTCATCTCGGAGGGTAGTTACATGGTCCCTTAGTACGGGGCCCTTAGAAAGGGACCCATGAAAGACCCCAATACTACCCTATATTTGATGTTCGGCCGCTCTGGGACTACGAGTTCTGATGGATTTGGAGGTAAACTACATGGGCTTCGCAGCACTTCTTCTTTATGCATCGACCTATCTTTCGACCTATCTGTAGAATATAAATATGGGTTTGTATTTTAATGGGCGCGGGTATGTTTCGGGGTATGTTTCGGGGTATGTTTCGGGGGTATGTTTCGGGTATGTTTCGCGGCATCAGGAGCTACTTTACCTGCAATTTCGGGGGTATGTTACGGGGTATGTTTCGGGGGTATGTTTCGGGGTATGTTACGGGGTATGTTTCGCGGGTGTGCAACCCGTGTGCCATTCTTAAACCTGAGCCCCCCAAAAAAACACAAACCCATATATATATATATATATATATATAGATAGATAGATATATACATATGTACTGCATTACAGCTGGAAAGAAATATTGTGAAATATAAACGAATGACGAAATGACTTGGCAACAACTGACAGTACTGTACAATATCGCATACTACATAAATAATTTACATATGTATATATAGGAAACACATATATACACATACAGGAACCGAAGTGTACTTTTGAGGTACATGGGTTCGAAGGCCCGGCAAAAAACCTTATTACCTCATGCAAAACCTTAGGGCAGAAGATGGGGGTGTCAGAAAATGGGGTTACCTTATTGGGGTCCTCATTATAAGGGAATCCTGCTATTTGGGGACTATATTAAGGGTTACCTTACTTGGGGAAACCCCCACATCAACTGCCACGATGCCATACTGCAAGGAGCGCGCACGCGTCATGGGGGTGAGCGCCATAGATGCGGGCGTTTGCGGCGTGAGCCTCGTGTGAAGACTGTAGGGCTTTAGGGTTTAGGGTTTACGGGTTGAGGAATTGCAGGGTTTCCTCTTTTGGAGATTGCAAGGCATCCCCACCTGAAAATGCTAGAGATTCTCCAGAACCCAAGCATTGCGTTGACCGGGTTGCTAGCATTGCCTGCAGCTACGCAATGGGGCCTCCCAACAGCCCCGGCGTTGAAGGTCAAGACTCGAAGCTCTAAATCCCCGAAACTCTAAACCCTAAATCCTCAGCACCACAAACCCTGAATGCGTTAAGAGTGCATGCAGATTGGTTATATGGCTAGCAAGGATTTAACCATCCTACTTCGACTAAACCCTGGCCGGTTAGTGCAGGGCGTGAAGCTAAAGCCCACTACTATGCCTTGCCACAGCTAGATTTAAGGTTTTAGCTGGGGCTTACGGTTTAGGTCTCCTCCAGAGAAATATTCACAACCTGCGGATGCCCACTGCACGCACTGAACATTTTGGGAGTGCTTCGTGACTCTGCAAGGTTGAAGAGAGGACACTGAAGTTGGAGTGTGGTGTTCCAGGTACAGCTGCCACGTTTTCGACAACAGCACTGAACAAATGGAGCCTGGAGTGAGGCTAAACCCTGAACCCTAAACCCGAAACCCTCAATCCTAAACCCTGTGATGGGTTTAGGGTTTGTGGTTTAGGGAGAGTTCAAGGTTCAGGGTGTACAGCCAGTTCAGGGGTTTAGGGTTTAGGGTTTAGAGTTTAGGGTTTAGGGTTTAGGGCTTAGGGTTTAGGGTTTAGGGGTTATTACAGAAGCAACTTGCAAGGTTTTCCATTTCATAAGGCTCCTAGAGCTTTCAATTCGGCACGACGGGAGAACTTATCATGGGATCCGAACTAGGAGCTCATTAAGGTTGAGCCCTCGGGTTTGGGACCCTTTTCAAGATCCTGTAAGGGAATAGAATGGCCATATTCGGAGCATCCTAAGGGAAGCCCTTAGGGAAAACTAAGCCCGAACCCCCGAACCCGAAACCCTAAATCTAAAACCCTTGAAAGTTTGACTCCCGGGAACATATTCCGCAACAATATGTAGAAACGTAGCCTTCCGTCGTCGGGCGGTCCAAATGGAGAGCGCCTCGGCGTACTCTGGGCTTGCAGCTGCGCAAGAGCCTCCTGCAGCAGGGGCAAAGGCTTGTAGAAACTGTAGGCTGGAGGAGCCTAAGCCTAAGCCCTGAGCCCTAAGTTACCCTCAATCCTAAACCCTAAACATTTCGAGTGTAGAGTCTGCTGTTGAACTGGGACATAGGGCCCGCAAAGGAGGGGGGTTTATGCGGGGTAGGGTTTATCGGGCTTTTGGCTGAGGATTAGGGTTTAGGGGGTAGGGTTTAGGGTTCTGGGTATTAGGCGGGAACCTTAGGAAGCTTAGGGAGCCTTAGGGAGTAGGCAGTATTCGGGAAGCTTGAGGTACAGACCCCCCTTGAACCCTCCCTCCCTTCAGAACCCTAGAATTCGGTCAACCCTTAGACTGTTAGGGTTTAGGGTTTAGCCCTAAACCCCTAAGCACTCAGCCCCTACACCCTTAGACCCTACACCTCAAACCCACCCTAAACCCTAAACCCTGAACCATAAACTTCTGAAGATTCTTCGCTCTGGAGGTTAGGACTCAGGGTTTTGGCGAAACTCCTTGGACCTTAGCAGAGATTGAGGGGTTGGGATGTTCCCCCGTTTACTAACAGTCCTTAGTAGGGATTGGTCCTTAATGGGGATTAGTCCTTAATAGGGATTAGAATAGGGGGTACGATATTCCCTATTAAGGACTGTTAGTCTTTGAGGGGAACATCTTAACTGAGGGGTTTTGGGGTCTTGGGTTTAAGGCATTTGGTCGATCGAGCCATGTGGGGGTTTCCCAAAGTTTCGGTACCTATTTTGAGGTAGGGTTTGGGGTTTGGGGTTTGGGGTTTGGGGTTTGGGGTTTGGGGTTTGGGGTTTGGGGTTTGGGGTTTGGGGTTTGGGGTTTGGGGTTTGGGGTTTGGGGTTTAGGGTTTCGGGTTTCGGGTTTCGGGTTTAGGGTTTAGGGTTGGTTCCTATTATGGGTTCTGGAGATATTCTAGACCCAAGAGTAACCCTGGGAATAAACCGAGTGCCCGTTTTTGGCTTCCAGGGGGTAAGGGAACCTAAACCCTGGTATGAGGGGCACCCATTTTTGGAGAAAGCCCATGCGAGGCCCTGCATGGTGGGTAGGGTTTTAGGGTTCAGGGGTTTAGGGGTTTAGGGGTTTAGGGGTTTAGGGCTTAGGGCTTAGGGTTTAGGGCTGAGGGTTTAGGGTTTAGGGTTTAGGGCTGGTAATAGCCAAACGTATGGAAACTGCCAACAAGCGCCTGGGCATGCTCCGTAAACCGAAGTGACAATACGTACTCCGAACAAGGACCCGATAATACCCAGAGTGCAATAAGGGTAGTTCCCTACGTAAATTAGGGTCCCTTCTTGGGCCTAGATAATTAGTACGGCACCTTTAAATTACGGACCCAAAAAAAGAAAGGGACCCGAATTTGGAGAACTACCCATAAGGCAAGATATGTCTTGCCCAAGGTCCCGAACTGCCGGTCAACGTCTTGACATTAAAAAAACTCCGCAAAGAATTCCACTTAGTCTGGCTGGTTCTTAGTAGGGAATGAGGGAATGAGATACACAATCCCTTATGCCTTAAGGGGCCCCGAATTACCCCATTCCCTACGTAGAACCTACACCCCTTAAGGGTATGTTTCGGGCCCCGAATTCCCCCATTCCCTACGTAGAACCAGGGGGTAGGTTACAAGGATCTCCACCGCTCGGGCCTGCTGATCCTGAAGGACTTCCTGAGTGGGCTTGGATTTAAGGTTAGGGTTTAGGGTTTAGGGTTTAGGGTTTAGGGTTTAGGGTTTAGGGTTTAGGGTTTAGGGTTTAGGGTTTAGGGTTCAGGGTTCAGGGTTCAGGGTTCAGGGCTTGCGTAACTAGGATGGCCCTTTTTAAAACCCACTCAGAAAACATTCCTAAGTATGGTCCTCTGAAACCCAAATAAGGGAAAACATAAGATATCCCAAACACCTACCTGGGCAAGAGTCCTGCATGCAAAGGATCTGGATGGAGGGTGTAGACTTGCAACAATACCAAGTCGCCCCGCAAGCTAGGGTCGCTGTAGGATTTAGGATTTAGGGTTTAGGGTTCAGGGTTTAGGGTTTAGGGATTTGGGTTTAGGCTTTAGGGCGCTAAAAATGGAAATAAGGGTATGACCAAGCATCTGGGATGTTCCCCCTTATAGTTAACAGTCCTTAAGAGGGATTATAACAGGGGGCACTGATAATCCCTACTAAGCCCTAAACCCTAAACCCTAAGCCCTAAGCCCTAAGCCCTAAACCCTAAGGGACAGCATCCCAACCTGTAGCCCATAGAACCTAACCTTTTTTTTTCGGGGCTCCTTCTTATGAACTCCTTCTATGTCCTGTGAAAAAAGGGGCTACCGGTAGGGTTGAGGGTTGAGGATTTACACTTCGGAGTCTAGGGCTTAGGGTTCAAAGCAAGAATGAGCCACGTGCCTGGTCGCATGAAGCAAAAAGTTCCCGGTACCTACATTCAGCATGCTGAAACCCTAAACCCTAAACCCTAACCCTAAACCCTAAACCCTGAATGTGAGCCTTTGCTTGCATCGAAAGGTGAACTTGGGGGACCTAGACAAGGAATGGTGGCAGGAGAGAGAGCCCATCCGCCCGAAACCCTAAACCCCAAACCCTAAAACCCAATGAATCCGAATACCCTGAGGGTGGCCCCCGCCAGCAGTTTTCACTTTTGTAGTTTGCTCCTCTTCCGGCCGTTCTTCGTGGGGCTAACTAGACCCGGGAGTATCCTAGGAACAAAAAGGGTACCCTTTTTGGTTTTAAGGGGATAGGGAACCCCAACCCCAAAAAAAGAAAAAACAAAAAGGGGGCCTACTCCCGGTCCTAGTTCAGGGCTGTTGCAAGAATTTTCGGGCATACCCGTACGGTGCGGAGGGCTACGGCTCAGGGATTGGGGGGTTGTAGACCCCACCCTTAACTCTAGATTTGCAGCAGGAGGATTTGGGTTCAGGGATGTGGGATTTCAGGCAGTGGAGCTTGTGGATTCTAGGGTTATTAATAAATAAACATAATAAACACACATATTGTGTTATAGATATATGTTGCTTTATCTTGAGATACTGCCGTGGGGTGCTTGCAGCCGAGTCACCCACATGCTATACATCTGCCTGAAAGTCAGACGCACAGGAGGCAAGCCCCAAACCCTAAGCAATCCGAAAAGCACAAGTGCATTGGATAAGTACATAGAACAGACAGAAAGCATCCCAACAGCTAAAAAAAAAACAAAACAAAAAAACAGAAAACAACCCAACAGAACCTAACGTTCCATCTTCAGCCGCACTTTGGCACCTGCCTATACACGTCGACTTTTAGAGCAACTCATGAAAAGGTAGAGGCTACGGATCGTACCCAGATCTTCCAAAACCCCTTAGTTAAGGAATGTAACCCAATTTCTACGAAGGGGCATATTCCTTCATTAAGGGGTTTTGGAAGATCTGGGCAAGCCCGCAGTGAAGGAAAACCGAGAGGCCTGCAATTTGGGAGTTGTTGGCAGGTGGGTCTTGGGCTTCAGGTTTAGGGGTTTGAGGGTTTCGGGTTTCCATTTCTGAGGGCACACTACCCAGATCTTCCAAAACCCCTTAATTAAGGAACATACCCTAATTCATCATAAAGATCCCTAGTATAGATTACGGCACATTCCAAAAATTGCGGGTTTCTGGAAGACCTGGGTAAACCCGAAACCCGAAACCCTAAACCCGGAACCCTAAACCCTAAACCCTAAACCCTAAACCCTAAACCCTAAACCCTAAACCCTAAACCCTAGATTGGAGCTTGCGATTCGGGAGTTATGGGAGTCTGGGTGTCCACCCAGCTGGTGCCTCGCACCCCTGAACGCCACAACCACAGCGTCCCGCAGCTCCTCCCCCAAGGGTCTGACAGTTTAGGGTTTAGGGTTTAGGGTTTAGGGTTTAGGGTTTAGGGTTTAGGGTTTAGGGCCTGACCCGACACCTGAACACGAAAAGCCTGAAGCTCAGCAGCACGCCCCAAGCCGGGTTGCATGCTGAGGTCGTTGAGCTTGCCAAGCACTGACTCCTGTGACTCTGGCTTCGTAGCGGCTTCAGCTTCTCTCAGGGTAGGTTTCGGGCTTCGGGTTTAGGGTTTAGACTTTTAGGGTTTAAGGTTTAGGGTTTAGGGTCCCCAATGCCCTGAACCCAGCTCATCCATTTAACTCAAGGCTTTGGGTCCAGGTGCTGCAGCCTGCGCTCCTCGGACAAGTCCTGGACCCCTTAAGTTAAGGTCCCCAACCCCGAAACCTTGAACCTGCAAGCCCAAACCCTAGACCAAAACCCACGACTTTGCGTTCAGGGTTTAGGGTTTAGGGTTTAGGTTTTAGGGTTTAGGGTTTAGGGACGCTGTACGCAACCTGTGGTCGCACAGCGGAGGCCAGCTGTCAGAAAGCGCTTTAGGGCTTAGGGCTTAAGGTTTAGGGTTTAGGGTCTAGGGTGTTCCCCCTCATACTAACAGCCCTTAATCGGGATTCTAGTACCCCCCCCTATAAATATTTCTAGTCACTATATGAAGGACTGTTAGTATAAGGAAAAAACCAAACCCTGAACTACTTTTTGCTTACTTAAGAACCCCCAAAACATCCCTGTATAGGTATTACCCTGATATAAGGAACAATCCTTCTATGTGTTTTGTTGTTTGTTTGTTTGTTTGTTTGTTTGTTTGTTTGTTTGTTTGCTTTTAAAGAGGTGGGGGGGGGGGGGGGGGGGGGGGGGGGGGCAGGCGGGGGGGGGGGGGGGGGGGGGCAGGCGGGGGGGGGGGGGGGTTAGACATGACACGCTGTTCGGGGAAAAAAGGGAGAGGGTGCAAAAACACAGGTGTTTTTACTGTGCTAGACTACCTCCGAACTGGGGCGGACAATGCTGAGCCTTTGGCTTGGAAGCGTGTTGTGGCCGCCAACCCCTAAGACCTAAACCCTAAACCCCTAAAGCCTACACCGCCAAACCTGAAACCCACCCTAAACTCCTAAATACACCCAAAACCAAATTCCCAATCCCGCAGACTTGCCCAAATTGGGGTCGGGCGGGGGGTAGTCCTCGAGCGTGTCCTGCCGTCGGAGCAACTCCAGACCCTGAGTTCGACTTTCTCTTGGTTGGGGTTGTCGGGGGGGGGGGGGGGTGGGTGCGGCAGGGTTTAGGTGTTGGGTGCAGGGTTGAGTTAGGGTTTACCACCCCCCCCCCCTCCCAGCCGCCCCTAGTTATCTGCTCTAACCCTAAGTTCTCCACCCTTAACTTGTAACCCTAAACCCTAAAACCTAAACCCTAAATCCCACCGAACCGGATTCCTTTTAAATAAGTAAGTAATCAAAGCCTGCCACAAAAGGGAAGTAAAGGGTACAGCTGGCCGCCCGCAGCTCGGTGCAACCCTGCATTACCCTAAACTTGAGGGGGTTGAGGGTTGAGGATTGAGGGTTGAGGGTTGAGGGTTGAGGATTTAGGGTTTTAGGTTTGGGGTTTGGGGTTTCGGGCGTTTAGGGTTTAGGGTTTAGGGTTTAGGGGTTAAGCCCTACACCTAATAAACCCAAAAACCCACAACTCAGAGGCCTGAGCCTGAAATCAGGTCCCCGCAGCTTAGCCCTCGCATCCCGAACCAGCTCCGGATTCAGGGTTCAGGGTTTAGGGTTTAGGGTTAGGGTTTAGGGTTTGAGGGTTTAGGGGGGGGGGGGGCGTTGAACGGTTGAAGGGTACTTGACTGTTCGACTTTCGGGATGTTCGACGTTCGGGGTTTACTGTCTAGGGTTTAGGGTTTACGGAGCTTCTTTGGGGCTTGCGATGTCCGAAACGCGCATTTACTGATGACAGAAATCGCCGTCAGTTTGCTGGAGAAAACCTGCTATCATGTAGGAGTACCTTGTACTGAACTGCAGGAAGCACAGTTAGGGTAAACCCAGCACGCAGTCCTGGCTACAACTCAACCAAAGCCCTAAGCCCTAAGCCCTAAGCCCTCAGCGCTGCTGATCCTTCCTCTGCTTTTCCTTGCTTCTCTTCTCCTTCACTTCTTTTCCTTTCTTCATCCTCTTACTTGCTTCTCCTGTTCCTTGCAGATCTTTCCTCCATCTTCATCTTCGCTGTCCTTGATCCACAAGTTCTTGTCCACGTCGTAGTAGAGCCATGCCTTCGTGGCCTGCACCCATTTCCATTGCAAATCTGATCCCTCGTAAGGAAAGATCGCACACAATTCCTGAGCTCCTTCACTTCCTCCAACTCTGAACTGGCTTCGATCCTGTGGGCCAATCCCTAAACCCTAAACCCCAAACCCCAAACCCTACACCCTAAACCCTTACCCGAAACCCTAAACCCCAAACCCTAACCCCAACCCCGTACACCCTGAATCCTAAACCCTAAACCCTCAACCCTGCAACAGCCTTCTGGTAACTTCAGTCTTCTGAACTTCTGAACCCTCAACCCTGCAATTCTAGGGGGGGGGGGGGGGGGGGGGGGGGGGGGGGGGGGGGGGGGGGGGGTAGAGGGGAGGAGGGGTAGGGGGGGGAGGGGTGGGGGGCCTTAAGGCCTAGGGGAATACGCCTTCAAGTACTTCCTAGATAGAGACCATGGGCCCAAGTATATGATAATGTTGCATACGCCTGAAGACATCTTGGAAAGCTTCTCGAAGTCCGCTTACCCCAAACGCCAAACCTCAAGCCAACTCAAACGCCTATACCCACTCGGAACCCTAAACCCAAAACCCAAAACCCCTAAACCTAAACCCGAAAACCCTAAGAGCCTAAAGCCTAAACCCTCAAACCCTGAAAGCGCCAGTGAGAGGGCTAGGGACCAAAAAAGGAATCGGCTCGGCATTAGGGTTTAGGGTTATGGAGTGTTTGGGTGTTTAGGGTTATTGGGGATATTAGGGGTGTTTAGGTTGTTCAGCGATAATGGCTATTTGGGGTGCTTAGGTTTATTTAGGCTTCTTAGGGCGTTTGGGGTTCTTAGGGTGCGTAGGGATATGGGACATGAACCGGATGCTAGGGTTATTCGAGTGTTAGGACTTAGGTTGCTTGGAATTAGGGGTTTCGGGTTTGCAGGGTTCAGGCTTCGGTATTCGAACTTGCGGCAGGATTCGGGATTAGAGACCTGAAGCCTAATTGGAAGCCCTTTTGACTGAGTAAGTCCACTTAGTATCCCCTAGAAACCCT